>BTHU01000001.1:43827369-44307369 GCA_036184795.1 Tokudaia tokunoshimensis
TGTGTACATGCATGATAATGTGTGTGCATATAGAGGCCAGAGTTTTATCCCAAAAGTCTTCCTCAGTTGCCCTCTTACTTTTTGAGGCAGGGTCTCTCTTTCTCTCTCTCTCACTGAAGCCCCAGGAACCCTTCTGTCTCTGCCTTCCCAGCCTTGAGATCATAACTACAAGTCACCACATTCAGCTTTTATGTGGGTACTAGGGATCTGACTCAGTTCTTCATGTTTACAAAGCAGACACGTTACTCACTAATCCATGTCCCAAGCCCCACTGTTTGATATTTCTGTTCTATGCCAGTGCACTGGTTTTATGTTGCTTTGCAACTCCTTGTGAGTGTACAATAGTTTCAGTTTAACAAAAGTAGATATCAAAGAGAAGTTAGCTGTCAGTCTGGTACATCAGCTTGACCTTCGCAGACAGCCGTATTGCGATGTATCAGGTAAGGATGTTACTAGGGAGTCTTCCAGGATGGCCTCAGTTACCAAGCCCTACTCGCCATTACAGGAGAATCAAATTCTGTTCACCAGAGAAATGATCTGGGTAGCAATAGCACTGAGGGTAAGGTTGGTGTCTTATGTTTGGGATTTTATTTGTGTAGAGTGATGGCTTAGTCCTTTGTTCTCCTGGGGCAGTGGATGTGTGAGGTACCCAGCATGCAGTGGGGCATGATGAGTCTTTCACACATGCCAGCACTGCGTTTTACCCATAAGGAGAGAGGCATGGACGTGGTGAGGGACTGTTCAGGCTCTGGTTGTGAATGAACGAGCCAGAACAAGCCCGTTTATCCAATGGCAGTCTCTGTTCTTTCACCCCACGATCTGCTTGCTCTCCGAGTGAATTAAGTGAAATCGGTCTATAAGAAGCAGAAGGTGTGAATGTGGCAGTGTTTGCCTGGCCCTCCTTGCCAGTGCCACAAAACGAAGTCAGCAGCGGGTTCTTGCCTTGAAGGCATGTTTGTGTTGAGACTTTAAGAATTGATTTATCAAAATGCCCTAGCAACCTATTAAACAAGTGGGTACATCTGACATTAGGATTGATTTTTTATTTCTTGCAGGGCATACTCGTTTAAATGAGATAAAGAACTGTAAACCTTCATAAAGGTGGGAACTGGGGGATGGTAAAGTGGGTAATAGGTCTTACCAAGCAAGGTGAGGCCTGGTAGTCCATCCTCAACACCATCTCTGAGCATCTCTCCTCGGCATTTCTTCTGGGAGATGGAGGCTGATATAGGAGAACCCTCAAAACTCCCAGTCCATCTTGGTGAGTACATCCACCGACTCGCTATTCAGACATATTGTATATGCATGCTCACACAATCCATGTTACAGTGGGTTCTTTAGAAAGATTACACATCTCTGGATATTCTTGGGTTGGACTTATGGTAGAGAATTGAAAAGGCTTCACATACTTTTTAGAAGCTAGAGGCTTGGATTCTGAGTACCATTGCTGGACTTTTCTCTGCCTTTCTTGAAAACTGTTGGTCTTTAGAAGCCTTGGCATGCTGGCAGCCTGTCGCCACAGTAATTCATGCTACATGGTCCAGCCTTACTATGTGTCACACAGTGTGGTCAGTCTGTGCCTCAGGAGACATGCGTGATGTTCAACTCTAGCAAGTTTGCTGCCTTACCACAATGCCCCCTGGGGAACCCCCAATCCCCACCAAGGACAGGATGGAAAGTTGTCTATCTCTATTTCTCAAAGGTCAAAGTGAAGATTTGGCTGTGTACTGGTCACCCCCTAGTAGAATAGATATTGCTTTCTCTATTTTGTCATGGAAGAAGCTCCAAAGGGTTGGTTTGCTGGGTACCAAGAAATCCTGTCTTCCAATTGTAAGTACAGTTCTCATTCCTACACACTGTAATTTATTTCTTGCTACAAGGCTCTTCTGGACATGCGATGAAGTCAGAGATTAGAAAATTTTTAGCTTCATTACAAGTCTCTGTAGCTGTATTTTATATGTGGATATATTTCTATTTATCAGCACATACTGCTTAATGCATGGTGAGAGTTGACTTTGGGTAGGCTGATTAAAAATTAGAAAATACTAGTTATTGTGTTTTTGGAGCATTGGGGATTAAATCCCAGGTTTTACACATACAAAGCAAGTGCTCCACCATTGACTTATACCCACTCCCCCAGATGTTCACATCTTATATGAAATGTGTAGTTGACAATCCACCCAAATTGAAGAACGGCCGTGATTGGGTTTAGCCAACTTAGCAACTCATGATCTCCTAGGAGAAATAAAAACAACATAAAGATAAGAACATACATTTGCGTTCTTCCAGCAGTTTGGCATCCACTGAGAATTTAGGATTCAGAATTATCTTTCAATCAGTTTTTAACTCTCCCCCTACTATTTTTCCTAATTGTTTGTATTTTCAGGATACCAAGACGATGAAGGATGTAGCTGTAACATGGGGAAACCTTTAATTGACTCTGCCAGCCAGGTGGCTAGCTGATGAACCACTGCACTTCAATGGCATAAGCGCCGGCTTTTAGTTAAATATTTGCACGTGTATCTAATTACCTATGCAAAATTGTTCCTGCCAAACAGGAGTCTGTTTGAGCCTTGGCATCCAACATGCATTAATATTTTAAACTGTTGCAAACACTTGGTGCTGTAGATCCAATTTTACTAATTTTTTTTTTAAAAAAAACACTTCCCACTGCACTGTGTAATTTTTGCATGTCTATAGCACACTTAGAATGGCAATGTAAGGTTCTGGGCACCAAGAAATCTGATGGTGTATCGAGATGCCCAAATAACAGTAAGAAAAAGAAAGCAAACTCATCACCAGGTTGTTAGTATTTTTTTCCCCCCAAATAATGTAAAAATCTGGTCTGACAGAAAGGACTCTGAACAACCTTTGAGCCATTGCCTCAGAATATAGGAGTGGGTCACCCAGGCAAGGTGGTGTGGATGAAATCAGCCACAATGGCCCAGCTTTGATCCCTGAACAAAGCCCTCCGTTTCACATGCACTCATTGGTCCTGTTCCCAGCTGGTTTAGAGCTGGTACTTTTGGCAGTGATGGGACAGCTGGGGTTTGAGAAGAGTCATCATCTTTCCTAGGGTGGCTGGGAAGCTCAGAGCTTGATCACTAGAAGGCACCTTGCATCGTGGAAGGACGGGACTGAGGCAGTCCAGAAAGAAGGAACAACCAATAGCCAGGGGCAGGGTGGGAAGGACAGGGTAGTAGTGAGCTGTGTGTGACCTTAGTTTGGTGCCTGCCACTTAAGGGGCTGTTGAAGGCAGCGGCTCATTAGTCCATTTTGTGGTGCTATAACAGAACAGCTGTCACAAGGGAAGCTATTTTAGCTCATGATTCCTACAGCTAGAGGGTCCAAAGAGCATGGTGTCTTTGTCCTGGACAGGTCTTGGCTGTGCCAGGGCATGGTTGAGAATGGGAAACAGTCACAGGCAGAAGCCCTACTTTGTAAGAACTTGCTTTTGGCTGGAGCGAGATAGCTCAGTGATAAGAGCTCTGTCTGCTCTTCCAGAGGACCTGGCTTCAATCCTAACATGCACACAGCAGCTCACACCCATCTGTAACTACACTCTCAGAGGAGCTGACACCTTCTTCTGGCCTCCTTGGTCACTAAACAAACATACATACAGGCAAAACACTCATACCCACAAAATAATTCTTTAAAAAAAATGCTACTAACTTGGGAACCAATGGACTGGATGAAACCACTGATCCTTTTTGAGGCTTTGTTCTCATAACCTACACCAGGCCCCACCTCTTAATGGTCCTGCATTTCCGACATGACCCCCTTAGAAAGCAGGCTTCCAGCACATGAACTTTTGGGATAAATATAAAAACCACCTCCATGCTGAAGCTGGTGGGGAGGGCGGCTATGATTGTTATGAGACGTGGAATCGTGAAAAGAAGATGAACTCAAGCTAAATACTTGGTTCCTGGCCTAAAGGATTTTCATGAGGGTCTATGAAGCACGTCGGTGACCACTTAGCCTATCTCAGTGATGAGCGACTTATGACTATCACGTCTATCCTGCCTGGCCAGGTTCCTTCTTAAAATATTACCTGTTGCCCAGGATCAGCCCTCACTAGCCCTGAAGTCTTATTTCTAAAAACACTGTGAGGTTTAGTGGATCTGGGAAACATGTGATTTGAGTTAAAAAAAAATACAGCAAAGCACTGGTATAGTTAAATGTTCAGACACTACACTGGGCATCCTGGTATTTCAATGAACAAACGTTTGTTTTGTCTAGTGTCCTTCCAAACAGACAAAACTTGAGGAGACACCGTTAGTTGCCACTACCAGAATGGAAGTGCTGCTGGCAGGTATTATACAGAGGCTGGGATGAGCGACACAGCTTTCAGTGTGGAAGACAATCCCTATGGTAAGGACCAGCCCCTTAAAGCATTGTTGGTCCTGAGGCTGAGAAACCCTGGCTTGGAACCTTTAAGCAGAATGGAGATCAATTAGATTAGATCCATGGCACTGAGATCCTGTGATGTAAGGCAGGTGGCAGGCTGAGGGGTGACAGCTGGAGAGCCCTGAAGGTCTCAGGGCTATGTATGTCTAGAGATAGGGGCAGCCAGTGTGTAGATTGTGCCCAGCCTTCCACGGGAACAGGTGTTTGCTTTTTTTTTTTTTCTTGTGCAAAACCCAAGCCAGATGCTTGCTTCGCTGCTGGGGCCAGCTCTTCCTCGGCCAGCAGAAGAGAGACTAGTAAGGGGGAAGCACAAATGATAAATGGAAGCTGTGAGAAGAAGAAAAGGGCCAAGAGGAAGAGGTTCTGAGTTCAGAAGCTCATTTTAGATAAAACTTTATGGCTTAAGGCAGTTCAGTAGAGAAGCAACAACCTAGGTTAGTGTTTGGAAACCTGCAAATCCCAGGTCAGGGTAAACCCTTGGTCTTTCCCTGCCTCTCAGTTCATTCAAAAGTATATTTTATTGTGCATATTTAAAGTATGTTATATGGTACATATTTACAAATCATTATTATTATTATTATTATTATTATTATTATTATTATTATTATTATTATTATTAGTGGACCTATGTCATCCAAAAGGAGTGCTTGATAAATCCTCGTTGGGGTAATTTGCAATCCGGCCTTGTATGATGTCATTGGTTTTCTAGTTCCCTTTCAGAGGGAGTGTTCTCATGGTGTCACAGGTTTCCAACTGATAGTGTAGCTTGTCCTAGGGAGAGAAGCCCCATTGAGAAGCACCCTGTCAGTGCCTCTCCTCAGATGCAGTATCTCAGACTCCAATGGACTTCTTCAGCCTGTTTTTGCGATCAGGCTAGTTAAACCCTTGCTTCCTGCTGACCTTGAGGTGTAAAGGGCCAGCTGCAACTGCTTGGTTAGCAGCTGCCAAAAGCATCCCAGATGTTGTCACACTGGGGACAATAGGCTCTTCTCAGTCCAGGTGCCCTGCAGCCAGCCACCCTGTCTGAGATCCTGTTTGTTTCTCTGAATCATTTGCTGGAACCCTGTGTCTCAGTAGCAGGCATGGCAACAAGATGAAGGACTGCAGTTAGACCCAAAGTACATGCTAGTGTAGAAGAGTATCATAGACGGGGAAGAAAACATAAAAATTCCTGCACTCCGAAGAAAGATTATGTTGGCTTACCCACCGCATTCCCGCTGAGCACAGTTGTAATTGGAACATACTCTTTGCAAAGTTTATTGGGTCCTGGTGCTACTTGTTGCCGAACTGGTCAATTAATCTATTATTATTATTTTTTAATGAGTTAGGGGATTTCCTTGAGCTGAAAATCACCAGGAAATATGACCAAATGCCCGGAGCCTAGGGAATGACTTGTCTTTCCTTCTGGTAAATCCCATTTGACAGTTAAAGGAGGAAATGTCTCCCACTACAGGTGGTAAATCAGGCTGGTCTGGAAGGGGACAAGGAAGGTTGGGCTCTGCTTGGAGGTGATCTTGGGGTGGTCACCACAAAACGGGTCACTCGAGTGCAGCAGCTTCAAGTGTAGGAAATAAAGCTATTGAGTTTCCCTGCTGAGAGACAAATGATTTCTATTTAAAAACCTGCTTGTTCTGTGCAGAAACTCCCAATGTAGCAATAATTAATGATATCGGGAGGTTAAGAAAGACCTTCTGTTGGAGTCCCTCTGCTCCAGGCGTGAAATTGGATTAAAGTGAAGATAAACTTAGACATTAAATCTGAGGAGGAAGTCAGTAATTATGTGCGAATGCACATATTTGCAGCTGTTCGAGCGAGCCCGGTTGGAATCGTGTGGTTGCTCTTGTTCCAAGCATGGAGGGCTCTCGGAGACGATCAGTCAGAAGAGGCATCTGAACGGCACTGTCTCCTCAGCTCTTAAAGTTCTGCTGGTGTTTTAGGTAATAGACTCTGTGGCTTTGCTTACTTAGTATTTATTCCTAGTTTCCCTTTATTAGCAGATGTTTCCCCCCCTCCAGGGGACAATGTGTATTCCACAGAATGTAGTCACCCTGAGGTGGGTTAGTTCCAGGATCCCCCTACAGACACACAAACCCACAATGGCCAGGTTGCTGTGTGGATCAGCACAGTAGTCACACAGAACATACATACGTTGCCCACATACTTCGCTGCCTAGGTTACTCACGATGTAAATTTTGTTAATAGTTGTTACATAAGGTCTAGACCTGCTTAGCACAGACACAAATTTTCCCTAATATTTTCACTCAGTGATTGGTTGAATCCATGGGGATTCAGGGGGAACTCACAAACACGAGCATCCAACTGTGAGTTCTCTAGATGATCTGGCAGATGGGGATGGCCACGAGATGTGGTTCTGACCCGACACATCTAAAGGGAAGCTAGCTGAATAGGGTGCCTGGGAAAGTTATTTTCCTGCTAACAAGGGACAGGGTCAGCCTCTACGTCCCTTTCCCAATCTCCACCTTTACTCATGCCTAGACTATCTGTGAAAAAGCCTGGAAGCTGTACTGCCACTGTATGATCATCAGAATAAAATTTATGCTTTAAGGGTGGGACCATTGGCAGCTCTGGGGACCCTTCATTCTTTATGGTTTCCTTTGCCTGTGAGATGGGAAGGAGACAGCTCTTTTTCAGACATTTTGACTAAGCCCTGGCAGTTATATTTAGATTTTGAATAAACCCTCTTCCCTGATTTTTGGCATAGATAGTATTTGGGAGGACTCTGTGCGAGGCTTGTCTAATTTCTTGCCACTGACAGGGTGGACCTGGCCAACAGTGACACATCCTTTGAGCATGGCAAGGGGTGCTGATGGCCTCTGTGGCACACAGCCCACAGATATGGGTCTTTGGGTGTTCTCCGAGTCTCTTTAGTGTGACACATATCTACCTCCAGGGACCCAGTTGATTATGCTTGCTCCAGATGGATGCTGGGACCACCAGGAGACATCCTGTTTCGATAGCTTTAGAGCTAACAGACTAACAACACAAAGTAAAAACACAAAACTTCATTCCGTGTCTGGATATATCCAGATGCCTCTGTCTGGAGAGAGAAGACTGGCTTTGCACTTTACTAGTTCTTCTTAGTTTTAGGATGACAGTGGCTGTTCGGTTCCAGGAAAGCTGGACCAGGAATTCATCCCCTGCTTTGTGAAGGGCTCTCCTCACTGGGCACTCGAGGTTCAGACCCAGGAACTGGGTATTTGTGATGAGCAGATCTCTTTAGATCTGGGCAGTAATGGACAAGAGGCTGGACACCCTGAAAGCTCTCTTTTAGCCATCAGGAGTCATGGTTGCACAGGGTCTTTGGGTCACATGATTGAAGTCTTCCCTTGGATGAAGGGTCTTGCACTTGGTCTTGAGTCAACTAAAGCTCATACTTCCCTGAATTTCTTTAAGCAGTCTCCACACTTTACCTCTAGCTATTTCTTTAGCTTTGCCTCACACATGAGAAACTGAGCCTTTAAGAGGCTCCATACGTGAGCGCAGTCCAGTGGAGAGCTAGGGTGGCCATTGACACCAGCATCCTTCACTCTCACAACTTCCACATGGCTTCTCCTCTCCTTTGTTGGGAGCTCAGAAAGCACAGAGACTGGTATCTGAGCTGCTAGCACGTGCATGTTCACAGGTCCCAATCCTCCTGGGCACACAGCTACATGCCCCCAGGCTCCCTTTGCATTGTGAAGCAATGAATTTGGGCCATATTGAGATAGAGTTTTGCTGCTTCGGGTATGGTCCCTAAAATGTTCTGCATGATGTAGAGTTTGCACATAGAACACCCAGAAGGACATGGGGAAGACTCACTGGCTAAGTTACATGAGAAAGGGGTCCAACACATGTGCAGAGAGGACTTTCTAGCTTCCATTGTTCTGTTGTGTCTATGGGAACTCGGGATAGTTGTGTCAGGATCTAGTGTAATGACACTGTCTAATGTAGGCTGTTGGTGTTGCTGATGATGGCAAAGTTCATGCTGGATCTCCTAGAGGTCATGAGTGGTCATCTGGGAAAAACCCCATAACTGTTATTACACCTATTGTGTGATGTGTATGCCAAGGTTGTGGTAGAGACATTTTCTGCATACTTGAGATTCCTGACTCTGTCTCTGAAGATGATGTAGTCTCAAATGGAGGCGAGTAGACACCAAACCACACTTACCAGTTCTCTCTGCCTTCTGTCGTCTTCTTATACTGCCTGGAGATTTTCTTAGGGGTTTCCATAAATATAGAACTGAATTTCTCACACTTGTTTCCTGAATGTAGCTTGTAAAGACTTGTTCCTAAGTCGTGGAAACAGCTGCAGAGATCTTCCATACTCTCCAATGTGTTTATGCATCTGTGAGCATTTTCCACATGGGAAATGGATATAGAATACCCACGTCTTTGCATTGCTGTGGGAATGGAATGTGATAATGTATTTTAAAGTGCCAAGCATCATGCTGGGAGCCCGGCATGCTCTCTTCTATTTCTTAATTGCACGTACCTGTCTCTGGAACTTCAACAGAGGGTGGGGCAGGCCTAGAGTTCAAGTGGTGATGGTTTGGTAAGTACCTGTGCTCTGGAAAAATATGGCTTCTGACAGGAAATGCATCCAACAATCTGTAAATCACCTAGTGTGCTTTTGTAGGATAATGAACTATTTGTAGATCAGCTGTAGGCTCACAGGGAACTGCACACAAAGTACAGGGAGTTTTCAGTATACCCCATCCCTTCCCTTCCATCTATACTCACAGTACATTTTCCCACTCACTAATGACAGTGATGTATTTGCCACAATTGATAAGCCTACACCGATACAGGATTGTTCAGAGTCCATAGTTGGTGTTAGTGTTCACCCAGTGTTTTCCAATGGATGGCTTTAGAGAAATTGATAATAGCACACAGCTATCATTATAGTATAAAAATTAAATTAACTGCCTAAAAAATTTCTACCTGACCTGTTCATTCATCTCCCTTCCCCCAGATTCTCTCCTGTGTTGTTTTTGGGACTTCCTCCCTCCATGTGTAGATGTCTGGTTTTCTAAGTTTTCTAGTGCCACTTGTTGAAAAAAACAATCTTTGGTTTATTTTCCAATTATTAAAGGTCAGCTGATTATATTTATATAGACCCATTCATAGGCTCTACTGCAGTAGGTCTCAACCTTCCAAACACTGTGACCCTTTAAAACAGTTCCTCATGTTGTGGTGACCCTCCACTTATAAAATTCTTTCATTGCTATCTCACAATGTATTTTGCTACTGTTATAACTTGTAATGTAAATATTTAATATGAAGGACATCTGATATGCAACCCCTAAGGGGTCACGACTCACAGGTTGAGAGCCACTGCTTTACATTATGTTCATTGATTTGCTTTCTTGATTTCCAGGAACATCAGTCTTTCCTGATTAATACAACTTTAGAGTAAGTCTTGAAATGGGGTGTGTCAGTTCCCCAACTTTTTTTTTTTTTACTGTGGGTGTAAACTTTAAAATCACTTTGACAGTGTCTTCAATTGTTTTGCATTTATATATCAAATTGGAAGGAAGGAACAGTGGATGCCACTGCCCAGAACACTCTTCAAGTCTGTCCTGCCATGGTGGACCCAAATCCCTTGACACTGTGAGTCACAATAAATGTTCTTCGTCTATGCTGCTTCTGTGATGTCACATGACACAGTAAGAAGGAAAGTAAGCAATGTAACACCAATTGCTTCCTTCCTTCTCCCTGTTCCTCTAGAATCCTAGGCATATATTTAATTTAAGTCTACTCTCTAATATTATTCTGCTTCATAGGCCTTGTGAGCCCTTATGAAACACAGCCAAAGATTTCTTCCTGCACTCTTACTATCATTCATTCCCCATAAAATTCACGTAAACAAACAGGCACACACAAACATGTACATGTACAAAGTCATGATCCCTTTAGTGAAGGACAATTCCGATAAATCCATCTTCAATTTTTTTTTAAATCAACGTACAAACTTCAGGAGTGTTCTTACATAGGCCAAGATGGCTGCAATGATGCAACCTTGTATGTGTGTCACCACATATGCTGTCTGTCACTGACTGGAATGTCATGTGGCATTGGGTTCTGTGTCTGTGTGTACATATGCATGTATGTGTGTATGTCTCTCTGTGGTTATTTTGAACAGACTAATAATTGTTAAATAAATTAAGGGTAAAAATATCAAAAAATTTAATTTTATGTTTACTTATTCCTTCTCTCATTTCTTCTTCTTTTCCTATGTGCATCTTAGTCTCTGGCCTATGTTAGTTTTTCTTGGAATAATTTCTTGTTAATATTTCATTTACATCTTAAAATTTATTCTTTGGGAATTTTATACATACATACTTATTTCCTTCTGAGCCCTTTCTTCAAGTAAGTCCCCATGCTTAAATGTTGGGTATTTGTCTCTTAACATTAACTATTCTGCTCAGTTCTCTTCTTGCTTGCAGGGCTTCTGCTTTGTTAGCGTTATATTGCTGTGAGGAGACACCATGGCCAAGTCAACTAATAAAGATAAAGAATTTAATTGGGAGCCTGTTTACAGTTTTAGAGAGTAAGTCCATGACCTTCATGGCAGACAGACAAGCACTGGAGCAATAACTGAGAGCTTATATCTGACCCACAAGAGGAGGCAGAGAGAGAGAGAGAGAGAGAGAGAGAGAGAGAGAGAGAGAGAGAGAGAGAGAGAGAAGAGAGAACCTTGCATTGGCTTCTGAAACCTCAACCCACCCTCCCCCTCAGTGACACACTTTCTACTAAAGGTCACATCTCCTAATCCTTCCCAAATAATTCCACTAACTGGAGACCAAACATTCAAATACATGAGACTATGGGGGCCATTCTCGTTCAAACCACTATGGTATCTGAGAAGAATCTCTTTCTCTCTCTCTCTCTCTCTCTCTCTCTCTCTCTCTCTCTCTCTCTCTCTCTCTCCATCCATCTATCTAGTCAACTTGAAGCCTGGGAAGGAAGTCTCAAGAAGGGATTGTCTAGATCAGGTCAGCCCGTAGGCATGTCTGTAGGGATGTCAATTGGGGTGGGAAGACTTACTTGCGGTAGGTGACACCATTCTGTAGGCATAGAACCCTGAATTCTAAAATTGGAGAAATGAGCTGAGTGCAAGTGCATTCATTGTTCTGTTTCTGATCTATCTATCTCTCTCTATCTATCTATCTATCTATCTATCTATCTATCTATCTATCTATCTATCTATCATCTCTTTATCCTGAACAGGTAAGGTGGTTGGCTATATTAGTTTCTTGTCTCCTTACTGTGATAAAATTCCTGGCAAGAAGAAAACAAAGGATAAAGTGTTCATTTTAGCTCAAAGTCCAAGGGTACTGTCCACCACAGTGTAAAGATCATGGTGAACAGAACTTGGGGCAGATAGTCACATTGTGTCTATAGTCAGGGATCAGAATGGTGAATACTTCCATTCAGCTAGTTTTCTCCTTTTTCTACAGTCTGGGACATCTGTCATGGAAGATGTTGTCCACATTCAGGGTGGTCCTCCCCACCTCAATTAACCTAATCTAGTTAGTCCATCAGCCCATACCCAAGGATTGTCTCTGGAGCAATTGTACATTCTGTCAAGCTGACAATCATTGTTCACCATCACCATGGTTTCTCCCATCTGTAACTTCTTTCAAGTCGTTTTCTTTGTATTTGGTTTTTCTGAGGCTTGGATATGTCTGGATGACATATCCATGAAGGAGTTCCTTCCTTCCTTTATCTTCTGTCATTTTCTTTGCTTTAATATCCTGAGTTTCCTGGGTCTGTGGATTGCATTGGACTTCGACTTTGGGGGAATTCTCAGTCATTACATCCTCCAATACATCTTGTGTCTTACTTTTTCCTGGTATTCCCATACACAAGACACCATTTTTAGTGGCCCCATGGGTTTTGGCTATTCTTTTCTGGTTTTGTCTATTTTTCTCTGTTTTTCAGTTTGGGATGTATCTTCAAGCTCAGAGATTCTTTTCTCAGCTCTTTTAGATCTGGTCTAGACTGAGTCTATCAGAGGGGCTTGTATTTCTTTTTGATTTTGGTTGGGACAGCCACCTATTTGCTACATTATCCACTTGTCCTTGAGTGCTGTCTACCCTTTCAATGATAGGACTCAGAATATCAGCTGTATTTATAAAAAAAAAACAACCATGTTTGTAGACTGATACTTGTAACATTCTCACCATATCTGAGTGTGGTTCTGATGACTCATTCAGTCTTTGCTGGTACATTTTTACTTTTTAATTTAATTAATTTTTAATTTTCTTTTTATTTTTTTGAGACAGACTTTCTCTATGTAGTCCTGGAGTTTGCTATATAGATCAGGCTGACCTTTAGTTCACAGAGATCTTCCTGCCTCTGCCTCTCAAGTGCTGCGATTAGAGGCTATCTTTATTTCTCAAAACAGGGTATCATATGGCCTCAAATTCTTTATGTAGTCAAGGATGTCCTTGAGCTCCTCCTGATCTTTTGGCTTCTACCTCTTAAGTTCTAAGATCACAGGAGTGAGCCACTGTTTGCTTTTTGCCTCTTAATATGCCTTGTAAATTTTTTTTTGTTTGTTTACATCTGTGCATGATGGGTTGTTACAGAGACATTCTGATGGATGGGTCTTCAGGAGTACGACGCTGAGGCATGAGGGGTTCAGTCTCTCTGTGAGCTTGTGCCCTGATAGTCGTCAATGCTTCCTTCTTTTTTCTTAATCTTTTTATTTCCTCTTTAGGTAGGGTAGGACGGCTAGAGAAGCTGGAAATAAGTGTTACCTCCACCTCACCCCCGCCGAGGTGGGTTAGACTCTAACACTCCTGAAGGATGAATGGTAAATGGTAGGCCTGGGCAGAGTGTTGTGATGCATTTAAAATCAGTTCCTTTTTTTTTGGGAAAGAAGGAGGAATTTGTTTCTGAAATTCACTGTAAGCCTCTGGTAGGGCCTTGAATGTAATACAGAAGAATGGCCTCTCCTATGTCTGAGCCCCCTGGATTTCTAATGGTTTACATTGAATCTCTAGCATTTTAGTTTTTTCCATTTCTTAAATAAAATTTTATTAAAAGGGTCACAGGGATGCCTCGTCTAGAACAAAGCTGTCAGACACATCCTTTGGAGTATTTCACGCCACTATTGAGATTGCTTTCAGAATCTTCAGTTGATGGAAAGGTTCTGATACCATGGCTTCCTCATCCTCTGGGGTCTAGCTACCTCCTGGTTGGCTACTGTCAACTCCAACAGCACCCCAGGACTCAGTTCTCAGAACTCAAGGGAATGGACACACTCCTCATGGAAAGCCATGGCGGCTGCAATTCTCCATTCTTAATTTCCACTCCTATTTGCCACCCGTCAGGTGTAAGCAGTGCCTATGGTGGACCTGGGATGCAGAACCTGGGCTCAGCATCACTCTGGGGTTCAGCTCCACCTAGCACAGCCATAGAGCCCCACTACGGCAGAGTGGCCCCCAAGAGCAAGTCGCTGGCAATGTAGGTATAGTCAGAGTTTCCCATTTCAGCACCAGTTCCATGGAGGTCTCTGTTCCAGAATTAGTTGAGTCTCTGTCTCTGTCTCTCTCCCCTCCTCCCTGAATGCATATGTATGGAAGTCAGAGATTAACACCGGGTGTCTTCTATTACTCTCTACTCCATTTTTTCTTTCTTTCTTTTCTTTTTTTTTTGTTTGTTTTTGTTTTTGTTTTTTCAAGACAGGGTTTCTCTGTGTAGCCCTGGCTGTCCTGGAACTCACTCTGTAGACCAGGCTGGCCTCGAACTCAGAAATCCGCCTGCCTCTGCCTCCCAAGTGCTGGGATTAAAGGCGTGCACCACCACTGCCCGGCTCTACTCCATTTTTTGAACAGGGTTTCTCATTGGCCTTGGAGCACATAGATCCATCCAACTAGCGTGGTTGACTCATGGATTCTAAGGATCATCTTGCGTCTGCTTCCTCCAAGCGGGGTTTCCAGATGTGTATTGCCACTGCTGGCTCTATAGTGTAGGTGATGGCATCTGAACTCTGGCTTTTATCCTATCCCAATGGAACCATCTCCTTAGCTGGGTTCATTTAATTTTGAGGGTATGTTTTCCCATGTAACTCTCTGACTGATGTAGAAAGGATTAATCTTTCTGCTTTTTATTGTTGTTTTCCTCCTTACACATCAGACCAGAAACTGGAATAAGTCAATTAATTCTTAAAAAGACCCTTCTTATGTTAACTAAAAAAATTAGCATTTTTTACTCTAGGCTCCTCTGAGTGTATCTTTTATTGTCTGTTTCAGTGAAAATGCACTTTCTAACATTACCCTCTAGGGGAGGTTTAGTATACACTCCCTAGATGTCTTGTAAAATTTCCCTGCTTATTTAGTACTTATTTACAACAGAAGAAGAGTTCCCCTCCCAATACCAGCAGGAGCCTGCCTGAGTTTGTAATCAGAAGTTTAAGTCTGAGCACTCAAGGTGAAAGCTGCAAAGTTACTCAGGACTCCCTTCAGCATGGTCTCCCTGTAGAGTGTGGGTCTCTTGGCCCTTTCTCTCCATTTTTAGCATCCTGTTTGTTGGAAGTGACCAGCAATGGCAGGCTTTACATTAGTTATCCAAGGAAATATTTTGGGAGCCTAATAATCCTCACCAACTTCATCTGGCACAGAGAACTTGTGGAAACAAATGAGTTTGGCCAGAAGCCCAGGCTGTCAGCCCTGGCTCCTGTTCATTAGCAAGGACCTACCTTTTGTGCCTGGATGCACTTGAACTTTGCAGATGGTTCTTTACCTGAGTGAGCAGACGGTTCTGGGAGCTTGGCTGTTACTGCTCTTCTCACTTCAGTGGGAACTCTAAGGCATGTAAGGTTGTGTGGAAGTCAGATGCAATGAGGGCTCTGAGGTAGTCTATGTGCGCATTGTTTTTATTGCATTTCAACCTCATAAAGGGGATATATACACTCAGAAAGATTCCATTGCTGTTGGCTTCATTCACACACACATGTATATATGGATGTATATATGTATATGTATATGTATATGTCTATATTCCTTCCAGAACATTCTGACCCATGTTTTGTGACTGTTTTACCTAGAAACAGATATGTAGACTTCTCATGTAGTTTACCCTTCTTTTTTTTTTTTTTGATGCAAAATGCAAGAGGAATTTTTATTAAAACCAGCATGCTGGGACCGCTGTGCACATGAAGAGAGAATGTCTTGTGCTGCACGGGATTTTATACCCTCCTCAGGGCCGCCATCATTAAGTACAATGTGATTGGCAGAACACATTGTTCTATATTCAGTGTTATATTCAAACTAGTTGGTTGTTAGGTGATGAGGTAGGTGGCCAACAGTCAGTCCTTTGAAATGCATCCCCACCCTTAGGTCGTTCTCCCCCTCCCCTTTGTGGTCTGAGGAATGTAACTCAGCCTCTGACCTTTTTAAAGTTCCTGAGTTAACTCTTTCATTCCCCCCTTTTCTTTGTGCATGCTTCAATCCTGAAGCAATTGCTGGTATTCTGATAGCTCCTACTCCTGATCTTCTGTATCTAGTTCTTTGTATCATTAGCTGTACTGTACCTAAGTGTGTCTTAACAATAGCAACTAAGCAATTCAAAATGTAGGGGCCAAAAGTCAACTATAGCTGGAGAACAATTAGGGGTCCTAACAGGGTTAACAACCCCGAATGGTCTATATAAGAGCAACACTCCTCAGCTAAGGCAGCACATAGCTCTCCTATTCTGCAGTACTACTTCTGATAATGAAGTCAATAATTCTTGAAGATGACTGATGGAAGTTTCTATTTTATAAGAACAGAGCCTTCCTGGCACTGCTAGCCACCCCCACAGGCCTCAAGGTGGACAGTACTGCGGCCTGGGTGTATGCTTCCCATGTGAAACCTGCAGATGCCCTGCTCTCCAGACCCCCGCTAGACAGTACAGAAGATAGACAATCTGCTCAGGCTCAAGATCACTTGACCTTGATCATGGCTGCCTGGTGTTACCCTTGGATTCTGGTTCCTTCCCTGCCTCCTATGTATCCGTTCACCAAACCTGTTATGGCACTCACTGTCTCCCTTATGTTGGGATTAGAGATGGCCAGGGCAGGCACCAGGACTTCTACCCTTCATTTATTACCTTATCCTGCCTTCCAATCACCATTCTAGTTTCTGCCTTGGGTGGTTTCATGGGTAAGTCACAAAATTAGGGACTTTATGAAAGTCCTCTATCTTCCGTCTTCCTTCAAAAAGTTTCATTCAAGGGTTGGACAGATGTCCTAGGTGGAAAGCACTTGCTATACAAGAATGAGGAACCGAGTTTGTTCTCCAGAAACTACACAGAGTTAGATGAAATGATACAGTCTTGCCATCCTAGAGCTGGGGCCAGGAGTAGAAATAGGTGTGTTCCCTGGGCTTGCTACCAACAACCTGTCCTAATCAATCAGATTCAGGTTTGTCAAACAGCAGAGTGGGTGACTCCTGAAGAATGACACCCCAGGGATCCTGTCTTAGCATTTCATTGCTGTAAAGACACACTATGGCCAAAGCAACTCTTATGAAGGACAATATTTAATTGGGGGTGGCTTACAGGTTCAGAGGTTCAGTCTGTTATCATCAAGGCAGGAATATGACAGCATCCAGGTAGACATGAGGGTGGAGGAGCTGAGAGTTTCACCTCTTGAAGGCAGATGGGAGAAGACTGACTTTCAGGAAGCTAGGATGAGGGTCTTAAAGCCCACACCCACAGTGACACAACTCCTCAACAAGGCCACAACTCCTTAATAGTACCACTCCCTGGGCCAAGCATATAGAAATCATCACAGATACTGTAGTGGCTATTCCTGGTTGTCAACTTGACTAAATCTGGAATGAACTAATCAAGAATTGGAAGGCTTGGTGGCACACACCTTTAATCTGGGCCACACCCTCTGCTGGAGACCTATATAAGGACATTGGAAGAAGGAAGATTCACTCTGGCTTTTCCTGGCTTGCCTCATGTGACTGAGCAACTGCTAGATCCTTGGACTTCCATCCACAGCTGCCTCGTGGGACTGAGCAACTGCTAGATCCTTGGACTTCCATCCACAAGTACTGCTGACTATTTTTGGGGAGTTCGACTACAAGCTGTAAGTCATCAACAAATTCATCAGTACCTTCAACTACTGAAACCTCTCCAGATTCTCTTCCTCTTGGGAGTTCGGAAAATATTGAAGACCCGTGGTTGAAACTATATTTCAAGCTTAAAGAAGCTAATGTCTTTGAGTATCTTGATGAATTAGATGATTGAGTGGTGTACAATACATTCTACAAGTTGGGGAAAAAATTGAAAAATGGTTTTGCTGGCGGGTTGCTCTTAGCATCTCAGCAAAAAATAATGAAGGAAAGTAAGAAGTTGTGTGATAAAATCGAACAGCTCCAGACCCAAGTAAACAATCTAAAAGTTGCTAAGTGTGCCCTTGAAGAGAATTTTCTCTAGCAGCTATAGAGCTCAAGTTGCAGAAAATCAGACTGAAGCTCTCATTATAAGGTTGGCTGAATTATAGCAAAATTCCGGTCTCAGCCTCAGAGGATGTCAGCAGTTAAAGTAAGGGCATTAATTGGCAAAGAATGGGATCCTATAACTTGGGATGGGGATGTGTGGGAAGACCCTGTTGAAATTGAGAATTTTGAATCTTCAGATTTTCAAGGATTTGCTCCACCTGAGGAAGTAGTAACCTCAGCCCCACCCCTTGAAATAATGCCTTCTCCATATAATGAAATTAATCCCTCAGAGTCTGATAAACCAGCAGTGACTTTTGCTGAAGAAAATGCCAGACAAGACAATACTGATGTTTCTCAAGGCCCACCAATAGTTTCTTCTAGACCTATAACCAGACTCAAGGCAAAACAGGCACCTAGAGGGGAGGTAGAAAGTGTAGTCCATGAGGAAATACACTATACTACTAAGGAGCTTAATGAGTTTGCTAATTTATTCAAGCAGAAGTCTGGGGAATATGCGTGGGAATGGATTTTAAGGGTGTGGGATAATGGTGGAAGGGACATAAAAAAGAGCAGGCTGAGTTTATTGGCATGGGCCCTCTGAGCGGAGATTCTAGGTTTAATATGGAAGCTCAAACAGTTAAAAAAAGGTGCCAGGAGTTTGTTTGAGTGGTTGGCTGAAGTGTTTATCAAAAGATGGCCTACTGAAAAGGAGTTGGAGATGCCTGATATCCCTTGGCTTAGTGTTGATGAAGGGGTTTTAAGGCTTAGGGAAATTGCAATGCTAGAGTGGATACGTTGTGTAAAACCTAAGGATCCACAATGGGAAGGTCCAGAAGATATGCCCTTCACCAGTCCTATAAGATGCAAACTGGTGAGAGGGGCACCAGCACATTTAAAGAGTTTTGTTCTTGCCCTTTTCCTTGTGCCAGACCTTAGGGTTGGAGATGCTGCTGCTCAATTAGATGAATTAAATTCAATGGTTTAACTGGGCCTCGAGGTAACAAGGGCCAGGTGGCAGCATTGAATCGCCAGAGACAAGGTGATAGTAGTTATTATAATGGACAGGGTAGACAAAACAGTGTTTATAATGACATACCCTATAATGGTCAGTACAAGAGAGGTGGAACTTATAATGGCATGACTCGTTTGGACCTGTGATACTGGCTAGTCAAGCATGGTGTTTCCAGGCATGAAATAGATAGGAAGCCTACTGCATATCTGTTTGATCTGTATAAGCAGAAAAATTCTCAAACAAATGAAAGAAAGGCTACATTGGGATCATAGCAAAAGGCAATTTCGGTCAGTGAATCAATTTCCAGACTTGAGTCAGTTTGCAGAGCCAGAACCCCTTGAATGAAGGGTTGGCCAGGTTCCTCTGAGGAAGAATCTCGATAAGACACCTAAAAGTTTTGCTGTTAGTCTTTCCCCAATTCTTTCCCAGAGGGACCTACGGCCTTTTACAAGGGTAACTGTACACTGGGGGAAAGGAAATAATCAGATTTTCCGGGGTCTATTGGATACTGGTTCTGAATTGACACTGATTCCAGGAGATCCCAAGAAACTTTGTGGCCCTCCAGTTAGAGTAGGAGCTTATGGAGGACAGGTGATTAATGGAGTTTTTTTTTTTTTTTTTTTGGTTTTTCGAGGCAGGGTTTCTCTGTGTAGCCCTGGCTATCCTGGAACTCACTCTGTAGACCAGGCTAGCCTCGAACTCAGAAATCCGCCTGCCTCTGCCTCCCAAGTGCTGGGATTAAAGGCGTGCGCCACCACCGCCCGGCGATTAATGGAGTTTTGACTGATGTCTGACTCAGAGTAGGTCCTGTAGGTCCCCGAACACATCCTGTGGTCATTTCCCCAGTTCCAGAATGTATAATTGGGATAGATATACTCAGAAATTGGCGGAATTCTCACATTGGTTCCCTGACCTGTGGAGTGAGGGCTATTATGGTTGGAAAGGCAAAATGGAAGCCTTTAGAGTTGCCTCTGCCAAGGAAAATAGTGAATCAAAAACAGTATCGTATTCCTGGAGGAATTGCAGAAATTACTGCCACCATCAAGGACTTGAAAGATACAGGGGTGGTGGTTCCCACCACGTCTCCCTTTAACTTTCCTATCTGGCCAGTGCAGAAGACAGATGGATCATGGAGAATAGCAATTGACTATCGGAAACTAAATCAGGTGGTAACTCCAATTGCAGCTGATGTACCAGATATAGTTTTGTTACTTGAGCAAATTAACACATCTCCTGGAACCTGGTATACAGCTATTGATCTGGCAAATGCCTTCTTCTCAGTACCTGTCCATAAGGACCACCAGAAGCAATTTGCTTTCAGTTGGCAAGGCCAGCAGTATACCTTTACAGTTTTGCCTCAAGGATATATTAACTCTCCTGCCCTGTGTCATAACTTAGTTAGAAGGGATCTTGATCGTTTGTCTCTTCCACAAAATATCACATTGGTGCACTATATTGATAACATTATGCTGATTGGACCAAGTGAGCACGAAGTAGCAACCACTTTGGATTCATTGGTAACACATATGCGTATCAGAGGATGGGAAATAAATCCAACCAAAATTCAAGGACCATCTACCTCAGTGAAATTCCTAGGAGTACAGTGGTGTAGGGCATGCAGAGATATTCCTTCTAAGGTGTAAGATAAGTTATTGCACCTGGCCCCTCCCACCACCAAGAAAGAAGCACAACGTTTAGTGGGTCTATTTGGATTCTGGAGACAGCACATTCCTCACTTAGGTGTGTTACTCAGGCCTATTTATCAAGTGACTTGGAAAGCTGATAGCTTTGTGTGGGGCTTGGAACAAGAGAAGGCTCTTCAACAGGTCCAGGCTGCTGTGCAGGCTGCACCACCACTTGGACCATAATATCCAGCAGACCCAATGGTACTTGAGGTGTCAGTGGTAGATAGAGATGCTGTTTGGAGCCTCTGGCAGGCCCCTGTAGGTGAATCACAGAAGAGACCTTTGGGATTTTGGAGCAAAGCTCTACCATCATCTGCAGACAACTACTCTCCCTTTGAAAAACAGCTCTTGGCTTGCTATTGGGCCTTAGTGGAAACTGAATGTTTGACAATAGGACACCAAGTTACTATGCGACCTGAACTGCCCATCATGAGGGATGTTATCAGACCCTTCAAGTCATAAAGTAGGATGTGCAAAGCAGCAGTCTATTATCAAATGGAAGTGGTATATACATGATCGGGCCCGAGCAGGTCCTGAGGGAACAAGCAAGTTACATGAAGAAGTTACTCAGATGCCTATGGTTTCTACTCCTGTTACAATGCCATCTGCTGCCAAGCATGCACCTATAGCCTCATGGGGTGTTTCCTGTGACCGGCTGACTGAAAAAGAGAAGACTAGGACCTGGTTTACTGATGGCTCTGCACGTTATGTAGGCACCACCCAGAAGTGGACAGCTGCAGCATTACAACCCCTTTCTGGGACAACCCTGAAAGATACAGGTGAAGGAAAATCTTCACAGTGGTTGAACTTCGAGCAGTTCACATGGTATTACAGTTTTTTTTGGAAGAAGAAATGGCCAAATGTACGATTGTTCACTAACTCATGGGCCATAGCCAATGGATTGGCTGGATGGTCAGGGACTTGGAAAGATCACAATTGGAAAATTGGTGAGAAAGACATCTGGGGAAGAAGTATGTGGATAGATCTCTCCAAATGGGCAAAGGATGTGAAGATATTTGTGTCCCATGTAAATGCTCACCAAAAGGTGACTTCAGCTGAGGAGGAGTTCAACAATCAAGTAGATAAGATGATCCGTTCTGTGGAGAGTCTGCCTCTTTCCCCAGCCATCCCAGTCATTGCCCAATGGGCACATGAACAAAGTGGCCATGGTGGCTGAGATGGAGGTCATGCTTGGGCTCAGCAACACGGACTTCCACTCACCAAGGCTGACCTGGCTACAGCAGCTGCTGAATGCCAGATCTGCCAACAGCAGAAGCCAACACTGAGCCCCAGATATGGCACCATTCCTCGAGGTGATCAGCCAGTAACCTGGTGGCAGGTTGACTACATTGGACCACTTCCCCTGTGGAAAGGACAACGTTTCATTCTTACTGGAGTAGATACTTATTCTGGTTATGGATTTGCCTTTCCTGCACGTAATGCTTCTGCCAAAACCACCATCTGTGGACTCACAGAATGCCTTATCTATCTATCATCATGGCATTCCACACAGTATTGCATCTGACCAAGGAACTCATTTCACAGCCAGAGAAATGCAACAATGGGCCCATGATCACGGAATTCACTGGTCTTACCATGTTCCCCGTCATCCTGAAGCAGCTGCTCTGATAGAAAGATGGAATGGCCTTTTGAAGACAAAGTTACAACATCAATTAGGTGGCAACAGTATGGAGGGCTAGGGTAGAGTTCTTCAGAAGGCAGTATATGCTTTGAATCAGCATTCAATATATGGTACAGTTTCTCCCATAGCCAGGATCCATGGGTCCAGGAATCAAGGGGTGGAAAAGGGAATAGTTCCATTCACTATCACTCCTGGTGACCCTCTAGGAAAATTTTTGCTTCCTGTCCCCACAACTTTAGGTTCTGCTGGCCTAGAAGTTTTGGTTCCAGAGGGGGGTGTGCTCCTACCAGGAGCCACAACAAACATTCCATTGAACTGGAATCTCAGACTTCCCCCTGGCCATTTTGGGCTTCTAATGCCTTTAAACCAACAGGCTAAGAAAGGAATAACAGTGTTAGGAGGGGTGATAGATTCAGATTACCATGGCGAAATTGGATTGCCTCTCCACAATGGAGGTAAGCAGGATTATGTCTAGAGTGCAGGAGATTCCTTAGGGTATCTCTTGGTACTACCATGTCCTGTGATTAAAGTCAATGGTAAACTACAACAGCCTAATCCAAGCAGGATGACAAAGGACACAGACCCATCAGGAATGAAGGTATGGGTCAATCCTCCAGGAAAAGAGCCAAGACCTGCTGAGGTGCTTGCCGAGGGTGAAGGAAATACAGAATGGGTAGCAGAGGAAGGTAGTTATAAATACCAGCTAAGGCCACATAACCAGCTGCAGAAATGAGGATTATCAGTAATATGATTTCTTCTGTCTTATTTTGTTAAGGATACATTTGTCTTTCTTCCAATTTCTTTAACATCAATTGGTATTAAGACACTTAAAGAATGATTCCAAGGGACATTACCCTGTTGTAAATTTACAAATGCTTTTGCGATTGTACAAGGAATAGTTATATCATGTTAGGCGTATTCATGACCTTGTTATTGTTTCATGTGGACATGAGATATTAATTGTGTCAAGTTGACAAGGGGTGGATTGTAGTGGCTATTCCTGGTTGTCAACTTGACTAAATCTGGAATGAACTAATCAAGAATTGGAAGGCTTGGTGGCACACACCTTTAATCTGGGCCACACCCTCTGCTGGAGACCTATATAAGGACATTGGAAGAAGGAAGATTCACTCTGGCTTTTCCTGGCCTGCCTCATGTGACTGAGCAACTGCTAGATCCTCGGACTTCCATCCACAAGTACTGCTGACTATTTTTGGGGAGTTTGACTACAAGCTGTAAGTCATCGACAGATTCCCTAACTATATAGAGACTACCCATACATTCTGTGACTCTAGAGAACCCTGACTAATACAGATACCTTTGGCCTCTACATATGTATATGCACACATGCAGATATACTGGTACACATATGTGCCCATACCTCCTCCCACACAAATACAAAATTCATTAGGAAGTTACATTCTTATTTATTTATTTATTCATGTATTTATTTATTTATTTATTTTAGTCAGTGTCTCATGTAATCCAGGCTGGATTCAATGCTGCTATATATGAATGATCTTGAACTCCTGATCACCCAGCTTCTACCACTGCACCACAGAATCCTGAAACCAAAATATTCGGTAATAGTGATCCAAATCTAATTATTCTCTCCCTTTGCTAGCAGATATTTCCATGTCTCAGAAGCAGTGGTCATTTGAAAGAGAACTTTCAATGATAAGGGCTAATAAATTACAATGTATTTATATATGGAATACTATACAACAACCAACGGGAATAAAGTAGAGTTCCGTACAGTGGCTGCTTAGTAAGAGAATAAATACACAACAAATGCATTACAGGTTTAAAAGTCAGAGAAAGTCCATGGCATTTGGTCAAAACAGACTGCATATGTGATGGTGGCCCTATAAGAATATGTTGTCCATGATATCATAATATAATAATCTATTTTGTGTAAGTGTATTCTATAATAGATAATGTAAACATAATGATGAAATTGCCTAAGTACTCATTTCTCAGAGTTATTAGACAATGCAAGCAGAGATTACTATGTTTAAGTATTCATATGCAAGTGGGACAAGCGTAAAGGAGAGCCAAGAAGGCTATCTTAAAAGTTGGGCTGTGAGTCTTATACTAGCAGCCTTCAGATGAAGATGGTAGATCTCTTAGCTCTTCTTGCACCATGCCTGCCAAGATGCTTCCATGCTCACCTTGATGATGATGGACTGAACCTCTGAACTTCCTCCATTTCATTGTGTTTGCCTCTAAAATGGTACATAACATCCTCAATGTCTGGAATTGCCTAGTGGACAGCAGCATCCTGCTGAAGGAGTGGAGTGGTTTGACCCTACCTGAGGACATCCACAGCACCTTCAATTCACTCACCCTGCAGCTCGACAGTGACTTCTTCATCAGCAAGTCTGGCTTCTCCTTTCAGTTCTCCAGTGCCTGGAGCTGATCCTATGCCACAAATGCTCCATACCCAAATACCACCAGGAGAGTGCTGATCTCCCAGGAGTGCAGACATGCCTGCGAGCACAGGTATGACCACCACTGCTGCTCAGAGGGACCTGCCTGGAGCCCTCAGTACATAGGAATTGAGGAGCAGCCTGAGACAGGATCCTTTGGTTTCTTTCTGCACCCTGGAGCTGACTCTGTGCCACAGCTGTCCATACCTAAATTCCTCCAGGAGAGAACTGGTCTCCCAGGAGTTCTGACACACAGGCTTGCAGGAGGGACAAGCCACAGTCAGAGACAGCAAGACCAGCTAACACCAGAGATAACCAGATGGTGAGAGGCAAGGAAAAGAACATAAGCAACAGAAAACAAGGCTACTTGGCATTATCGGAACCCAATTCTCCCACCAGAGCAAGCCCTGGATACCCCAACACACCAGAAAAGCAAGACTCTGATTTAAAATCACAACTCATGATGATGATAGAGAACTTTAGGAAGGACATAAATAACTCACTTAAGGAAACACAGGAGAACACAGGTAAACAGGTAGAAGACCTCAAAGAGGAAATTCAAAAATCCCTTAAAGAATTGCAGGAAAACACAAACAAACAGGTGAAGGAATTGAACAAAACCATCCAGGATCTAAAAATTGAAATAGAAACAATAAAGAAATTACAAAGGGAGACAACCCTAGAGATAGAAAACCTAGGAAAGAGATCAGGACTCATAGATGCAGGCATCACCAACAGAATATAAGATATAGAAGAGAGAATTTCATGTGAAGAAGATACTATAGAAAACATTGACACAGCAGTAAAATGCAAAATGCAAAGAGCTCCTAATCTAAAACATCCAGGAAATCCAGGACACAATGAGAAGACCAAACCTAAGGATAATAGGTATAGAAGAGAGCGAAGATTCCCAACTTAAAGGGCCAGTATATATCTTCAACAAAATTATAGAAGAAAACTTCCCTAATATTAAAGAAAGAGACACACATAAACATACAAGAAACCTACAGAACTCCAAATATATTGGACCAGAAAAGAAATTCCTCTTATCACATAATAGTCAAAACAATAAATGCACAAAACAAAGAAAGAAAATTAAAAGCAGTAAGGGAAAAAGGTCAAGTAACCTATAAAGGGAGACCTATCAGAATTACATCAGACTTCTCACCAGAGACTATGAGAGCTAGAAGATCCTGAGCAGATGTCATACAGATTCTAAGAGAACACAAATGCCAGCCCAGACTACTATACCCAGCAAAACTCTCAATTACCATAGAAGGAGAAACGAAGATATTCCATGACAAAACCAAGTTTACACAATATCTTTCCACAAATCCAGCCCTACAAAGGATAATAGATAGGAAATACCCACACAAGGAGGGAAACTACACCCTAGAAGAAGCAAGAAAGTAATCTTCTTTCAACAAACCCAAAAGAAGATAGCCACATAAAATATAAAAATAACATCAAAAACAACAGGAAGCAATGATCATTACACTTTAATATCTCTTAACATCAATTCTCCAATAAAAACATAGACTAACAGACTGGACACGTAAACAGGACTCAGAATTTTGCTGCATACAGAAAATGCACCTCAGTGTCGAAGACAGACACTGCCTCAGAGTAAAGGACTGGAAAACAATTTTCCAAGCAAATGGTCCCAAGAAACAAGCTGGAGTAGCCATTCTAATATCGAATTATATCAACTTTCAGCCAAAAGTTATCCAAAGGATAAGGAATGACATGCCATAATCATCAAAGGAAAAAAAATCTACCAAGATGAACTCTCAGTTCTGAACATCTATGTTCCAAATGCAAGGGCACCCACATTCATAAAAGAAACTTTACTAAAGCTCAAGGCACACATTGCATCTCACACAATAATAATGGGAGACTTCAACACCTCACTTTCAACAATGGACAGATCATGGAAACAGAAACTAAACAGAGAAACAGAATCTTTTCACATTCTTTCTAAGAATAACTAATTAAAGTTGTTAGGTAACTTGTCCATATTATTTAAAGAACCTATCTTTGATCAACTGAAACTTTCATTTATAGGAACATATTTCAGGACTAGATACATTAGGGATTGAATTTACTCTAATGGTTTACCAATCTGCAGTCCCAAGTCTTCAGTCCTTAATCTAGTCATAGAACCAGAGTGACTCCTTCCCCAAATTTCTTTCCCCCTCTAGAACCATTGGATTTGGATTAACTGAAAACTAGACAAAATATTTGTTTTGCAGGATGCAAAAAATTACATGCAGAATTACAGTGAATACGAAGCAACAGCAAGTGGGTTACATGAAATCTAATGTGCTCCACGAGGCAGGCACAAGACCCTAACAACTGACAGAAGGTGTTTGGAGAGTCTCAGATGAAGCTGAGGGTGGGGAATCCCTGAGACACTTTGATTCTTACTTGTTTTCTGTGTCAGCAGACGGGCTTTTACTGTTGGAAGATACTGTTATAATATTACTCTGGGAAGTTGGTAGGTTTAGTCAGATCTCTGATACTACGGCAGAGTACCTTATATAGTCAGCCTATGGAAAGGAAAAGTTTATGTTGGCATAGACGTTGGAGATTTCAATCCATAGTTAGTGGACTCTATTGCTTTGGTCTGGGGAAAAGCAGAACATCATGGAGGGATCATGTAGTGATGAAGTCTATGACCTCAAGGCCAGGATGCAAATGACAGGAAGAAGAGATTAGTATCCCACAGCCTTTGATTTAATATTCACACTGATATACTAAAGGGCTCTTTTCTTAAAGTCTTCACCATCTCCCAATAGCACAATTCTAGCAACCAAGCCTTTGAGGACTGTCAAGATTCAAACTACATCTCCATGCAAGGTGGTCCAGCCTTCCCTGTCCCCTATGCAACCATGCCTCTCTAAGAGTAAATACCAAGCCAAATGCAGGGAGTAGTAGCTTGAATGTCAAAATAAATAAAGGACTTTACTGATTTATAATACTAGAAACTGGTGAATAGGAGCAGTAGCATACACAAGGGAACCAGACAAAGGAGACAGAATACAATATTGGATAGAGCCAAACTTTTCTCTGTTGTGCATAACAGAAAATGTGGAGCCAACTTGGACCTGAAAGTTTACTTTATTTAGATGACTGAAGGCTGAACTCCTGGCCATACTTTATGAAGACGAAATGTTAGAACATCTTCACTATAGCACAGATGAGGAATCCAAAGTCTGAGGAAGACAGAGATGCTGAGGTGGGGTTAGTCATTTCCAACACCACTATCTTCTTGGTGACATCTCTGAGAGGGCCCAGAGCAGCTCTGCAGTACCATGGTGAGAGAAAGACCCAGGAGTGAATGTATGCTGCTGCTAACCTCTTGTAGCAGCAGAGATGGAGTTTCAGCAAGATGGACAATGTGGAAATGAGGAACTTTGCCCCAAGTAGACTATGCAAAGTCAGCAAACTCCAGGAATCTGTCTGACTCTACCTCCCATTTTGCATTTCTGTGATTACAAACATGTGTCACACATTTGGATTTTTTATGTGGGTTCTGGGGATTGAACTCAGGCCATTGAGTTCACGAGGGGGCTATTTGACAGAGCTATCTGTCCAGTATAAGAATTTAATTCTTAAGCAGTTTCAGTTATCTCACACAGTCTATTGACTGCTGACAAGACGCAGTTGTAGATTCCTGGGGTAGAGGTTGGGAAATAAATGCTAGTCTTCTGCCCTCGAGCAGAGCTTGGAAATCCTATGTTGTGGTTCAGGGAGAGGTTCTCATCACAGGGACACCTCCATGCTGTGCTCTCTGGCACCAAGCACCGCAGGCCTCATTTTGTGGCTGCCTGAAACTCTGGAGCAGCACAGGAGAAAGCTCCAGGCAGTTGGCAAGAACATTGGTGTGCTGGGTGGGAACATCATGTAGCACTTTGGTCACGCAGTCTGTGCTCCAATCAGAACCAACGAACAGGAGAGTCAGACCCGCTGGAGGCCATTCTGGGTGAGAAATGCTTTCTAAGCAAGAAGAAAGAGTCCCTTCCTGGTCAACTTTTGGTGGGACATGTGGAAAAACTGAAACTTTATAATGGACTTTCAAGTAATTTAGACTGACTTCGTACGCAAATCAAGGAGAAACCTGGTGTAATACAAAGCCATGTTCTTAGCTGCTGTTAGGAAAGGCTGGGGAGCAGTCTCTGTCCTCATGTAAGTTCAAGTGGGATTCCTTTGCTTTCCACAGGCCTTAGAGCTTCCTGTGACTTCTTGAGGCCCATGTTATGTCTCTAAAAATACTTGTGCTCTTTTTTCTCCTCTTCCGACAAAAGTATCTAAGATACTTTTTTAAGTATCTAGGAGGTATCTAAGAAACTTTCCAAATAGAAAAGTTCTGTCTCCTTTGTCTCCTTATTTGTCCAATATGACAACCACCCACTCCATGCAGACGTAGACATGTGCTCTTGTAGGAAAGCAAGGACAAAAGGAGACAGTTTGGAATTATGATTATTCTTTTTTAAATCCTTGTTGTATTCTAGAAAGAATGGTGAATAATTTCTCCAAGTGGTCAAAATAGGATTTGTACTCATTTGAATTTTAAATTATCTGCCAAATGGGGGTTTCTGTTTTGCTTTAGAGGGTAGATTCTAGATAAGATAAGTCAATGCAAAGCTAGCTTCAGAAGCAAAAAAAAAAAAAAAAATCCTCTGTGGCTAGCCAGACATTTGCATTTGTCAAGGGACTTGCTGCAGTGGCTCCTGCCCCTCATCCTGATTATATTAATGCTCTGGAACTTTTGAACACCAGCTTTGCAGACTTCCCGTGGTCTCTTCCTTGAGAGACTCCACTATGAGGTGGAGCCAGGGGAGCTGTTGAGTTTTCTGTTAAGTAAAAGTCCACACTAAGCAAGTCATCTTCACACCACACTGCTGTCTCCGCTTGGGGAGGTTTTTTTTGTATCCTTGCTTTGTTGAGCAATTTAATATCCCTGACATGTCATGTGGTCCCTCATCCTCACTATAGAGTTGAGGACAATGAAGGTCAGAAGGAGAAAGTCCACTTTCTCCATATTGTTCCTGAATGAAGCATCTGGCGGTTCCACAGACCTGTCCGACTTCTCCTTCATGGCCCCATGTCTTTGCATGCACATTTGTTGAGAGTGTGGTGTGTCCTAGTGTGTGTGCACATGTGTGAGGGTGGGAGCATGTGTGCATGTGTGTGCATGTATGGAAGTCAGTCATCCATATCTAGTATCTTCCTCCATTGCTTTCCATGTAAATGTTTGAGATAGAGTCTCTCACTGATTCAAGAGCTTCCCCATTGAATACACTGGATAGCTAGTGAGCTCCTGAGATCTTTTCTAAGTCTCCCAGTACTGGCATCACAGAGGTACCCACTGTTCTCACTGGTGCTGGGACCCTAACTCAAGTTCTTGTACTTGTGCAATAGGCCACCCCCACCCCAGCTTCCCCATGAATACACCAGAGACAGGAGTGTGGAGTTATAACTTTGTTGTATTGTCAGTCGACTACAAAATTTCAAAATCAGGCAATGCTTCTTTCTTCGGGGTTTAGTAATTGTCTTAATCTGCTTTATGTTGCTAAGGCAGAAAAAAGGGAGGTTGGGGAATTCATTAAAAGTTCTGGGCCTTTGCCAACTGCTCCCAGAGGTGTCTGGGAGACATTTTTGCCCAGTCTTCTCATACTTGCCCATAGGTGGAGATGTCTAAGAGCGCCCTGTGAATGTGTGGTAAGGGTCTCTGTGCTGTATCTCATATGACGGAGGGAAGCTAAGCACATGTGAGAGATGGAAGCAAGGGAGGGACACACGTGTGTGACATCTTACTCTCTCCATACCTAGCTTAGTCTACTCCCGAGACAATATTAATCCTAATCATGTGTTAATGGCCCACTTTCTAGGACTGTATCAATTGCAGTTAAATTGCAACATAAGCTTAGGAGGGGGCGTTTGAGTCATAGCAATGCCCTATCTTGATACTAACGTGAGCAGAGATACCCAAATTCATATCTAACGAGAAGACTATAAACTACATGGTGGTGTGGGCTTGTGCCTGCCCTGCCTAGCTTGGCAAGAGAGATGATTGCTGGTCTTGCAGGTGTTTCATTGGAAGGACCTTGTAGAGCATGTTCCCAGGAGCTGCCTTCCTAGCAGACTGGAGACTGGGTGTCCTCCAGGAGGGGTAAGTGTGAGATGATGCAGAAGAAGGGGTCTCCCAGGCACTACCTCAAGCAGAGATGGCAAAGGCCAAGAATTGAATTTTGTGTGTGATCACAGTCATCTAACGGAAATGACTAGTACCTTCTAGCACTTTCAGACATTGCCCTCATTGCAGAGAGGGTAATCACAACTGTCTTCCTGTCTCTCTGTCACCAATTGATAAATAAAATGTACTCAAATAGCTAGGCTATGGCTTAGTATATTTGGGCACTTCCAATCTTATAATCAAGAACAGCAGATAAACTCTACACACAGACCCTTCTCTTCCTCCCTCTTTCTCTCCCCCCTTCTTTCTCGCCCTCTCCTTCTACTTTCACCTGTTCCTGGTTCTTGTACTTTCTGGAAGCTCCAGGCTTACATATTGCTGTACACCCTCTGTCTCCCTATTAATGCATTTCTTCTGTGTACATGTGTATCTGTGTCCAGATTTTCCTGATTTTTAAAGATCAGCAATCAATTTGACTTGGGAACTACCCTTAATGATCTCATTTTGCTTTATATCTCTGTGAAGATCCACTGTCCAGGCAAGGTCCCATTCCCAGGTTCTGGGAGTGGCGACTTGTTGCAAATTGTATTTGGAGGAGGACAGGTAAAGTCACTACATATTATCTATCAATTGGAGTCCCGAGTGAGATTCACTGGAGCCCATCCACTGAATGGTTGCAAATTGAGTATCCATGGGATAAATAATTATTTTTAAGACACACAGTTTATATGGAATGCTTTGAACTTGAACCCAGGACCTCTGGGCTCATGCAGTTTTTTGTCCCAGAAGTAACTGTCTTGTTGGTTGATCAGAAGCTTTGCATGCTAGCCTTACTCTTTCAAGGTTTTTATTAGTCTTTTTTTCTTCTTTTTTAAAAAAAGTCCATTTTAATTGGAGATTTTGACATTGACATTATGCGGGTTGGGAAGTGCCTGAGGCGACATAAAGTAATTGTCTTTTATTAGAAGAGTTCAGAAGGACACTGGGTGATCTCCATCAACTGAAAACACAGAGTCCTTCCTGGAATACCTTCAAAGTGAGAAGGTGGGGAACAATCCACAGCCAATGGCATACGATCAATACTGGTGAGAGGAGGGGAGTGCGGGCTGGGCAGCAGCTTCTCTCATTTCTTTATCCCATCTCATCTTTCCTCTGACAGGACTACTTGTCAGATGTCGAGCCCGGGAACCGGCTTGGAGATTCTTGTGTGACCGTTTGAGGGTGTGTAGACATCCACAGAGTGACAGTGCTTAGCCAGTGTGATCTGTCTTGTTAGTCCATGACTGTGCTGCATGCAGTGCTGAAGTGAGAAGCCTGATCAGGAGGTGACATACATGCTGGCGACATTGGGGAATGGGTCACTCATTATTCTCTCAACCTCTTTTACTATGCTTTAGTTTTCATCATTCTAACAAAATATATGAATCTTGGTGCTGTACCTTCAGTGTCTCCAGTAGGCTTGGTCAGTAAGATTTTGGTCTCCAACTTAGCATTGCTAGGAGGTGGAGGAAATCTTAGGGGTGAAGCCTAGTGGGACCTATCTATTATGTCATTGTGCATGTTGTCAAGGGGATTGATGAGCACCAGTCTCTTCTCTTCTTTTGTTCCCTGCCAAATTGTTGTCCTATCCCAGGGTCTTATGATCATGTGTCATGATAGGCCGAAAGCAATGGGTCCGATTGGTCATGGACAAAGACCTCCAAAACTGTGGGCCAAAATAAGGTTTTCTTCTCTATAAGTTGATTATCTGAGGTATTTTTGTGTAGGTTGAAAGTCTGAGTAACATACTTGGTAACTTATAAAGATTAGTATATGTGCCTCATGGATCTGGAGGAGGTTATATGCTAAGAGCATGGTATCTTCTTGGTATCTGGTCAGGCATGTGATGTGGTGAGGCAGAACAAGCTGTCTAGAGATTTTCTTAGGAAGGGGATTTGAGCAGGGCATCAGAGGCCGTCACATGGAATAGGGCTCACCCACATCATGTACACCAGCCGGTGAGGTCTGCCTTGTTAGTGTTTGCTGTTGCTGGAAACACCTGAGTACATACTGTCCACATACTGAGAGAAAGCATACCCTTTGAAAGAGATGCAGAACTTCAAAGAAGAGAGCCAGGCAGAAGTGGTCACTACAATAGGTTTTAATAAAGTACTTGGGTAGGGTAAACGAGGAGGCAAGAGACAAGGAGAAAGACACTAAGATGAACACTCTATCTATCATCTATCTATCTATCTATCTATCTATCTATCTATCTATCTATCTATCTATCATCTGTCTATCTATCTATCTATCAATCATCTGTCTATCTATCTATCTATCTATCTATCTATCTATCTATCTATCTATCTATCTATCATCTATCATCTGTCTATCTATCATCTATCTATCTATCTATCTATCTATCTATCTATCTATCTATCTATCTATCTATCTATCTATCTATCTACCTACCTATCTATCTATCATGTATCTCTATTGATTTATCAATCTATATTTCTCTGTTGATCTGTCTGTCTTCTATCTCTCTATTGATTTATCTGTCATATCAATATGTCTCTATTGATCTGTCTATTATCTATCTGTCTGTGTCCTATCTATCTATCTATCTATCTATCTATCTATCTATCTATCTATCTATCTATCTATCATCTATCTCTCAATAAATCATCTATCTATCATCTAACATTCTTGCCTGTGTTTTAGTACACATCTTCATCTCCATCTTTATTTATCACTGTATTATATTCTTCTTTATCCAAGGAGAAAATTGGTGGCATCTAGTAACACAAAGAATGATTCTACTTAAGTATTTAAGAGCTCAGGCTTTTAGTTTAAAAATTGCTCCATATATATATATATATATCACATTTACTACATATATAATATATAAATATACATATGTACATATATACATATGTGCTTCAGATAGTGACACTTGTTTTTATATACTTTTGTTTTAATAGATAGAGAAGGGGATGCAAAGATGAGTGTTGAGAGTGCTAGTGTGGCTGTCACCAAGGTGAGACTAAAGGGAGTGTTTATATTTATGCTAATTATTAGTTTTATGACAACTTTGGATTGTATACTTGTACAACCATTTATTCATCTGCTCATATTTTATTTTTAATAGAGTAAAACTGTAGATGGTTAAAAGTCTAGGAGTAGCAAAATATTTGCAATTAAAACAAAGGTTATATGACTCAGAATTAGTCAGGGTTCTCCAGAGAAACAGAACTGATAGAATGAATATATACAAATATCCCTATCTATCTATCTATCTATCTATCTATCTATCTATCTATCTATCTATCTATCTATCTGTATATTAAGTGGGGATCTATTAGGTTGCATGATCATGTCTGGGTGGAGTGGTTCAACAATGTCTGTCTACATCTGGGGAGGCTGAGAGCACTGTAACTACTCAGTTCATGAGGCAGAGACCTCAGCAGTTCCAATCTGGCACTGAGAGTCTGCAAAACTTATGGAGAGCCACTGGTCTTCAGTTCGTGGAAGCCCAAAGGTGAGTTCTCACGTCATTGATGAGTGGGAGCAGCACTGACAACAGTGGAGGAAGAATACTCACTGGCATGTAAAGTCAGCAGGTCAAAACCAAACAGCAACAACAAAAAACAATCCCCCAAACAATCCTTTCCCATCAGCCACTGCTGGACGGTCTGGTCACAGTTTGGTCAATGTTATTGAGAACATCCTTCACAGGTGTGATCAGAAGCTTAGCTTCATCTGATTTCAGAACCTATCAGGTTGACAATAAAGGTTAACCACCACAGCCCCTCATCCCGGGTGGCCCCATCATTCTCCCACATAAAGTTACTTTGAAATCTTTCATCTGTCTCTTTCAGTGATTTCAATATTTCCAAATAACATACTTTGTTAGTCAACTTTGTGTTACTATGGCAAGGAGCTGAAATGACCAGCTCATAAAAAGGTAAGGAAGAGTTTGGCTCACTGTGTGTGTGTGTGTGTGTGTGTGTTTGAGAGAGAGAGAGAGAGAGAGAGAGAGAGAGAGAGAGAGAGAGAGAGAGAGAGAGAGAGAGAGAGAGAGAGAGACAGAGAGAGAGAGACAGAGAGACAGAGACAGACAGACAGACAGAGACAGACAGACAGAGACAGAGACAGACAGAGAGAAAGAGAACTCACAAAAGATCATGTTATGAGTCAACGAAGTTGTTCTAAGGTTACCATGTAACCTGGTGCCCTGTCCTGAGAAACATTGTTATCATCCTCTAAGACCTTGAGATACAGAGTGAGCTTCTGTGGAGCATAGAAATGTGGTCTTGAGTCATCTGACAGAACGATTGGTCTGTCTGCAGTAGAGAGGGAAGACATGCAGGACACCCACACACATCTGGGAAGAGAGTGTCCTGCAGATCACAGACAGAGAAGTGGGAGGGTGCAGTGGTGGGTGGAAGTTGGGGCTCAGCAGGGAGGAAAGATAATGTCTGACAGGCAAATGTTAGAGGCTTCTGCTGTACCAGAATCTGGAGAATCTGAGTTCCCAGGGAGCTTTGCAAGACCCTGACTGTGACCCTTACATGGGTAACATCGGTGTAAAGTCACCACCAGTGGATGTCTCTCCAGTTCTGACTGAATGCGGTAGCCACAGAGCTCTCTGATCCCTATGAAGGGAGAGGCACTGGCAGGTAACTTTTTGCGTTATAGGCTGTGCATACGACAGACATCATTTCATTTTATTTCAGAATAAACATGAATGAGGAAGATAGGTGTTCCTATTTTACAAAGGAAGACACCAAATCTCTGATTCAGAACCAGGATTCAAATTCAGGAATCAGTGGTCCCTGCTTTGAGTAAATCAAGAAATGGATTTAAGACGGGGTCCTCAACAGTCTGCACCATTTCCCAGAAATTAAGCTGTGTTTGAGCTCTGCATGCATAACAGGATCACACAATGCCCTGCACATATTTTGAATTAGTTTGCAACATGCAAGCACTCTGGAGAGCTTACACAATCTTTTGGAATTCCATCATTTTTTTTCTGAAGACTTTCAGACCTAAGAACATTGAGTCCTCAAGTCCCATGTGTCGATAAAACATTAGAGTGAGGGAAGGCGATGTGCTGAGAAGGGCAGTGTTGGTTAATCTGGGCCTGATGGTGCAGGTCTGTATCCCAGCTGCTTGGGAGGCTGAGTCAGGAAGACTGTAACTTTAAGGTCTGCCTTGGCTTCGGTGTGAGTTCAAGATTAGCCTGTGCAATTTAGTGAGATTCTATTTTAAAATAGAAGATGAAAAGATGGCTGGGATGTAGTTCAGTGGTGGAGCTCTTGCCTTGTATAAATGAGGCCTATGTTTAGTCCTCAGTATGGAATCCACTCCGGGTTAAAGAGCAGATGTTTCTTATAGCATACTGGGTGGTCCTAACAAAGCCCACGTATACAGCTGGCTCCCAGAGAGTGGGTGGAGGAAGCCAACCCAACGTGTATCTCACTGCGAGTTTGTTACTGCCTCGACACTCCATATGACTCTCCATCATGTGTCCTTCTGTGGATGTGTGTCATTAAGTTTGTGTGGTAGTTTCCTTGTAGTGTATGTTTTTAACTGAAGAATAATAACTATATTACCGAAGTGGACCTAGGAAGGGTAACTCATAAAATAGTTTCATGTGTTAAGACTATTCCTTTTTTAAAAAGATTTATTTATTTATTTATTTTTATATGAGTACACTGTAGCTGTACTGATGGTTGTGAGCCATCATGTGGTGGCTAGGAATTTGAATTCAGAACCTCTGCTTGCTCCTGTCTGTCCCGCTCACTCCGACCCAAAGATTTATTTTTTATTACATCTAAGTACACTGTAGCTGTCTTCAGACACACCAGAAGAGGGTTTCAGATCTCATTACAAATGGTTGTGAGCGACCATGTGGTTGCTGGGATTTGAACTCAGGACCTACAGAAGAGCAGTCAGTGCTCTTGATCGCTGAACCATCTCTCCAGCCCTAACACTATTCCTTTTTACGTCCCTCTCTTATGTTGATTTTCTTGTTTTGGTTTTTATTTTACTGTGCATGAGTGTGTGTGTGCATGCACGTGCGTGTGTGTGTGTGTGTGTGTGTGTGTGTGTGTGTGTGTATGATACATGTAGAGGTCAAAGGACAGCTTGTGGGAGTCAGTTCTTTTCTTCTACCATGTGGGTTTTGGGAATTGAACTCAGGTTGTCCAGCTTGGTGGCAAGTTCCTTTACCCTGTGAAGCATCTTGCTTGCTCTTGTGTTCATTTACTTTCTGTATTTTTTTTCTGGAGTGAGTCGTTACAAAATAAGAAGTCTACTTCAGACTACTAAGCATATTCTGGAGCCTTGGTCCTTTGTCATCATCCGCATCATTAGCCCGCCTCTACTCTCCTGCATCTTTAGCTGTTCCTCATCCTCCTGACCCATCCTCATCATCCTTCCTCACCCCTCCCCTTCCACCTTCATCTCTGCGAACCATCTGCAGTAGGTGGCTGATGTAGTTACCTTACTTTTCCTTCCTTCTTGTATCCCTTTATCTGGTTGCTGCTTCTAGTCCTTCCGTATGACTATCAGGGCAACTCACCATCTAATGCAACTGGACTGGCTGGGAAGGGTCCTACTGGTGTTTTCTAGAGATACAACCACCTGCTAGTGATTTTATCTTAGCTCCATCTCCCATCAACCTATATATTCTTAGGAAGGTTGACTGTTCAAACCCATTTTACCTCACTTTCCTCATGTGCAAAATGGGAACGACCATTAGGCCACCGTAAGGTCATGAGTTGGCTGATATTTGGCAGATACTCAATGAGTAGCCACATTATATATGCTGTGGACACTGCACATCTCCATAGCTTGACTTTAGCAGCAAGGATTTGCTGATTTTTTAGTTTGAGACTCTACCAAGTTATCAAAGTTCCATTGTTCACCAACTTACGGTTAATCCTTTAGATGGGGCTACTTAAAGAGATGGCCTAACTTGTCCAGTATGTGCTAATTTAATGAAATTCTAGGGCATCTCATGTTTTCCCTGTTACGTGGCTCTTTTCTTCCAGAGAGTAAGCAAAGTCTGTGTATTTTTGTGTGTGTGTGTGTATTTGTGTATGTCTGTGTGTGTCTGTGTGTGTGTCTGTGTGTCTGTGTGTGTGTGTATGCAAACCAAGACAGTCATGAAAGATCTCTAGTGCTTTGGGGCCATAGGGAGTAGCAGACACACAAAGGTGAAGATTCTGAGAATTAAAGCTCAGTTGGGGCTGACAGGAGTTCTAATAAAGATGGACAAAATGTCCAGCTTGGGTTCAGGAGGAGGGGTTTGAAGCCAATTTTATAGGCAGAAATTTGTCTTTCTCTTTTAGTCTCAGGTTTTTTTTGCATCTGCCCATCCATCCTTTCTTTCAAGGGTACTTTTCTTTCATGTTTTCAAATCTTTTCCATCTTTAAAGAAAGCCAGAGCTGAGTTTTTATATAATTGGTTATTAGGTAAAAACTGACCAGATCAGAAGAGGGATTTAACCACATCCATGCAATTAAACTATCAATATATTATATCTATATTTTTTTTCACACACAAAAAAATCATAAACAAAATCTATCTCTGTCCACAGGTACAGTTTTTTCCCCCATGTGACCCTTGCTTAAGTTATGACTATGGACAGGTGCTTGCTCTTAATGAAAGCACAGCTCACGCGGACGTTCGAAGTGCCGGTGGGTGCTGGCGTCTCCTGCAGTACTGTTCCTGTAGGTCTCTCAATTGATTCTTTTTCCTCAAGGCCAGAGGACAAGACGCTTCCTTCGGTGTTGATTGCAACCATAAAATGAAACACTCGGGAGCAGTGCGTCAGTCCTATTACTTGCTTTCTTGCTATATTGGGTATAGAATCCTCCTATTTCATCAGGCCTTCAAGCACTGATTTAAGAGAAAAAAAACATTTTCTCTTTCATTTATGGACAGTGCCTGAGGCATCCACTATGCGATAGGTGCTTAATAAATAATAATAACAGTTATTATTATGGAGCAGAAATCTGCTGATCCTTTCACACGAATGGAACCCCGAGACCTCTTTCCTATTATGGAGGAGGCTGTATTTGTTTAACACTGCATTATTGTCGCCTTTATTTCAATGCATCAGCGTTCCACTTAGCCTTGTGCTTCAGGAGTTATGGTTATTGCTGTGTCTGCTTTTCTGTCTCAATTTCTTTTCTTTCTAAATTCCAGGGGTTGAGATAGCATCATAAAATAAATAATAAATTTATTCCTTAGTAAATAATACAGATGTGAATGAACATCTGCAGGTGTTTGGGGGAAGGGGTTGTGAGAGAGAGAGAGCACGTGTGTGTGTGTGTGTGTGTGTGTGTGTGTGTGTGTGTGTTCCCTCACTTGAACAGTTTCTTCTTTAGCAGTTTGGGGAATCATGGGAGATCTGATTGTGACCTTGTAGTCAGGGCTGCATTTGAGAACTGTGCTTTGGTGTGGTCTAACCCAAATGCTAGGGAATTTTCAAGTTGTCCAGCGTTCAGCATAGATACTGCAATGAAACCTTATTCTAATCTTCATTTCTGTTTAGGTGAAAGAGTCAGGGAGGGTTTTTTTTTTCTCCTTAAAACACACAAAGTATCTTGGAGAAATATTCCAGGAAGGATATTAGGTGTCCTGCCACTTCATAAAAGGAACACAGTGTCTGTTTTTCTTTGTGACTCAACATTATTATGTAACAAAAGCTGAAGAGCTGCTCTGGGTCCTCAGATGGTGTTCTGGTCTCCACAGCACTGTGGCCAAGACTCCTCCCCCCGCCCCGCCCCATTGTCATTCACTGGTTCTCTCCCTTCCTGTGATATCTAGCTGTTATTTTTTCTATCTGCTGTTATTTCTGCCTCCCATCTTCCCCTCTTTCTCACCCTATGTCTAGAATATTAACATTTAGACAGAGGAGTATATAATCAATACTCTTTTTAGTATTTCCTAAATAAGAATTAACACAGAGATACGATAGGTTGTTTTCTGTGGTCCCTTTGGGCACCCAAATGTGATCTCTAAGATTCTATCTACCAGGAATAATGAATGTTCATGGCTAGCAAACCTTAATTTGTTTATGATGAATGAATGTTTTCCTTATAAAATCACTCTTAAGAAGTGGGTGCATGGCTTGAGCACCATAATTTGTCTCCTTAAGATGAAGGACCATCATTTATATCTGCCCCAACCATGTCTAAAGACTGGAAGGAATTCTTGTAAGTTTGTATAAAAGTGGGATAATAAACAGAAATTATAAAAAGCAACCCACAAAAACTGGCAATAGCTTTTGCTTGCCCTGCACTTCACCATTTGTAAGCCCTGTCATAAAAACCAACATGTCATTGAAGGGGATTTTCCTATCCCAATTTCAGAGAGGAGCAGAGAATTGGGCTACATCTGTGCTCCTAGGGATTAGGATTTCAGAATTGTCCCCTGACTTCCCCTATGACCAGAGAAGAGAAGGGCATTCTCCAACTCCTGGATTAAGACAGAACACATTGTGGAAGTTAATTCAATCCAAACAATTTTTAATTAAAGGTTTTCTTAAAAGTACCAGCCATTGGGCCCTGGGTTTCCTAAACTTTCGGCAGAGCTCCATAGGTCAGTGCTTCGGGCTGTGTGCCTGTGACAACTCAGTTCAGAGAATATTTGTGATATTCTGTCCTGATCTTTCACTATCCCCAAATTGAAATAATTTTATAAGCTTTTCTTAGTGTGGTTGAGCCCACAGGCTTTTCTTTTCTTTTTTTCTTTGTGGCTCTATATGAGCACACATGGGCATTTTTTTTTCTCCATGTTAATTGATGATGTTCTGAGTTACTTTTCTATTCAGCCAGAATTTTCTTAAAATAGAACATGTGTAAGAATGTGAATTAGAAAACAGTTTGGAAGTATTCAGTAAAGCCTATATCATGTTTGCCCTATACTGCATGACATATGCAAATATGTATATATGCATATATGTTGTATCTCCATATATGCATATATGAGATATACGTATATCTCCAAGAGAGATGGGTAACAGAGAAGTACAGAATTGTTCTTAACTATATTATCCTAATCATCCACAATTGGACACACCCTGGAGAGCCACTCTCAGAAATGGTAAATATGACACTATGCAGCAAACAAAAGCAACAATAGAAATAGCTGTTGTGCATCACAGACAGACTAGGTGAATGATGACTAGAATAGAAATATCTGAGTGTTCACTGAGTGATTATGGCCCAGGACGGCAAAGCTGGTGTATGATGAACACATAATAGTGTATTTGTGATGGTGGTTACCCCTGAGAGGATGGTTTTGATTCAGGAGGGGGTTCTGTTGGGGTACTAGAAGTATGCTTTCAGTTGGTGCTAATGGGATAAGTGGAGATGTGTCTGTCAGTACTTTCTGAGTTTCCAGAAGATGCTGTATATGTGGTCCAGCCTGCATCCTCCTGTCCCTAGGCACCCATTTTTCCAGCTAATGAGAATGTTAGACAATATCAGTCAAACCCACCTCCTTGTCTTATCCTGGTCTCAGAGAATGTCTTGTCTGAGATTACGCCCTTCTCTGATTTAGTTAGCAACCAGTGACTGGCAGTTGGGAATGTTGACCTGAATCCCAGGCAGTTCTGTTCACTTATCAGGGCTGCCCAATCCTGGAGCTCCTGTGGCACCACTACAGCCTTTCTTGTAAGTGCATCACTATGTATCCTTTCTCCTGACCCCATTCTGTTTCCTTCCTCATTCACGGGCAAGTTTAGTTACTTAATTTGGAAGGCTCAAAGAAAAATGTAAATGCAGGGTCTTGTTCACAAATTAAGAATTCCAGAATGCTGAGAGCAGAGCATAGGTCAAGCTTACGAGTGGATCGTGTGTATGCCTTAACGTCGGGCCAGTCCCTACATACCATTCCAGGAAGTGTTTCCATGAACAGCAGGCCCATTCAACTTGTGATAGAGACTGCTAGCCACAGAGAAGGCTGGCTGGTCACTGATCTCCATAATAAGGAATTATGTTCTTGGCTTTTTATGTGATGCTACAAAAAAATGTAAGAAAATGTAAAGCTTCTTTTTGGGTGAATAATGGTTCTTGTGATGACCATTATTGGTTGTCAACTTGACTATATCTGGAGTTAACTAAAATTAAAAAACGGGGGACACACCAGGGAGAGTTTTCTGTTTTGTATTGTTTTGTTTAATTCTAAGTAGGAAAATTCACTTCTCATCTAGATGTTGAGGTGGAAAGACATGACTTTAATCTGGGCCACACCTTCTGCTGGAAAGCCTATTTAAGGACATGGTAAAAGGAAGATTTTGCTCGTTGGTTGCTTGCTCTCATTCTCACTGGCAAGTCCACTCCTTCCCTGGCATTAGAGTTTTGTTCTTCAGAATTCTAGCATCTACTGAAGACCAGCTGAGGCATCCAACCACATAGAATGAGCAACTTCTGGAGTCTTGGATTTTCTATTGATAGGCATCCATTACTGGATTGTCTGGACCACATATGTAAGCAGAGAAATGAAAGGGTAGGGAGAACTGAACCAAAGAGGAAGAATGCTTTCAGTTGACAAAAAAGGTTGAACACAGGTTAGGAGCTTGAAGGTAAGTCAACAGAAGCTTTCCAAACCAAAATGCAAAGACAAGAAGAATGACAAATGGAGCCTCAAAGAGCTATGAGACAAATCCAGGAAGCTTAACATCTGCCTCATTGGAGGGAAAGAGAGAGAGAATGTGTGCAGGGAAGTATGTGAAGTTACCGTGGCTAGATGACTGTCAAAATTAATGATAGATATCCAAATGTATACTGAGTAATCTTACGGAGCACAACATCATGTTAAGTGTATCAAGGCATCATGCTCAATGGACAGAAAGCCAAAAGGGTTTTGTGCAACTTGTGTCAGCATTTTAGATGCTACAAGGGCAAAATAAGAGGTGGAAGAGCTTAGAATTCTCTAAAGTGAATTAAATACAAAAATAAGTTTCTTTAAACTTATTACATTTAGAATATATAAAATTATTATATAACATATATTTATATTAATACATATTTATTATTATGGTGTATGTGTGTGTGTGTGTGTGTATGCATGTGCGTGCCTGCATACACACCCACATGTGCACATCACAGCACATAAGTAGAGGTCTGAGGACAACTTGTAGGAGTCAGTTCTCTCTCTCTTTTCATCTGTGGGCACAAGGATGGACTTGGGGCATGTGACATGTGTGATATTACCCACTACACCCCCTTGATGGCCCCAAACTGAAGTTTTGTATACTATGTTTTGACACATATTGGGGTTACAAATTTAATCACAGTGCAGAGAAAATTCACCTCATAGAATTTCCCCTAGGAGGCAGAAACATTGATATGTGTCTATTAGCCATTCCCCAAGATTTCTAGGCGTTAACCATTTATTGGTTTAAACAGCTCATCCATGCCAAAGACCCCTTTTCTGTTGACTATGTCAACTTCAAGCAGATGCAACCTTCTCATTCATGGTGCCTGTTGTTTCTTTGTGAGTGTGAGTTGGAAGAGGGGAGATGGTTCTTAGGTGTACTGTGGTCTCTGTATACTCCCTGGACTCTGCTAGTGAGTAACTGACTACAAAAGTGTCAGAGATCTTGCCATTGTGGCTTTTCTCCCATTTAACTAATCAGTCATGTCTCAAGAGCTCAAAGACATGTGATAACGAGGCTCAAAAGTCCAGCAACCAGACTATCAAACCTGAATCTATCTGTTTGTCTGTCTGTCTGTCTGTCTGTCTATCTATCTATCTATCTATCTATCTATCTATCTATCTATCTATCTATCCATCCATCCATCCATCCATCCATCCATCCATCCATCCATCCATCCATCTATCTATCTATCTATCTATCTATCTATCTATCTATCTATCTATCTATCTATCATCTGTCTGTCTACCAGTCATCTAGGCACAAGCCCACAATGGTTGTGTTCAGGTCAACCTCAAACTCATCATGTCTTGATGACACTGCTTTTATGGAGCCTTTAAAGTCTGTAACTGCTCAGCCTGACTCCTGAAGATGCTGTTTGAGTAGGTCTGACATAAAGTTGGGTATTTTGGTTTAGAAAACTTTCTAGATGAAACTAATAGACACATTGTATAGAATGTATACATGATAGGTGTAAGCTTAACATCTCTCATCTAGAAATAGATTGCCATCTTCTTTTTCATGTTTAGTCTTCCCATTGTCCCCAGTAAACTGCATCACCTAAGGCTGTGAAACAATGTCAGAGAACCAAAGAGAACACCACTCCTGGTACCATTTTTTTTTAATTTCATTTCTGTTGCTGTGATAAAATGTTCTAACAAAGAACAACTTAGGTGAGGATGGGTTCATTTTAGTTCATAATTCCAACATTGTTAGGAAGTTAAGGCAAGAACTTGAGGCAATGCATTACATTCATAGTCAAGAGCAAAGGGAAAGGAATGAGGGCATGTCTACCCATATTCATCTTCCTTTGCATATGTACACAGTTCAAGATTCCTCCGTATGGAATAGTGATGTCTACAGTGGACTGGGTCTTCTTGTATAATTAATAAAATTCAGATAATTCCTTATAGACATGCCCAAAGGCCAACCTGATTTAGACAATACCTCATTGGGACTATTGTGACAAGTTAACTGTTAAATCTAAAACCATTATAACTACTGTATAGAATTTATAATGAAATTAGTAAAGAAAAGAATCATGGTCTAGTTAAAAAAATGGGGAAATAGGGTTACTTGCCTCTCTGGAGTTTAACTTCTTGAGTTCTTTGTATATCTTGGATATTAGCCCTCTGTCGGATGTAAGGTTGGTAAAGATCATTTCCCAGTTAGTTGGTTGCCGCTTTGTCTTTTTGACGGTGTCTTTTGCCTTGCAAAAACTTTGTAATTTAATGAGGTCCCATTTGTCTATTCTTGATCTTAGAGTATAAGCTATTGGAGTTCTGTTCAGGAAATTCTCCCCTGTGCCCATATGTTCAAGGTTCTTCCCTAGTTTCCCTTCTATTAGTTTCAGTGTGTCTGGTTTTATGTGGAGATCTTTGATCCACTTAGAATTGAGCTTAGTGCAAGGAGATAAGGATGGGTCAGCACCTAAAGAGATGTTCATCATCCTTAGTCATTAGGGAAATGCAAATCAAAACAACCCTGAGATTCCATCTCACACCAGTCAGGATGGCTAAGATCAAAAACACAGGAGACAGCAGTTGTTGGCGAGGATGTGGAGAAAGAGGAACACTCCTCCACTGCTGGTGGAATTGCAGGCTGGTACAACCACTCTGGAAAGCAGTCTGGCGGCTCCTCAGAAAACTGGGCATGACACTTCCGGAGGATCCGGCTATACCACTCCTGGGCATATACCCAGAGACTTTACCTGCATGCAATAAGGACACATGCTCCACTATATTCATAGCAGCCTTATTTATAATAGCCAGAAGCTGGAAAGAACCCAGATGTCCCTCAACGGAGGAATGGATTCAGAAGATGTGGTATATTTACACAATGGAATACTACTCTGCAATTAAAAACAATGAATTCACGAAATTCCTAGGCAAATGGTCAGAACTTGAAAATATCATCCTTAGTGAGGTAACCCAATCACAAAAGATCACACATGGTATGAAGTCACTGATAAGGGGATATTGACCCAGAATCTCAGAATACCCTAGACACAATCAGCATATCAATAGATTTCTAAAAAGATGGAAGGAGAGACCCCTGGTCCTGGAAAGACTGGATGTAGGGGAACGCCAGGACAGAGTAATGAGAGGGGGTTGAACAGAGAAAAGAGGGAGGGAAGGGGGCTTATGGGACTTTCGGGGAGGGAGGAAACGGGAAAGGGGAAGTGATTTGGAATGTAAATTAAAAAAATAAAATAAAATTAAATTAAAAAAAAAAAAATGAAAAGGAAAACTTCAAAAAAAAAAAAAAATAAAGCCACAGCATTACAAAAAAAAAAAAAAAAAAAAATGGGGAAACAAGCCACAATAAATGTTTTAGTAGCATTAATTTCATACAGAGTTGAACACTTGCTGGAGGACTTGGAGAGCAAAGCATGATCTCTGAGTTAACACAGACATAGATACAGCAAGAAGCAACGGCAGACTTCATCAGTGGAAGATACACAGGATTAATCTTCATCCGCATGCATTCTGAGGTATCGAATGTTTCTGCAAACTTGTACGTAGAGCAAGCTCTAGGCCCCGAGAGACAATACCCAAGGCGTTATACAGAGGACTGTGGAGCCTGACATCTAGCATTAAAATCCTAGTGCTGCTTCTTAGTTTCCCTGTGACCCTCAGATGAGCATAATTTAATTTCTCTGCACTTTGGGTTCAGTTAGAAGCAGTGAGTGCGCCTACTTCAGAATAGAATATTGTCGGCACATTGTCAACTCTTACAAGGATTATTGTTGCTATGAGAAGTGTAATTTTTGAGGACAGCATTGACTCCTCATGCTTTTTCATTACTTGCTGACTGTGAATTTCTTGGGGCCGTGTAGGACTTCTCCTCCAGGAGTGTCTCCAAAGTTAAGTCTCCTCAGGAGTCCCAAGAATAATGATCTTCTTTTCACTCAGTAGGAGGGCCACACCCCTGCTAGCTTCCTGACCTTCTCCTGGCTGAGCTAACCTTGATGGAAACTTCAAGCCATGTGTTTTTTGCAGAGTAATCCATAAAGCATGACCCAGAGCTATATTAAACCCACAAAAATCAGCTTCCAACCGCGAGCAACAGCTTTATATGATAAAGTAGTGATTACATTTCCTAATGAGTGCTCAAAGTATTTTATAATCTATGGGGAATATGTTTCATAGCTCCTGGGATCCGTCCCAACTGCTCTACTTGTGATTCCAAGTTTTAAGTAGAGCACAGAATATTATGAGAGGAAGCATTACATACCATTATTCTGTCATGCATGCAATGTCCATGCAATTAACCTGGGTATGGCTAGCCTGCTTATGATGATGCTATTTATCTCCAGCAACAAAGATTGTTTTGTATGAACTACATACTAAACATCCCCATGCTCCAAGATTTTATTCTTTAAATATAAATAGTTTCATATTTTTCAGCCTGTGGATGAAGTGTCCTCCTCTTAGAAAGACTATTTTCTTGCATTAAGATAAAAATTAGAGTAAATCCTTTGCAAAGTCATCCATGGGGATTGTGATGTCGGTGTGTGCCCTGGTGTAACTTTCTTTAAATAAGGACCTGTGAGATTTTTCCTGTGCTTAATTTTCTTGGTTCAGTTCGGGCTTCTAAGGCACAAGCCTTCCTGGCTTGAGGTGTGATACAAGATTTAACCTATATTAACTTATTTATTTATTTATTTTTTTGGAAGTACGAACCCTCCTTTAACTGCTGTTGCAAATAATGAAGAGGTCTTGGACTATGATTCTTATAGGGTAGAAATGACAGGAAGACAAAAGAAAACAGACTCACAAAGATTCATAGAGGGCTTAGAGGGTAGAAGTTTTGCCTTGCAGGCCTGGAGACTGGAGTTCTATCCTTGGAACCAACTATAGGAAGGAAGAGGAAACAGACTCATGAAGACAGAATCACAGACACACTGAGTCTTTTTCAGGATTTGGCCAGTGCTGGGTGGGAAGTGGCTGTGTAAATTGAAGTCTAGGTTAGATCCCTGGCTGCTGCCCAGAAAGAGGCTGTGGAAGTAATGTTCTTATTAGGAAATATGCAGTGGATGCCATAGTCCATTCAAAATGCAGATTAGAATGAGTAATCTCACAGGGGACATGAAACATGATGTCGAAAGGTACTGAGGTATAAACAGAAGAGATACCCAGTGCATGTAAATGCACGTGTGTGTGTGTGCATGGCCACATAGGCTCACATGCCCATCTGCCTCTGTCAAGCTCCATGCTGCACCTCTGCGTTTCATTAAAGGAGTTCTGATTTGGAGCCTGCTCTATTATTTCCAGTGATTTGCTGCCTCGAGGGCAGCGGAGAATTGAAAAGAGCAGGGCAGCCTGCTCTCCCAGCGATGCTCACTCCCTCTGAAAGGTCATGTCGTGTTTTCTGGCAATTGACTCAATGGATTTGGATTCTGTGACATGAGGTCAGGCCGTTTCCACTCTGCTTGAGTTTCCTGGGGAACGTGCCTTCCAGTTGTTTTCACATTGACCTCATTACCCAGCCCCGGTGATGAGCTTGGCACAGACAGGCTGTGGCCCTGGGCTTGTCTGCCCTTGTGAACCTGCACTTCTATCAGGGCCAGTGTGGGTGGATGTGGGTGCCTCTCCCTCAGTCTGATCTCTCCACCTCTCCCAGCAGAGACCAGCTCTAAGTCACGGAGGAGAAAAGATCACAGAAGTTGGGACAGGCAATGGATGGGCTAGGGAATCACCTTTTCCTTTTCAGGAAAGCACAGGGAATGGAAGACAAAGAGGGGATGCAGGGCCCATAGTCTCTGCTCTTTAGTGCATAGAAAGAGGGACCCTGTGAAGAGCAATAGGAAGTGTGCTAAGATACACCACTTCTTTCCCCCATGAAGACTCTAATTATGAGAAACTGAGTTTCTTAAACCGGCGTCTTTTGTAAACTTCCTCCCTGTACACATCTCTAATGCACCATTTCCAAGGGAATGACAGACAAAATTGTCAGACGAAGACTCCAGCAGAACTAACCTCCCTAGACTACTGATGAATCTGAACACGAACAGCCGTGTGCCTCTATGAACTAAGTCTTAGAAGCCAAGGGTGGTGGACTGGGGCTGAACTTAGGGCTCAGTAGGACTGAGTGTCTATGTGGTTCTCCTCTTGGTGTTGTATCCAGAGGTGAGTTTTCAGAAGTCTCAGCGTCTGCCAAGTGAAAATCATGTCTCCTACCCTTATTAAGAGGATTAAATGAGATTGCAGCTAAGGAGAACTTTATGAATGCTAATTTAAATTATTTACTAGGAAGCTATTTCATTCAACAGTCTGGTCAATTATTTGCTGAAACTAGAAGAAAAAAAAAGAGAAAGAAAGAGAGAAAGAAAAAAACCCTCCTCCAGTCTGATGTAGAGAGAAAGAACATTTCAAACCATGAAGGTCAATCAGGCCACAGAGTAATTTCACTCAGGAAGCTGTCAGACACAGGGACTTGAGATATTCAAGGGAAAATTGGATGTAATACTTAGGGAAATAGTATCGGAAGACTTTTTGCCCTTGTGTCCCAGTCTGAAGGAGATGACCCAGCAGCCAATCTATAAATAAAACACTTTGCTGTTGTCTAAGATTTGGGGCACTTTGGGAATGGCAGTTTGTGTCAGGCACTTTGAAAAATGATAACAGCAACAGCATCACAGCAAATCGAAGGCCTGCTTTTTTTTTCCTAATCACAACAATCTGTATCAGCTTACAAGAGCTCCTCACTGTCTGCGTTAATTTAGATCAGTCAACTATTATCAAAGGACAAATATTTCAGAAATTTCAGGAATCTTAATTGTTTTTTATTATCAATTTTAGAAACAGGCAATACCCTATCTCAGTAAAAAGCAAATGGCCCTATGGTCCCAATCAAGCAGCTTGGCTGTGCAAGCAGAAGTTATAAAAAAACATTTATTATTGGGTGGGAGGAGGAGGAAGAGGAGGAGGAGGAGGAGGAGGAGGAGGAGGAAGGGACTGTGAGGAAAGGAGGGAGGGATACTGTGGTCAGGATGTAATATATGAAAGAAAAAGTAAAAGAAATTAAAACAATCAAAAAATAAATCTACCACATGATTCAGCTATACCATTTCTGGATATATACCTAAGGAGCTCTTTTCTATTCTAGAGATACCTGCTCATTTATGCTTGTTACTGTTCTACTTATATTGCCTGGAAACAGAAATAGCCTATGAATGGCTACTGACAATATGGTCAGTTTAAACAATAGATTATTATTTAGCTATTAATAAAGCTTTGAAATGTACAGCTAAAACATCTATTATTATCATCATTATTATTTGTTATTATTATTAAAGCAGGAGTAGAAAACAAGCTATTGGTCATCACAAAGCGATTTTCTTTGCAACACGAGGACAGGAAGACAGAGCAATAGGAGGAGGACCAATCAGCCAGCATCAGATTTTTGCTTAGGGTTTAAAGCTGACAAAACTTCATCATTGTGTCCATTGAAACTGGTCAGTATGGAGAACTTGGCTGGTGCCTCATTCATCCTGATTCCAACAGTCAATCGGTTTTACTCCAGCTTGGCGATAAGAAATGCAAGTTTGGGTGATTTTATTTTAATTTTTTTTGTCTAGTATGTTGAGCCTGGTGCAGGAGCCTAATCTTAGGCAGTGGTTCTCAAACTGTGGGTCACCACCCTTTTGGGGGTGTTGAATGACCCTTTCATAGGGATCGCTTAAGACCACAAATATTACATTAATATTTGTAACAGTAGTGAAATTACAGTTGTGAAGTAGCAACAAAATAATTTTATGGTTAGGGGGGTCACACAACTTGAGGAACTGTATTAAAGCGCTGCAGCATTAGGAAGGTTGAGAATCATTGATATAAAGCAAAAGCTCCCTGGGCCCTTAATCTAGTGACATAAATATATGCAATGGTTCTCTATAACAAAAGTTTGGTGCCCCACCCTTTGCTCCATAGGGAGCCTGAGGCAGTTTTTCCTGTCAGGAAAATGCTTCCTTCCGTGCAGTCACTGGGAGTCAGGCTCCTTTGGTCATGTGATTCCACTGTCCAGTACACCCTTCTTATCCTCAGCAGGAAGGGGAAAGAATGTGGGGAAGGGATGTCAGCTCTCACGTGCCTTGGCCAGAGCAGGCATAATCTTCTCAGTCATATGGCTTTATTTACCATCAAGGGAAGCTGGGGAATGGGTCAGCCAGATGCCCAGGAAAAGGACAAGGGCTACTTCCCACTGATCAGCTTGTGGTGCTGACACCACACTATCCTGTTTTGAAAATTCATCAGCAGATCCCCACTGATCTGAGATAAACTTCTAAACCACACAACAATGGTGCTCTTGACACATATAATAGCCACCCTATTGAGTGTGTGTGTTCATAAGTGTGTGTGAGTGTGTGTGTGTGTGTGTGTGTGTGTGTGTGTGTATGAGAGAGAGAGAGAGAGAGAGAGAGAGAGAGAGAGAGAGAGAGAGAGAGAGAGAGAGAGAGATACATTGTTTATGTGTCTATGTGTGTACATGTAGAGGACAGTGGTCAGTGTCACGTCAATGTCCTGTGTCTTCCTCAGTCACTTTCCATCGTATGTTTCCAGGCAGGACTTCTCACTAAACCTTGAACTCACTGACTTGTAGCTAAGGAGCCACAACTATGTGGCATCTCTGCCCTCCTCACACTGGGGTTGCCATGAGCACCACCATATTGGCTTTTACATGTGTCCAGGGGTTCTGAACTCAGGTCTCATGCTTGCACAGAAAGCATTTTATGTACTGTTAGTTTTAGAGATCCTCTCCAGATGTTGTTAGTAGAGTCAGTATTTTAAGAGGACAAAGGAACTGTTCCCTGACAATGCTCCACTCTATGAAGTTCCATCTCACGAGAAGCTGGTGCCGAGAAGTACTTCGTAAAGGCTAATTTAAGTAATTTATGTCCACCTTTCTGGCTTTCACTACGAAGCTATTTCGTAGTAGACAGGGATTATATAAGGGGCTAATTTTGATACTAGCCTAGCATTGTTGGTTGCCTGGGGAAATACACAGAGGTAAGCATCGCCCAGCACGCTGTGAACGGAGCTGTTTTCTCCACGGGTAGTGCTAACAAGGCTCTGCTTGATCGCTAACTTCTGCTGTGTGGCTCCCCACCAGGAAGGTGAGGCTGACTGGTGTACCCAAGGTGATTCCCGAGGGCCCTATTGTGTAGAAACGTGTGCAGGTGTCATAATTAGCCATTTCCTGCCCAAACCTCACAAACAAGCCATAACCCTCAAGACACAACCTTCTGGAACATTTTACAGAATTGTTTGCAGACCATATAATATTCCTCTGTAACCTGTTTAATTACCCTAGTCATATATTTAACTGCCCCAGACTTGCTGGTCCAAATTTTACAGAGAATCGGAGGTGAGGGTGGATAATAGCAGAAGGGCCCTTAAGCTACCACCGTGGGGAGCTCAACAAAGCTGAAACTAGGCTGGCCTGTCTGCAGACCAGTCAGAAGGCTTCAAGGGTTCAGTTTCCTGTTCTATTCCTTGTCCGTCAAGAGCAATAAATATGTCATGAAGTGACTAGAAACGTGTGAACTTGGGAAGACAAACATTGACACTGAGCACAATGTTTCAATAGTCTGAACTACTTCTCCTACTTTCTAAGAAATGGAGTTAAGGTTCTGGATTGTTTAGGGGTACAAAATTCATTAATTATTCTGCATTTTAAACCCAGGCATTGCTTGTTCATCTCAGTAAATACATGGACCCAACAAACATTTTCCCTACTGGAGAAAATCTAATTTTGCATGAAAGTCTAAATGGTTTATATCAACTACCCAGGCATTGGCTCGGATTTTGCTTGCTAATGGTATAGATGTGGCCCTCCCTCTTGTACCAGTAAGGCCTGTAGAAAGTCACTGTTCATTTTACACTACAGGAGAAATGTCTGCTGGGAACACCATTGCATGGCCTGCCTCCAAAATGCTTAGAGGCAGTGGGTTGTTAGGTAAATATGGAGATTCATGCAAATGTATTTTCATTACATAATTAACTTGTCAGAGCATTGAGACATCCGTAGCATCTCCCATGTGAGGACCTCCGTTTCCATTTGTCTGGATGTTGGAAAGTCATGTTGTGTCCCTAATACCCTTTCCCTCAGGCTTGAATCTTCACAATGGTCGATCTTGAGCAAAGGCAAACTTGACTGTTTGGTTAGAGAGAAAATTCAGATGAGAAAGTATTGTGAGATACGATGTATAGAATACAATGTATAGAACAGGGAGGAATGAAGTAAGAACAGATAAATGATGAATTTCCTCCCACTTTGCCTATTTGTATGTGTGTGTGTGTGTGTGTGTGTGTGTGTGTATGTGTATGTATGTGTGTGTACATGTGTATTTATATATAAGATTCAGAAAGGGACTGGGTGACACATTTGAACAAAGCTATAGTTCATTTGAAATAAATCTGCACCATTTCTCATTTATTATAGTAATAATTCAATGAATATCATCCTGCGAATAATTTGTTTTCTTTTAAGTTTTTTTTCTTAAGAGTGAATTTTAGACCTGAGAATATTGGTCAGAGTTTATGGACTATTGATTGAGCCTTAAAAATGTAATTATCAGATGACTTTTTCCAGAATAATGCTGGCTTACAGTGTCACCAGGAAATAATGATTTAAGCAGCCTTTAGCTGCAGTTTATTACTAATTTTGCTTCCCTCCCCACTGACCGTGTCTATGGTGGCCCTCATTCTTATATCAGTTTGGGATTCATTTGTATATGAAAACAATATTTTGTCAAGTGTGCAATTATTCTTCACATTTTGGGAAGGAATTCAGGCTTCATCCTTCTCTTAACTGAGTCTCTGGTGTTCTGTTTTAGCCACAAAAGGTGAAGTAGGACAGAATCCTAATTACATTTATAACTACATGTATGCATAATCCTTTATCCCCTGGTGATTACATAGAGTTGTGATGGCACTGTATTCGGAAGTGCATTGGGGCATCCTAAGCATGATACATATTTGATGATCTTAGAATAAAATTTATATTAGTTAAAGGTATGAGTACACATATACCTTAGAGATAGATAATTTGATAGGAACTCATATGTGGAAAGATGGATAATACAACCGACTAGGACTCAGCAATGAGAGGTCTGTCTGAGACATTTATAGTTTGGACGTGTTGTAGGTGTTTTCCTACAAAAGAGTATCTATATTAAAGAGAGTCCACCTTATGTGCAGTCCGGTGAGTTCCTTATATTACATGAAATAATAAGAGCCACATTAGGAAGACATACTATCTCAGTCAGTATTGCAAGTATTAGAAGTTATTAACAGTATTATAAGTTGAGTCTCTTACCGAGAGACTCAAACACGTGAAAAAAGGAGGCAAGGAAATTTTACATCAATGAGTGGTTATTCCTGGCTGGACAGCCTCAGGGTTTCAAAAACTTACTATGTTTTTATGTATTTTATATTTGATCTTAGGGAACATCTTTTCCTTACTAACTCTTTGAGAATTTTATACAAGCACAAGATACATTTTGATAATTTCCACCCCATTCCTGTCCCTAACTCCTCCCAGATTCAACCTCTACCTCTTCACCCCGCCCAGAATTATGTTCTCCTTTTAAAAGACTAGACTACGTATGTGCTGCCTGCCTTGATCTTGAGCAGGTCTTTTGCAGGAAACCACAGCTTCTGTGCCTTCGTGGGTGCCGTGGTCCTGCCATGTCTAGAAGACAATGGATTGCTCTGGATTTTACAATCTATTTTGGCTCCTGGTCAGCCTCGGTCCCCGATCCCTAATGACTTGGGAGTGATATAGAATCCTTACTAACTCTTTGAGAATTTTCTACAAGCACAAGATACCTTTTGATAATTTCCACCCCAGCTTGTGGCTGAGCACGCTATAGATATTTATTTTGACCAGTTGTGAGTCTCTGTATTCACTGCTGTTCACTGCACAAAGAAGCTTCTCTGATGAGGCCTGAGAACAGTACTATTTGGTGTAGAGATGCCCACTTAGAGGACAATCTGGTAACTATGTGCACTAAGTGTGCAACATAATACTAGCAAGTTCACCCTAGCTGTCCATGAGCTCCCAAACAATGGTTTTTGGCAAGGTTATAGTACCATGCATTTTTTTCTTGCGTTATGGCTTTAATTCCAACCAGAAAGAGTTCGGTTACCTCCATGACACTCATGCCATCATGCATTCATGAGTCTATCTTACCCGATCAATCATTACTGTAGCTCACAGTGTTCGCAACTGGGTAAGATGGTGACTCTTGTCCATCGGCAGTTTCCAATGCTATGAAATCTAACTAGCAAGAAGGAAGCCTCCCGATCAGGACCAGCCTGATTTTTTGCTGTCTTATGACTGAAGTGTGTTATCTTCAGCAATAGGATCTTATCATAAAGTTCTGGTGGCATGGGCAATGAATGGCCTATATGTATCATTTGTATCATTTGGGGTCTCTGGGACACTCTGGACCAATAATTCAAAGGGAAGTATCCCAATCTGATGCTGGGTGTTTTATTTGGTAACCTATGATTTTTGGATTATTATTCCCTTTGTAGGAAAATTAAACTAAACTTTTTTATATGAATGTATAGGTACACACACACACACACACACACACACACACCCTAGGAATCTTATCAAAATGGTTTTCTTATGTTTTTTACAGTAATTATCAAAACAATTGATATTAGTTATTTTCCTCTCCACCCCTTCCTCTCCCCTCCCCTCCTATCTCTCTCCTCCCACTAACTTCCCTCTTCATCCCCCACAACGTATCATCTGCATTATCCCCCCGCCCCAATGTATCATCCCACTCCTTACAGTTTTTCCCTTTTTCTCCCACCAATGTCTCCTGTCTAGTTTTCTGAAGTCTACAAGTACTTGAAATTAAACTCACAACTCTAAGGACTCAATACACTCTAAAGATGCAACTCTTGAGGATTCACATATGGGTGAAAACATGTGACATTTGTCTTTCTGTGTCTAGGTTATCTTGCTTCATATAATGTTTTCCAAATCAACACATTTGTCTGCAAATTTAAAAATTTCAGTTATCCTTACAGCTAAAGAGACTTCCATCGTATGGTTTACATATTCTAGATGTTCTGAGTAAAGCAGCTGTGAACGTGGACGCACATGTAGCCCTATAGAGTCCTTTGGGTATGTACACAAGAGGGGTACAGCTGGGCCACATGTTTGATCCATTTCTAGTTTGGGGATGAACTTCCACTCTGATTCCCATAGTGGCAACACCAGTTTGCACTCCCTCTAGCAGTTCACGAGGACAGTTTCACAGTTCTAAATGTTGATCTAATAAGCCTCTCTCTGATTTCTAGAGATCAGTTGATAAAGCTAACAAGTAAGAGATTATGCATTACATGGATCACCTACACAAACATTTGTTAGATTAAGTAAAAATAAAATCCAGCTGCTGGGGTTGGTGATGTATCTCAGTAGACAAATGCTTGCCTGGCATGCTGTGACAGTCTAGGTTCAGCTGCAAGTACCACAAAACACACGAACAACCCAACTGCTAAATATGACATGATCTGGGAGAACCTTTTCCTGAAGTGTTGTGTATTAAACTTAGAGCCACAATTTGAAGTAGTTGGGATGTTGAACAAACATATCTGGACATGAAAAGCATTTATATAAGATTCAGAAAGAGGTAGCTTGACTGTGGTACAAAGCAGCATGGCCCTTTCTCTCTGGATGAGGAAAGGTGGGGGACTTTGGGATTGGGGCCTTGCGATGGGTGCAAGGTCACTGTGTCAGTCCACTTTGCAAATCCAAGGCACCAAATGTGAGCAATCTGAACTTCGAACATATACTGCCCTCCTGTAAAGATAAAAATCATGCAGCATGAATTTCTGAGAGCTAAGGATGGCATACTGTATAGCACTATTCTGCATGATTCTGGACATGGTTCTGCTGAAGGAAAGAATGATGTCATTATATGCAAATGAAGTGGAAGCAATTCTTTTTTTGACAAATACAGATATGAAAGAGAAAGCATGTCCCTTAACTGGCCTATGGATATTAGAATATGTAATTCGGAATAATCATGCAGTTAAACTCCTAAGTTATAAAATTTTAAAGTAGATACTTGCCTATCGGAACTGAAGTCTTCAATTATAGATGTTTCCAATTATAGATGGTCCCCTAAACCCATCATTACCTGGAACTATTTTTAGGATGGCATTGCATTTAAAAAACAGAACTCATCAAATATCAAACTGACTTCTTGCTACTCTGTCCCCTGTTGTCTTTTACTGAGTCGTCATCAGATGCATTATCCAATCTTTTTGCATATGAGTTTCTATTAAATTACTTATCTCCAAACTGTACTTATGTGTACTTATATGCCTTTTAACTGAGATAAAAATTGCAATTTTAACCTTGCCATAAAGCCCCAAGGCACACCGAAGAGCATGAGTGATCTTTTGTGATCTCATGGCTGAAAGGGAGTTGTGGGTGGTTCCCTGTCAATGTGTACCTCTAAGTATCAAGAGAGAACACAGCACTGTACATTGTAGGTTCAGAGATAACAATTTTGAAATTCAAAGTATGGTTTCTTCTCAGTGTGTATTATTTGCAAGTTGTCCTGTACAAATCCATGTTGGCCAAACTGTGTCTAAGGGTTTGCTCATTGGTAATGGCAACATGATTTCATTTGGATGGACCACTTTCTTTTCTTTTTCATAATTTATTTTTTTATTCACTTTACATCCCAATTGCAGCCTGAATCCTCTCCTTCCAGTCCTGCCTTTACAAAACCCTCCCCACATTACACCTCCCCTTTTCCTCTGTGAAGGGGAAGCACCCCCCCCTCCGCGTTTTTCCGGTACCATGCCACCCTGAGACATCTAATCCCATCAGGGCTAAGCATATCCTCTCCCACTGAGGCCCAACCAGGCAGTCCAGTTAGGGAAAGGGGGTCCAATGTCAGGCAACAGAGTCAACTTGTGCTCCCATTGTTAGGAGATCCACATGAAGACCAAGCTGCACATCTGCTACAAATATGTATGGGGCCTAGGTCCAGCCCCTGCATGCTCTTTGGTTGGTGGTTCAGTCTTTGTGAGCCCTCATAGACCCATGTTAGTTGACTCTGTAGGGCTTCTCATGGTGTCCTTGATCCTTCTACTCTTCCACAAGACTCCCTGAGCTCTACCTGAAGTTTGGCTGTGGGTCTCTGCATCTGTTTCCATCAGCTGCTGGGTATAGCCTCTCAGAAGACAGTTATGCTAGTTTCCTGTCTGCAATCATAGCTGAGAATCCTTAATAGTCTCAGAAGTTGGTTCTTTCCCATGGGATGGGTCTCAAATTGGGCCAGTCATTGGTTGGTCATTCCCTCAGTCTCTGCTCCATCTTTATCCCTGAACATTTTGTAGGAAGGACAAATTTTGGGTGGAAACTTTTGTAGTTTAGCTTCTTTTGAGAAGTAGTTTGCCAGCAGCAACCACATGTATAGTTGCAAGTACATCATAGAGCCAGTATAGAAGAGGATTATGGAGTTCTGAGAATCCTTGGAAGCATTTGTAAGAGGAAGGGCTGGGGATAGTCTGTGGCTGAGGTGAAGAAAGAGAACGCTTGAAGTAAATGGATATGCGTAAGGAAGCACTGTCACATTCAGAGAAGGAGGCACGTCTCAGTGGCTTCAGGGAAGAGAGCAAGAATGGATGTGTGGTGATGTGTATGTTGGAAGGTCACAGAGGAGGTCTGATGTCAAGTGGGAAATAGAGCCTCAGTGCAGCAGCCTTGTGGGGCTGCAAATCCAGCCATCATCAGGAGCCTGAACTCAGGAATAGATTCGTGTTCTGTGGAACTCTGAGATGATCACAACCTCCAACAACTTGATTCCTGCAAGTGATGCTGAACTCAGGATACTCAGCTAAGATGGTGGCTGGAGTCTTGACTGAGTCTTGACAAAAATGATGGAATACTGACTTCTGAGCATCTAAACTTGGGGCTAATTTATAACACAGCAGAAGATGAAATGCCAGAGCTCACCCTCCCTCGCTCACTGTTCCCTTTAGAAAATCAGAGTGTCACACTCTGCAGAAATGTCTTGGTTTTAGGTTGTAGGCTGAAAGATGGACTGAAGATGCAGTATTTAAATTGAGACTTTTGTTTCCATTTATTTTTGTGGTGTGTGTGCACACATGTATGTGGATGTGTGTGTGTGTATGTGTTTATGTGTGTAAGTGCACATGTGCACTTGTGTGGTGTGTTATGTGTAAGTCAGAGGACAACTTGCAGGACATTGGATTTGCTTTGTCCAGCCTTGGTGGAAGTATCATTACCATAAGAGCCATCTTGATAGCCTAAAATATTTCAATTTAAAAGCATCTATTACTGCTGTTTATAAGAAGTTTGGTACCTGAAATAGTGATGTTCTTTGTTCTCATTTAAGATTTGCTTACTGACCTCTTAGAGCTTTCTTTGAAACTGGTTACTAAGAGATGACTAAAATTTATTATTTCTTAATTCTTTTCAAGTAAAGCACATGGCATCTAAGAGCCAACTGGGAGAAGGTGATGGAGACTCTTTGTGTAGTAGACCTATTTACACCATATTGAGCTGATATCAAATTAGCAAGTGACTGAGCTATCAAAACGCTTAGAATCTTCCCCCCTTAAATATGAACATTCAACCCTAGAGCTATATTTTGTTGAAAGTTATTATTGTGGAATTTTAATTTTCTTGGCACTAAGCCACTAGTTATAAATCCTACACCTGTAAATCTACTCCCCGAAGATACTTTCATTTCATGCGCATTGTTTCTCCATGGATAAATTCAATTATAAATTACAACCAAATTGGCTTTTTCATAGCATCCTCCTTTCTAAGTATCTTTAGTCCCTTGTGGATTATAAAGTAATTACAACGCTCCAAGGACGGTCTAATAATTGTGCACATGAACACAAACTCGTCTCTATATTTGAGAGAGGCTCCTTCTCAGTCGGGAATGTGAAGCTGAGTTTTATTGAGACTGGGGACTATTGGCCCAGAGTCAGGGTGATCCCCTGGGTTAATTTGAAAAGTATCCTGGGATCTTTAATTTCCATCTGGATGACCAGGGAGCTCAAGGAACAGCTTTCCTCAGTGTGACCCTGTGTTCCAGTTGGGGTCTTGACATAGGCAGTTTCCCACCCCAGAGGTGCAACGAACACTATGGGTGATTACACAACATCTTCATTATTTCTGCTCAATTCCAACCATAGTCACAAGCTTAGTTTTCTTTCCAGGGCTTCAGATGGTAGCCAAGAAGTGTCAGAAACTTCTCAGAGAGCTGTTCCCCAAGGGAGGGTTAACTAAGCTTGCAAGGTGTTTCATTGTAGCTGTTGCTTTTGAATTCAGTTTTTTTTTCTCTTTCTTTCTGTGTGCCATTCATGTAACAGGCACATGGCAGACGCTCAAGGTTATTTGGTCTTGTGTCGTAGTTTTCCTTTGGCACATCTAAAATGGAGTCGTTCTTTTTGTTTCTTTTCATCTGTTACCTTGGTAATGCTGCCAAAGAGAGCAAATGATTCCTTGTCTTTTGCAACTCACCTTGAGAAGCCTTGGGATGCTTAGGTGCTAATTAAGTTGGAGCTGTTGGCCCTGTTATTGGTATGAGCTCCAGGAAGCAAAACACCTCTGTTAGTACGTGTGCGTGTGTGCGTGTCCCATTTTCAGTGATCCGAGGAACTGCTTGCTACCAGTGTGAGTTGTTTTGGAAGTCATAAGTATAACACATTCTTCAACTCTTCTTTGGGGTTGACTCAAAAATCGTTTGACAGTTCAACTAAATATATAGGCATTTGTTTTGATGACTACACAACACATGCTATATTTAAAGACCCCCTGCCTCTAAGCAGAAATAAACACATGGTAAGGACAGTTGGCATCTTCCTCCCTCACCTAGCCCTATAGATATTAAGAAGAAAGCTGAACAGATTTAGGAATGGTAAGAAAGCTATTTCACTAGTGTCTAAGGTATCAGGCACATTGAGGCCCCAGTGTGGTAGTGCTGGCTTCGCCTGGATTTGGATGCTGACCACTTTCCTAGGGACTTGGTCTAGAGCAGTGCTTCTTAACCTGTGGTTCAGGACCCCTTTAGGGTCAACTGACCCTTTCACAGCGGTTGCATATCAAATATCCTGCATATCAGATATTTACAATATGGTTCATAACAGTAGCAAGACTATAGTTATAAAGTAGCAATGAAATAATTTTATGGTTGGGGGATCACCACAACATGAGGAACTGTATTAAAGGGTAGCAGCATCAGGAAGGCTGAGAACTACTGCTCTAGAGCATGGACTATATTCTTAGATGGGCTGGTGCTAGGTTTTCTCTCATGCCAGTGTGTGGAAAGTGAGGCCTCAGTTACTTTTGATGGTGTAAGCAGCTTCTTCCCAATCCCCCCCCCCCCAGCTTAAGAGAACGGCTGCATTTGAATTCGCTTGGCTTGCTCCTTCTCCTGGGGAGAGAGTACATCTTTTATAACTCTTTTATAGTGCTATTTTCTTCTGAGATACCTTCCATGTCTATATACAAATTCTTCTTTTCTTGCTGTGATAAAAACAACAACAACCAAAACATGTGTGAAGTTGGGCCCCAGGATCTTGTGGTATTTTGGCCATATTCTTTTCCCTTCCTCAGCTCCTCCCAGACCATCTCCACCTCCCTCCCTAGCTCTCCCTGCCTTTGATTCTTGTATTCTGAATGCCTTTTATACTTACTGGCAGAGTGTGCACTCAACAGACAACCACTGAGCAATGTAAGAACGGTTCTGTCCCATCAAATGAGAGACTGCACTATTTTGCATTTTTAGTTTGCTCATTGGTTGAATTAACCTACTCATAGGCTATTTATTTGGCCACCAAGGAATATTTGTATATTTTGGCAGACTATTGACTCACTTTGATGAATTTTTGTTAGAAGTGTTTGTTTGGAAGAGGCTAAAAGAACCATAGTTTAATTATGACTTGGTGCAAGGCCATTTCCATTAGAAGGCTGATAAGAATCGTTTTATGGATTGAAAGGTTTCAGCTTGTGAGACATCCAGAATTCCTCCTTTATATCTGAGTAGATAAAATAATATGAGGGACCCGAGAGGGGTTTGTTTTTTTCTTAGTTAGTTACAACTCTCTTCTGAGAAGATGTCTCTTTAGGAAGCACCAACCAGCTGGAGTTGGCTTGAAGAGAGGGGGAGAGAGCTTCAAGCTTCAGAAAGGACAGATCTCCCTAATGAGTGACAGCTGGGATAATAAAGACCGGGCTTTCTGTGCAAACCACAAAGTTAAAAGGAAAAAGAAAAACATGCTTTTCTGAGGGGTGTGTAACAGGGAATAGGAGGTGAAGTTGGCTATAAAGAGAGGTTTAACACTTCCAGGGACTCTTTCAGTGTAGCCCCTGAGGCTTTTATGTAACCCTGTCACTGTCCCCACACCTCCCTGGTGCTGACAGTCTTGGTAATTGATGGCTTTGTGGGGGCTTTTTTCCCCATGCAACACATTAAAGCAAGAGGGAACACTCCAGCTCCTATCTCGCAGCAGCCTGGCACAAGGGACTGCAAGCGAGTGAACACAGTGCCTGGTGATCTTGGACGAAAGAAGGGATTGATCCTGTCAATCAGGCTGCCCCACTACTGTCAGGCTCAGAGACCTTCCACCTGCTCCTTCGAGTCATTAGAACTTCCAAATCTCCTTGTAAGCCTTTTCTACTAGACACATACTCACATGTCTTTACTTTTTTGCTCCTAAGTCATTATGCATATAATATATATATATGTATATGTGTATGTATGTATATATGTATATACATATATACATATGTACATACATACATACATACATATGTGCATACAGGCATACACACATACATACATACATACACACATGTGCACACACACACACACACACACACACACACATGTCTGCATTGAACTGTAGTTCCCATCTGTGGACTGAGAGTGGCCAATGATTTATTAGTCTTGGTTTCTCACTGTACTGAGGGGTATGGGATTGATTTAGCTGGTGACATACACTGTGAAGAGAGGTTCCATGATAGGTGGATTAGGGCCTGTGTCAGGCTTGGGACTGCTTTTGGAGTCCTGAGGACCTGGGTTTCGGGGTTCAGTTAGTAGACTATGACATTAAAGAAGTGATTTCTCAAGTTTTGAGGGGTTACCTTATGGAAGGCAAGGAAGCATCCTGGAGGACTCCCCTGGAATAGAAAGTGTGCGTATGTTGGGAGTGGGCACTGTGAGCAGCTCGAAGTACAGCCTGGGAAGACTGTATTTCTTTTGTTCACATCAAGGATTTGACTGGGCAGTGGTTATTCACGCTTGAGGCTTCCTGACCACCCAGCTTGGCATTTGAGTCCCACCAGAGTCACACACAAATCCAGAGAGTTGGTTTATCATCAGAACCATCTTCTCTTTCAGTTTTCTTTCTTTTTAAAAATTTATTTATTTTTTTTACACTCCATATTTTATCCCCCTACCCCTGTCCACTCTCCAACTATTCCACATCCCATACCTCTTCCCCAACCCCCTGTCTCCACGTGGCTGTCCCCACACCACACCCTACCTGACCCCTAAACTCCCTGGAGCCTCCAGTCTCGATGAAATGGAAGGTTTGCTAGACAGATACCACATACTAAAGTTAAATCAAGAGCATATAAACTATCTAAACAGGCCCATATCGCACAAGGAAATAGAAAAAAGTCATTAAAACTCTCCCAACCAAAAAAGCTCAGGGCCAGATGGATTTAGTGCAGAATATTACCAGACCTTCAAAGAAGACTGATACCAATTTTCCTCAAACTATTCCATAAAATAGAAGGAGAAGGAATACTACCTAACTCATTCTATGAAGCCACAATTACTCTGATACCTAAACCACACAAGGACCCAACCAAAAAAAGAGAACTTTAGGCGAATCTTGCTTATGAATGTCTATGCAAAAATACTCAATAAAATTCTTGCAAACTGAATCCAAGAACACATCAAAATGATCATTCACCATGATCAAGTAGGCTTCATCCCAGGGATACAGGGATCATTCAATATATGGAAATCCATCAATGTAAACCACTACATAAACAAATTCATAGAGAAAAATCAGATAATCGTTTCCTTAGATGCAGAAAAAGCATTTGACAAAAATACAACACACATTCATGTTAAAAGTATTGAAGAGATCAGGAATTCAAGGCCCATACCTAAACATAATAAAAGCAATTTACTACTTGATCGTGGTGAATGATCGTTTTGATGTGTTCTTGGATTCGGTTGGCAAGAATTTTATTGAGTATTTTTGCATCGATATTCATAAGAGAGATTGGCCTGAGATTCTCTTTCTTTGTTGGATCTTTGTGTGCTTTTGGTATTAGTGTAATTGTGGCTTCATAGAACGAGTTGGGTAGTGTTCCTTCTGTTTCTATTTTGTGGAACAGTTTGAAGAGTATTGGTGTTAGGTCTTCTTTGAAGGTCTGATAGAATTCTGCACTAAAACCATCTGGACCTGTGTTTTTTTTGGTTGGAAGACTTCCAATGACAACTTCTATTTCTTCAGGGGTTATAGGACGGTTTAGATGGTCTATTTGATCCTGATTTAATTTTGTTACTTGGTATCTGTCAAGGAAATTGTCCATTTCCTCGAGATTTTCTAGTTGTGTTGAATACAGGTTTTTGTAGTAGGATCTGATGATTTTTTGAATTTCCTCAGTTTCTGTTGTTATCTCTCCCTTTTCGTTTCTGATTTTATTAATTTGGATACTATCTCTGTGCCCTCTGGTTAGTCTGGCTAAGGGCTTATCTATCTTGTTGATTTTCTCAAAGAACCAACTCCTCGTTTTGTTGATTCTTTGTATGGTTTTATTTGTTTCTACTTGATTGATTTCAGCCCTGAGTTTGATGATTTCCTGCCTTCTACTCCTCTTTGGTGTATTTGCTTCTTTTTGTTCCAGGGCTTTCAGGTGTGCCATTAAGCTGTTAGTGTATGCTGTCTCCCGTTTCTTTTTGGCGGCACTCAGGGCTATGAATTTTCCTTGACAGATACCAAGTACCAAAATTAAATCAGGATCAAATAGACCATCTAAACCATCCTATAACCCCTGAAGAAATAGAAGTTGTCATTGGAAGTCTTCCAACCAAAAAAAGCACAGGTCCAGATGGTTTTAGTGCAGAATTCTATCAGACCTTCAAAGAAGACCTAACACCAATACTCTTCAAACTGTTCCACAAAATAGAAACAGAAGGAACACTACCCAACTCGTTCTATGAAGCCACAATTACACTAATACCAAAAGCACACAAAGATCCGACAAAGAAAGAGAATCTCAGGCCAATCTCTCTTATGAATATCGATGCAAAAATACTCAATAAAATTCTTGCCAACCGAATACAAGAACACATCAAAACGATCATTCACCACGATCAAGTAGGCTTCATCCCAGGGATGCAGGGATGGTTCAATATAAGGAAATCCATCAATGTAATCCACTACATAAACAATCTCAAAGAAAAAAACCACATGGTCATCTCATTAGATACTGAGAAAGCATTTGACAAAATTCAGCATCCTTTCATGCTAAAGGTCTTGGAAAGATCAGGAATTCAAGGCCCATATCTAAACATAGTAAAAGCAATTTACAACAAACCGGTAGCCAGCATCAATCTAAATGGAGAGAAACTTGAAGCAATCCCACTAAAATCAGGGACTAGACAAGGCTGCCCTCTCTCTCCATATCTTTTCAATATAGTACTTGAAGTTCTAGCTAGAGCAATTAGACAACAAAAAGAGGTCAAAGGGATACAAATTGGAAAGGAAGAAGTCAAACTATCACTATTTGCAGACGATATGATAGTATACATAAGCGACCCAAAGAACTCCACCAGAGAACTCCTACAGCTGATAAACGACTTCAGCAAAGTGGCTGGATATAAAATCAACTCAAGCAAGTCAGAAGCCTTCCTATACTCAAAGGATAAGCAGGCTGAGAAAGAAGTAAGAGAAATAATACCCTTCACGATAGCCACAAACCATATTAAGTATCTTGGCGTGACTCTAACCAAACAAGTGAAAGATCTGTATGACAAGAACTTCAAGTCTCTGAAGAAAGAAATTGAAGAAGACCTCAGAAGATGGAAAAATCTGCCATGCTCATGGATTGGCAGGATTAATATAGTAAAAATGAGCATCTTACCAAAAGTAATACACAGATTCAATGCAATCCCCATCAAAATCCCAACTCAATTCTTCATAGAGTTAGAAAGAGCAATTCAAAAATTCATCTGGAATAACAGAAAACCCAGAATAGCTAAAACTATTCTCAAGAGTAAAAGAACCTCTGGGGGAATCAGTATCCCGGACCTCAAGTTGTACTACAGAGCAATAGTGTTAAAAACCGCATGGTATTGGTACAGTGACAGGCAGGTAGATCAATGGAACAGAATTGAAGACCCAGAAATGAATCCACACTCCTATGGTCACTTGATCTTTGACAAAGGAGCTAAAACCATCCAGTGGAAAAAAGATAGCCTTTTCAACAAATGGTGCTGGCTCAGCTGGAGGTCAACATGCAGAAGAATGCAAATTGACCCATCCTTATCTCCTTGCACTAAGCTCAATTCTAAGTGGATCAAAGATCTCCACATAAAACCAGACACACTGAAACTAATAGAAGGGAAACTAGGGAAGAACCTTGAACATATGGGCACAGGGGAGAATTTCCTGAACAGAACTCCAATAGCTTATGCTCTAAGATCAAGAATAGACAAATGGGACCTCATTAAATTACAAAGTTTTTGCAAGGCAAAAGACACTGTCAAAAAGACAAAGCGGCAACCAACTAACTGGGAAATGATCTTTACCAACCTTACATCCGACAGAGGGCTAATATCCAAGATATACAAAGAACTCAAGAAGTTAAACTCCAGAGAGGCAAGTAACCCTATTAAAAAATGGGGTACAGAGCTACACAAAGAGTTCTCACCTGAAGAATATCTAATGGCTGAGAAGCACCTAAAGAGATGTTCATCATCCTTAGTCATTAGGGAAATGCAAATCAAAACAACCTTGAGATTCCATCTCACACCAGTCAGGATGGCTAAGATCAAAAACACAGGAGACAGCAGTTGTTGGCGAGGATGTGGAGAAAGAGGAACACTCCTCCACTGCTGGTGGAATTGCAGGCTGGTACAACCACTCTGGAAAGCAGTCTGGTGGTTCCTCAGAAAACTGGGCATGACACTCCCGGAGGATCCGACTATACCACTCCTGGGCATATACCCAGAGACTTTACCTGCATGCAATAAGGACACATGCTCCACTATGTTCATAGCAGCCTTATTTATAATAGCCAGAAGCTGGAAAGAACCCAGATGTCCCTCAACGGAGGAATGGATTCAGAAGATGTGGTATATCTACACAATGGAATTAAAAACAATGAATTCACGAAATTCCTAGGCAAATGGTCAGATCTTGAAAATATCATCCTTAGTGAGGTAACCCAATCACAAAAGAACACACATGGTATGCAGTCACTGATAAGGGGATATTGACCCAGAATCTCGGAATACCCTAGACACAATCCGCATATCAATAGATTTCTAAAAAGATGGAAGGAGAGACCCCTGGTCCTGGAAAGACTGGATGTAGGGGAACGCCAGGACAGAGTAACGAGAGGGGGTTGAATGGAGAAAAGAGGGAGGGAAGGGGGCTTATGGGACTTTCGGGGAGGGAGGAAACGGGAAAGGGGAAGTGATTTGGATTGTAAATTAAAAAAATAAAATAAAATAAATAATAATAATAAAAAGCAATTTACTGCAAACCAACAGTCAATATCAAATTAAATGAAGATATACTTGAAGCAATTCCACTGAAATCAGGGACAAGACAAGGATACCCACTCTCCCCATATTTATTCAATAAAGTACTCAAGTGCTAGCTAGAACAATAGGACAATAAAAAAAGATAAAGGGGATACAAATTGGCAAAGAAGAAATAAAGGTATCACTATTTGTAGATGATATGATAGTATACACAAGTGGCCGGAAAATTCTACCTAGAACTTCTCCAGCTGATAAACAACTTCAGCAAGGTAGCCAGATATAAAATTAACTCAAAGCCGGGTGGTGGTGGCGCATGCCTTTAATCCCAGCCCTTGGGAGGCAGAGGCAGGCGGATTTCTGAGTTCGAGGCCAGCCTGGTCTACAGAGTGAGTTCCAGGACAGCCAGGACTACACAGAGAAACCCTGTCTTGAAAAAAAAAGCAGAAAACAAAACAAAACAAAAAAATTAACTCAAATAAATCAGTAACCTTCCTTTATACAAATGGTAAACAGACTGAGAAAGAAATTAGGGTAACAACTCCCTTCACAATAGCCATAAATAATATAAAATACCTTGGGGTAACTCTAACCACACAAGTGAAAGACCTGTATGACAATAAGTTCAATTCTCTCAAGAAAGAAATTGAAGAAGATCTCAGAAAATGGAGAGATCTCCCATGTTCATTGATTAGCAGATTTAGCATAGTAAAAATGGCCATCCTACCAAAAGCAATCTAGACTCAGTGCAATCCCCATCAAAATCCCAACAGAATTCTTCAAAGACATGGAAAGAGCAATTCTCAAATTCATCTGGAAAGGCAAAAAACCCAGAATATGGCTGGGGGAATCACCATCCCTTATCTCAAGCTTTACTACAGAGCAGTAGTGATAAAAACTGCATGGTATTGGTACAGAGACAGATAAGTTGATCAATGGAATAGAGTTGAAGACCCAGAAATAAAACCATACACTTACAGACACTTGATCTTTGACAAAGTAGCCAAAAATATACAATGGAAAAGAGAAAGCATCTTCAATAAATGGTGCTGGTCTAACTGGCTGTCTGTAGGTAGAAAAATGAAAATAGACTCATATTTGTCACCTTGCACAAAGCTCAAGTCCAAGTGGATCAAGGACCTCAACACAAAACCAGATACACTGAATCTAATAGAAGAGAAAGTGGGAAAGAGCCTTGAACTCATTGGCACAGGGGGTGTGGGGGGGAGATTTCCTAAACAGAACTCCAGTGGCTTATGCTCTAAGATCAAGAATTGATAAGTGGGACCTCATGAAACTGGAAAGCTTCTGTTAGGCAACGAACACAGTCAATTAGAAAAATTGGCAACCCACAGGTTGGGAAAAAACCTTCACTAACCCCACATCCGATAGAGGGCTAATATCCAAAATATATAAAGAACTCAAGAAGCTAATCACCCAAAAATCAAACAACCCAATCAAAAAATGGGGTATAGAACTAAACCGAGATTTCACAACTGAGGAATCTCAAATGGCTGAGAAGCACCTAAAGAAAGTTCAAAGTCCTTAGTGATCAGAGAAATGCAAATCAAAACAAGCCTGAGATTCCAACTTACACCAATCAGAGTGGCTAAGGTCAAAACCTTAGGTGACAACACATGTTGGAGAGGATGTGGAGAAAGAGGAACACTCTTTCATTGCTAGTGGAATTGCAAACTGGTACAACCACTCTGAAAATCAGTCTGGAGGTTCATCAGAAAATTGGAAATTGATCTACCTGAAGACCCATCTATACCATTCTTGGGAATACCAAAAAGATGCCCCACCATGCCACACAGACACGTGTTCTGCTATGTTCATAGCGGCCTTATTTGTGATAGCCAGAATTTGGAAACAACCTAGATATCCCACGACAGAAGAATGGATACAGAGAATGTGGTTCATTTACACAATGGAATACTACTCAGCTATTGAGAATGAGGACATCTTGAGTTTTGCAGGCAAATGGATGGATCTAGAAAATATTATCCTGAGTGAGGTAACTCAGATCCAAAAGGACATGTGTGGTATATACTCACTAATAAGTGGATATTAGCTAAAGAGAGAGAGAGAGAGAGAGAGAGAGAGAGAGAGAGAGAGAGAGAGAGAGAGAGAGAGAGAGAGAGAGAGAGAGATACAGAATACCCAAGATACAATCCACAGAACTCAAAAAGTTCAACAAGCTGAAGTGAGGATGCCTCACCTTGGTCCCACTTGGGAGGGAGAAGAAAGCAATCTTTCAACTTTTAAATTGCAGTAGTGACCATAATGGATTGGAGGATTCCTTGTCTTCCTGTTCAAACAGCAACCATAGCCGTGCTCGCCACATGGGAAGTTTTCAGTAGCAATGGTCTCCTTTTGTTTTCTAGGAAGCCATGATCTTGACTCATCAAAAATGCCTGGGATTCCTAGTAAATAGTGGGTGAAGAAGAGGAGGCATCCTGGGTTCTATGGGGTCTGAATTACATTCATCTTGTCAACTTTTGTCATAAAAATACTAAAAAACTGCATTTATTGCATTCTGGTAAAAAGTTATAGTAAAACTTAACTCACCTAAAATTTGTATTTTTTCTTTCAAAGGCCATTAGAAATATTGCCCGGGCTATGGTATCCAGAGGCAGGCATGCCACTCATGGAGAAGAGAGACTGTTGTCTGTCATTGCATGTCAAGTAAAAGACATAAGGTTTCACAATCTTTTTGAATGATAAAGGTACATGTACTGAGATTTATGGTTTTCTTTGATGAACTATGTGGACTCTTTATTTTAGATGCTGAATGATATTAAAATATAAACTAAGGCACAGTACAAATGCCAATCAAGTCTTTGGGAAAAGGGTAGCTCATGAATTAGGGAGGGTCACATGAGAGGGCATTCAGAGCCTCCACAGAAGAAGGGGAAGGAGGTCTTTATAGAGGTTATGGGCTATTACCACAAAGAAAACATATTTGACTGGTTGCAGTTGTGAAGCTACCTTATTGTGTCTACCCTGCAGGAAGTTACTAGTTGTGTAATTATGTTTTGTTGTTGCTTTTCATTGACCAAACTACAGTTCTATTTTTCTTAAAGTATGCTTTTATAGGAAATGGCTTAAGTTAATGTCTGTTTCTGTTTTTAAATCAGTCCAGGGTAAGGACATGTATGGAGCCTAAATGGTTTTGTCTTCTTTGGGATTCCTTAGGCTGGGGCAGAATTTTAATTACATTTTAGGGCTGGAGAGATGAATTAAACAATTGCATTGTTCTTCCCCATACCCATAGGCTCATAACTGCCTGTAACTCCAGGGCCACCGACACTCTCTTCTGGCCTCTGGGATCAACTGTACTTATGTGCACATACTCTGTACAGACACATATGCAAACATGTCATTAACAATTAAAAACTTTAACAGTGTTTCAGGTTTGTGATGTAAACCTAGAGCCAGTCTATATTGACTATAAGACATTCTGAAGTTTGGACTTGTAAAAATTCCCTGATAATGAGTGGAATATTTTTCTAGATATCACCGTTGCCTAAATTTCAAAGTTACGATGCTGTTCAACAAGCTATATAATATTTATACAAACCAAGAAAACCTGGGGCTAAAGAATCTTAATAGTAATTTTTTTCAAAATTATGATAGCTTAAAGAACAAACAAACAAGTCAACAACAACTAAAACAACAACAAAAACAAAATCTCCCAGCCCTGAGGGGCTATGGTAATGCAAATACCACATCCTAATGAATTTTTTTTGACACAATGGTTGTCACACTATTGAGGAATTGTGGACTCCCTGGATACCCCCATTCTGTCTGGGCAACTGAACCAGGGCTCTAGTTTCTTTGTTCTGTCCTCACCAGGGATTCCTAAGAGGAGGTGAGATGTGGTATAGGCTATGGGGCAGCTAACTGAGGCTCATTTCTAGTCCTAACACTTGCTGCTGGTGAGGAAGGTACAGGTCCTGAGAGCTCAGTGCTTCACAACCATTAAGAAGGAATTTGTTCCAAGTCCATGAAAGACAGTGCATACTCCTGGAGCCAGAACCCACATCTCATTTTACTATTTATTTTCCTATTATTTATTAATTGGTATAAATTATCTATATATACATATAGATAAACATATTTGTAGTGTGTAATGTGATATTTTGAAATATACACGCATTGTGGAATGGCTAACTAAAGCAACCATTACAAGTTATATTTTTTATCTTTTGTGTTCAGAACACATAGAACCTACTTTTGTTTTGTTTTGTTTTGTTTTTATCAGTTTTCAAGCACTAGTGGACTCCCGTTATCATGTTGTAGAACAGTTTCACCTTCCTAACTGAGAGTTTGGCTCTTTTGCCCAGGATCTTCCTGGATCCCCTTGGCCCTAGTTCCTGGTGACCTTGTCAACTCTCTGTCTACTTCTCTCAGTTCCAGTTACATATATTAGTGAGATCCTGTGGCATTTGTCTTTCTGTGCCTGACTCATTTCATCTCTTTAAAATAAAAGAACGATGATAGAACTCCAGATCATCTTAAGTCTTCAGCTGACTTCCTCCCAGTTCCTAGAGTTCAAATTCTTTCATAAGGATCCACTATGGATTCATGCATGACAGAGTATCTAAAATATTATTTATTTCATTTCTTAAGCAATGAACTCATTGGTAACCAACATAACTATGGGCATAAGAGTCACAGAGACTACTTTCTTCATCAGACACCTTCTCTATTGTAAATGAGGAATGGGGTGTTAGAACCACTTAAAACATTCACAGTAAAGAAGATGAAAGATGCAAATTAAAAACTGCCTTATAAATGGAAGGTGAGTGAGATTTGGAGGTCAGAAAAGGTGGTTGGGACTGTGGTCCCTGCTATGGAGAATGATCTAACTCCGTGATATAATGACTTCTGGACCTACATATTGAAAAAAATGACTTTAGTCTCTTCACAGTCTGCAGCACTGCAGGGCCCTCGATGGACAATTCTTGGGAACCCAGCAGTGGGTGGTCACAGAGAGCTCCCAGCACAACTGCAGCTGCTGTCATATGCCCTTTGACTGACAATGCTGCTTCTTAAACATGGCACGAGAGGACATCTACGCCATTGGAGTAATAATACATCACCAGGATGCTTCATACCATCTTCATAATTCCCTCCAACAAACTGTCAGTCACTCTAGAGGCTTTTCTCTAGGCACAGTCTCTTGCCTGACAAATGCATAAATAAAAAAGCTTGATTGCCTTCTTGCTAGGAAGCCCAGCTGCAGCCCCACTGTGAACGCCATGGGTCATTCCGAATGTGTGCATTCTTTTATTTACATCCCTTCATAGTCCCTCAGTGCACCCAGACCTTGCTGTGAAACTGAACTTCTTTATCTTCTCCTCCTGTACCTTTTAGGACCCTGAAGATGAGCGTCTTCACGGCAAGCACGTTGGAGCCTTTCACAATTGACCATCTTCAATGAATGCCTCTTTAATTTGGGACTGTTTTTTTTTTTTTTTTTTTTTTAATCAACGCCCTAGTCTGTCTTTTTATCTTACAGGATTTTCTGTCTCCTTAGAGGGCAATTTTCTTAGTGAAGTAGGGAAGAGCATTTCTTAAAATGCTCCCCCTTTAAACAATGTTCTGATCAAATCAGTGAGCCAGGAAGACTGTCCTGTGACACAAGGTGACTTCATGTGCACACTCCTTAGATGCGGGAATGACAGATAATGAAGTTTGGGAGCTGTGAAGTTTTCTGTCAGATTTAGTGAAGGCAAACTTTAGTGTGTACTTCAAAGGGCTGTTGTAAGGATGTATATAAATTGCTGGAGTAGGATTATAATTGTGCAGTAAACATAGAGTCTCTGGGATAAGAGCCCCGCTTGCCCAGTCCAGTGGGGTAAGCTATAAACCACTTGCATAACCCTCCTTTTGTATATACCGCAGTGCTCAAAGCAGCTTGGTGGACTATGACCACAGATCAGTCACTTCATTTCATGTGTGGGAAAGGAACACACAAAGGATCTCAGGGAACACAGGTAGAAAAAGAGTAATTGAAAGAAACTAATAAAAGACAAGAGAAAAAGCCAGCACGGAAAGAACATGGAGAAACATACACATAGACATACACACACACACACACACACACACACACACACACATGCATGCATGCACACACACAGACACACACACAGACATACACACATGCACGCATGCATGTACACACACACACAGCGCTTCATTTTTATAAGGAAACTGGGTAGAGGCGTCTTGGGTTTCTGTGGTTCTTAGTATGCAAAGAAGCTGGATCCCAGCCTAAAGAACACAGTGTGGACTTTGACAGTAGTTCAGGGGGATGGGAAAGGGAAGAGGTCTCAGGGTAGGTACAGAAACCTCTTAGGGAACTGTGAAGTTTTCTGTCAGATTTAGTGAAGGTAGACTGTAGTGTGTACTTCAAAAGGCTGTTGTAAGGATGTATATAATTGCCCAGCTATCACTCTGGTCAAAGAAAGCCAGGAAGAAACTATTTTTCTACTTCCGGTTCCTGGGTTACTGTGACAGGTGCTCTAGAAGTTGGTTTGTAAATTTATCTGAATTGGCAACAAACACAGGCTCTTCATGGGTTAGGTGATGTCTCCATGTTCAACATAACACTTGATAATTATTCTTTTATTTAATTTTATTTTCTAAGTTTTTTTTATTTACGTTCAAAATCATTTCCCCTTTCCCATTTCCTCCCTCCCCGAAAGTCCCATAAGCCCCCTTCCCTCCTTCTTTTCCCCATTCAACTCCCTCTCGCTTCTCTGTCCTGGCATTCCCCTACATCCAGTCTTTCCAGGACCAGGGGTCTCTCCTTCCATCTTCTTAGAAATCTATTGGTATGCGAATTGTGTCTAGGGTATTCCGAGATTCTGGGTTAATATCCCCTTATCAGTGACTGCATACCATGTGTGTTCTTTTGTGATTGGGTTACCTCACTAAGGATGATATTTTCAAGTTCTGACCATTTGCCTAGGAATTTCGTGAATTCATTGTTTTTAATTGCAGAGTAGTATTCCATTGTGTAGATATACCACATTTTCTGAATCCATTCCTCCGTTGAGGGACATCTGGGTTCTTTCCAGCTTCTGGCTATTATAAATAAGGCTGCTATGAACATAGTGGAGCATGTGTCCTTATTGCATGCAGGTAAAGCCTCTGGGTATATGCCCAGGAGTGGTATAGTCGGATCCTCCGGGAGTGTCATGCCCAGTTTTCTGAGGAACCGCCAGACTGCTTTCCAGAGTGGTTGTACCAGCTTGCAATTCCACCAGCAGTGGAGGAGTGTTCCTCTTTCTCCACATCCTCGCCAACAACTGCTGTCTCTTGTGTTTTTGATCTTAGCCATTCTGACTGGTGTGAGATGGAATCTCAGGGTTGTTTTGATTTGCATTTCCCTAATGACTGAGGATGATGAACATCTCTTTAGGTGCTTCTCAGCCATTAGATATTCTTCAGGTGAGAACTCTTTGTTTAGCTCTGTACCCCATTTTTTAATAGGGTTACTTGCCTCTCTGGAGTTTAACTTCTTGTGTTCTTTGTATATCTTGGATATTAGCCCTCTGTCGGATGTAGGGTTGGTAAAGATCATTTCCCAGTTAGTTGGTTGCTGCTTTGTCTTTTTGACAGTGTCTTTTGCCTTGCAAAAACTTTGTAATTTAATGAGGTCCCATTTGTCAATTCTTGATCTTAGAGCATAAGCTATTGGAGTTCTGTTCAGGAAATTCTCCCCTGTGCCCATATGTTCAAAGTTCTTCCCTAGTTTCCCTTCTATTAGTTTCAGTGTGTCTGGTTTTATGTGGAGGTCCTTGATCCACTTGGAATTGAGCTTAGTGCAAGGAGATAAGAATGGGTCAATTTGCATTCTTCTGCATGTTGACCTCCAGTTGAGCCAGCACCATTTGTTGAAAAGGCTATCTTTTTTCCACTGGATGGTTTTAGCTCCTTTGTCAAAGATCAAGTGACCACAGGAGTGTGGATTTATTTCTGGGTCTTCAATTCTGTTCCATTGATCTACATGCCTGTCACTGTTACCAATACCATGTGGTTTTTAACACTATTGCTCTGTAGTACAGCTTGAGGTCCGGGATACTGATTCCCCCAGAGGTTCTTTTACTCTTGAGAATAGTTTTAGCTGTCCTGGATTTTCTGTTGTTCCAGATGAATTTTTGAATTGCTCTTTCTAATTCTATGAAGAATTGAGTTGGGATTTTGATGGGGATTGCATTGGATCTGTGTATTGCTTTAGGAAAGATGGTCATTTTTACTATATTAATCCTGCCAATCCATGAGCATGGCAGATTTTTCCATCTTCTGAGGTCTTCTTCAATTTCTTTCTTCAGAGACTTGAAGTTCTTGTCATACAGATCTTTCACTTGTTTGGTTAGAGTCACGCCAAGATACTTTATATGGTTTGTGGCTATCGGGAAGGGTATCACTATTCTTACTTCTTTCTCAGCCTGCTTATCCTTTGAGTATAGGAAGGCTACTGACTTGCTTGAGTTGATTTTATATCCGGCCACTTTGCTGAAGTTGTTTATCAGCTGTAGGAGTTCTCTGGTGGAGTTCTTTGGGTCGCTTAAGTATACTATCATATCGTCTGCAAATAGTGATAGTTTGACTTCTTCCTTTCCAATTTGTATCCCTTTGACCTCTTTTTGTTGTCTAATTGCTCTAGCTAGAACTTCAAGTACTATATTGAAAAGATATGGAGAGAGAGGGCAGCCTTGTCTAGTCCCTGATTTTAGTGGGATTGCTTCAAGTTTCTCTCCATTTAGATTGATGCTGGCTATCGGTTTGCTGTAAATTGCTTTTACTATGTTTAGATATGGGCCTTGAATTCCTGATCTTTCCAAGACCTTTAGCATGAAAGGATGCTGAATTTTGTCAAATGCTTTCTCAGCATCTAATGAGATGACCATGTGGTTTTTTTCTTTGAGATTGTTTATGTAGTGGATTACATTGATGGATTTCCTTATATTGAACCATCCCTGCATCCCTGGGATGAAGCCTACTTGATCGTGGTGAATGATCGTTTTGATGTGTTCTTGGATTCGGTTGGCAAGAATTTTATTGAGTATTTTTGCATCGATATTCATAAGAGAGATTGGCCTGAGATTCTCTTTCTTTGTCGGATCTTTGTGTGCTTTTGGTATTAGTGTAATTGTGGCTTCATAGAACGAGTTGGGTAGTGTTCCTTCTGTTTCTATTTTGTGGAACAGTTTGAAGAGTATTGGTGTTAGGTCTTCTTTGAAGGTCTGATAGAATTCTGCACTAAAACCATCTGGACCTGTGTTTTTTTTGGTTGGAAGACTTCCAATGACAACTTCTATTTCTTCAGGGGTTATAGGACGGTTTAGATGGTCTATTTGATCCTGATTTAATTTTGTTACTTGGTATCTGTCAAGGAAATTGTTCATTTCCTCAAGATTTTCTAGTTGTGTTGAATACAGGTTTTTGTAGTAGGATCTGATGATTTTTTGAATTTCCTCAGTTTCTGTTGTTATCTCTCCCTTTTCGTTTCTGATTTTATTAATTTGGATACTATCTCTGTGCCCTCTGGTTAGTCTGGCTAAGGGCTTATCTATCTTGTTGATTTTCTCAAAGAACCAACTCCTCGTTTTGTTGATTCTTTGCATGGTTTTATTTGTTTCTACTTGATTGATTTCAGCCCTGAGTTTGATGATTTCCTGCCTTCTACTCCTCTTTGGTGTATTTGCTTCTTTTTGTTCCAGGGCTTTCAGGTGTGCCATTAAGCTGTTAGTGTATGCTGTCTCCCGTTTCTTTTTGGCGGCACTCAGGGCTATGAATTTTCCTCTTAGCACTGCTTTCATTGTGTCCCATAAATTAGGGTATGTTGTGCCTTCATTTTCATTAAATTTCAAAAAGTCTTTGATTTATTTCTTTATTTCCACCTTGACCAAGTTATCATTGAGTAGAGCATTGTTCAGCCTCCATGTGTATGTGGGTTTTCTGTTGTTTTTGTTGCCATTGAAGACCACCCTTATTCCATAGTGATCTGATAGGAGGCATGGGATTATTTCTATCTTCTTATATCTGTTGAGGTCTGATTTGTGACCAATTATATGGTCAATTTTGGAGAAGGTACCATGAGGTGCTGAGAAGAAGGTGTATTCTTTAGCTCTAGGATGAAATGTTCTATATATATCTGTTAGTTCCATTTGGTCCAAGGCTTCAATTAGATTCACTGTGTCCCTGTTTAATTTCTGCTTTCCTAAACGATCCATTTCAGAGAGCGGGGTGTTGAAGTCACCCACTATTATTGTGTGAGGTGCGATGTGTGCTTTGAGCTTTAGTAAAGTTTCTTTTACGAATGAGGGTGCCCTTGCATTTGGAGCATAGATATTCAGAATTGAGAGTTCTTGATGGTGGATTTTTCCCTTGATCAGTATGTAGTGTCCTTCTGTGTCTTTTTTGATGACTTTAGGTTGAAAATCAATTTTATCTGATATTAGGATGGCTACTCCACCTCATTTCTTGGGGCCATTTGCATGTAAAATTGTTTTCCTGCCTTTTACTCTGAGGTAGTGTTTGTCTTTGACACTGAGGTGCGTTTCCTGTATGCAGCAAAATGATGGGTCCTGTTTAAGTAGCCAGTCTGCTAGTCTATGTCTTTTTATTGGGGAATTGAGACCATTGATATTAAGAGAGATTAAGGCATAGTGATTATTGCCACCTGCTATTCTTGACACTATCTTTATGTTTGAGTGGTTATCTACTTTTGGGTTTGAAGCAAGAAGGTTACTATCTCATTTTTTCCAGGGTGTTGTTTCTCTCCCTGTATTGGCGGTTTCCAGCTATTTTCCTTTGCAGGGCTGGGTTTGTGGAAAGATATTGCGAAAATTTGGTTTTATCATGGAATATCTTGGTCTCTCCATCTATGGTGATTGAGAGTTTTGCTGGGTATAGTAGTCTAGGCTGGCATTTGTGCTCTCTTAGTGTCTGCATGAAATCTGCCCAGGATCTTCTGGCTTTCATAGTCTCTGGTGAGAAGTCTGATGTGATTCGGATACGTCTTCCTTTATATGTTACTTGGCCTTTTTCTCTTACTGCTCTTAATATTCTTTCTTTGTTTAGTACATTTGGTGTTTTGATTATTATGTGACGGGAGGTATTTTTGTTCTGGTCCAGTCTGTTTGGAGTTCTGTAGGCTTCTTGTACGTTCATCGGCATCTCTCTCTTTAGGTTAGGGAAGTTTTCCTCCATAATTTTGTTGAAGATGTTTACTGGCCCTTTAAGTTGCAAATCTTCACTCTCATCTATACCTATAATCCTTAGGTTTGGTCTTCTCATTGTGTCTTGGATTTCCTGGATGTTTTGGGTTACACGTTTTTTGCATTTTGCATTTTCTTTGACTGTTGAGTTGATGCTTTCTATGGTATCTTCAGCACCTGAGATTCTTTCTTCCATCTCTTGTATTCTATTGTTGATGCTTGCATCTATGACTCCTGATTTCTTCCCAAGGTTTTCTATCTCCAAAGTTGTCTCCCTTTGTGATTTCTTAGTTGTTTCTACTTCCTTTTTTAGATCCTGGATGGATTTGCTGAGATCCTTCACTTGTTTGTTTGTATTTTCCTGTATTTCTTTAAGGTATTTTTGCATTACCTCTTTCAGGATTTCTGCCTGTTGACCCAAGTTCTCCTGCATTTCTCTAAGTGATTTTTGTGTTTCTTCCTCATGGGATTCCATCTGTTGATCCATCGTCTCCTGCATTTCTTTATGCAGTTCTCGTGTTTCCTTTGTAAGGGCATCTATCCGTTGATTCATTTCTTTAAGCACTTTTTGTGTTGCCTCCCTATGGGCATCCATCTGTTGACCCATATTCTTCTGCATTTCTTTATGCAATTTTTGTGATTCCTTTGAAAGTGCATCTACCTGTTGATTCATTTCTTTAAGCGATATTTGTGTTGTCTCCTTGTGGGCCTCCATCTTTTGATCCATGTTCTCCTGCATTTCTCTAAGCGATTTTTGTGTTTCCTTTGTAAGGGCTTCTAACCGTTGATTCATGGTCTCCTGTAATTCTTTATAAGATTTATTTGTGTCCTTCTTGTGATCCTCTAATAGCATCATGAGAAGTGATTTTAAATCCTGATCTTGTCTTTCGGGTGTGGTGGGGTATCCAGGACTTGCTGCTGTTGGAGAGTTGGGTTCGGATGGTGCCATATTACTTTGATTTCTGTTAGTAACGTTCCTACGTTTGCCTTTTGCCATCTGGTTACCTCTGGTGTTAGTTGGTCCTGCTGTCACTGGCTGTTGGTTGGACCACTTGTGAGCCTGCAAAGCTATTTCTGCCTCCCCCCCCCGGATTACCGGGATTCCCCTGGCACCGATTTCTGGGGCCTGCCCTGCTCCTGAATGACTTTGGAGCCCTGATGTGCCTTGCCCCAAGTGATGTTATATTGGGGAGTCCCTGCACATCCAAAGGCTCAGCGTAGTGGATTCCTGGAGCAGAGGTCGCCAAAGGGAGGCTGGTAGGCTCCTGCCCTGTGCAGGGGTGTTTGATCTCTCCCGGGGGGGTGCGAGGGGGCGTCCCTCTGCAATGCAGAAGTCCCACAACAGAGCTGGTGCACTGGTTACTGCAGATCTGCCCAGCTCTTGGGAGCAGCGTACACACAAGCCGCCCGAGACCCAAGCGATATTATGCCTGTCTGTCTCTGAGCCTGGCGATCCGATCTACCTGGCCACTGGAGCAAAGATGGCGGAGTCGATAATTATTCTTAACACTCTTGATCTGGGCAGTTGAGACTGGACAGAAGTATCATTTACATGGTGAATGGAGTTAAGTTTTTCAAAATAATACTTTTGAGGAGGGTAGGGATTTTTATGTCTTGGGAATTTGTTTAATGCTTTTGAGTAAGCCGGTAAATGTGGAGTTAAAACATTATGGTAGGTAGGTTAATGGAGAGTAGCCATGTGGCTTTCTGTGGGACTGAAGAGCAGCTTTTCCAGAGGATTGCTGCTGCACACGGGTGGGAAGCCAAGCCTTTGGAACACCAATTCTTGACAAGTAAAGAGAAATGAATACCGAAGGGAGAATGCACATGTTCAGATTGAACTCTGGTGCTGGATGAGATGTGATCTTGACTTTTGGAATGTTATCAGAATTTAAATTTTGTGGTGCAGAATGATTCTTGAGTTACTCTCACACGCTGCCTGGGAAACTTATTAAGGCAGAGCTGTGGCAATGACATGTTTTGATTTAGCTTTAAAAATTCCGCTTTAATTGACAAATAGCAATTTTAAATATTCTGGCTTTAGAGGTTTGATATTTAAATACGTAGGTACATTATAAAGATTGGGGGTCATTGGCATATCTATCACAGACATTAATTTGATCAGGGACACTCATATTCCACTCTAATAGCTATTTTGAAGTAGTCAATTCGTTGACCACAGTCATCACCCTTCTTTGCAAGGTCACTGTCTTGATGGGGTAAAGATTCTCAACTTAGTTCATGTAGGATTAGCTCTGAGAAAAATCCATTATTTTTATTGACTAGAAAATGTTTTCTATTTCTTTTTTTTTTTTTTATTTTTTTTTTAATTTAATTTTATTTTATTTTTTTAATTTACATTCCAAATCACTTCCCCTTTCCCGTTTCCTCCCTCCCCGAAGGTCCCATAAGCCCCCTTCCCTCCCTCTTTTCTCCGTTCAACCCCCTCTCATTACTCTGTCCTGGCGTTCCCCTACATCCAGTCTTTCCAGGACCAGGGGTCTCTCCTTCCATCTTTTTAGAAATCTATTGATATGCTGATTGTGTCTAGGGTATTCTGAGATTCTGGGTCAATATCCCCTTATCAGTGACTTCATACCATGTGTGATCTTTTGTGATTGGGTTACCTCACTAAGGATGATATTTTCAAGTTCTGACCATTTGCCTAGGAATTTCGTGAATTCATTGTTTTTAATTGCAGAGTAGTATTCCATTGTGTAAATATACCACATCTTCTGAATCCATTCCTCCGTTGAGGGACATCTGGGTTCTTTCCAGCTTCTGGCTATTATAAATAAGGCTGCTATGAATATAGTGGAGCATGTGTCCTTATTGGATGCAGGTAAAGTCTCTGGGTATATGCCCAGGAGTGGTATAGCCGGATCCTCCGGAAGTGTCATGCCCAGTTTTCTGAGGAGCCGCCAGACTGCTTTCCAGAGTGGTTGTACCAGCCTGCAATTCCACCAGCAGTGGAGGAGTGTTCCTCTTTCTCCACATCCTCGCCAACAACTGCTGTCTCCTGTGTTTTTGATCTTAGCCATCCTGACTGGTGTGAGATGGAATCTCAGGGTTGTTTTGATTTGCATTTCCCTAATGACTAAGGATGATGAACATCTCTTTAGGTGCTTCTCAGCCATTAGATATTCTTCAGGTGAGAACTCTTTGTGGAGCTCTGTACCCCATTTTTTAATAGGGTTACTTGCCTCTCTGGAGTTTAACTTCTTGAGTTCTTTGTATATCTTGGATATTAGCCCTCTGTCGGATGTAAGGTTGGTAAAGATCATTTCCCAGTTAGTTGGTTGCCGCTTTGTCTTTTTGACGGTGTCTTTTGCCTTGCAAAAACTTTGTAATTTAATGAGGTCCCATTTGTCTATTCTTGATCTTAGAGTATAAGCTATTGGAGTTCTGTTCAGGAAATTCTCCCCTGTGCCCATATGTTCAAGGTTCTTCCCTAGTTTCCCTTCTATTAGTTTCAGTGTGTCTGGTTTTATGTGGAGATCTTTGATCCACTTAGAATTGAGCTTAGTGCAAGGAGATAAGGATGGGTCAATTTGCATTCTTCTGCATGTTGACCTCCAGCTGAGCCAGCACCATTTGTTGAAAAGGCTATCTTTTTTCCACTGGATGGTTTTAGCTCCTTTGTCAAAGATCAAGTGACCATAGGAGTGTGGATTCATTTCTGGGTCTTCAATTCTGTTCCATTGATCTACATGTCTGTTACTGTACCAATACCATGCAGTTTTTAACACTATTGCTCTGTAGTACAGCTTGAGGTCCGGGATACTGATTCCCCCAGAGGTTCTTTTACTCTTGAGAATAGTTTTAGCTATTCTGGGTTTTCTGTTATTCCAGATGAATTTTTGAATTGCTCTTTCTAACTCTATGAAGAATTGAGTTGGGATTTTGATGGGGATTGCATTGAATCTGTGTATTACTTTTGGTAAGATGCTCATTTTTACTATATTAATCCTGCCAATCCATGAGCATGGCAGATTTTTCCATCTTCCGAGGTCTTCTTCAATTTCTTTCTTCAGAGACTTGAAGTTCTTGTCATACAGATCTTTCACTTGTTTGGTTAGCGTCACGCCAAGATACTTAATATGGTTTGTGGCTATCGTAAAGGGTATTATTTCTCTTACTTCTTTCTCAGCCTGCTTATCCTTTGAGTATAGGAAGGCTTCTGACTTGCTTGAGTTGATTTTATATCCGGCCACTTTGCTGAAGTCGTTTATCAGCTGTAGGAGTTCTCTGGTGGAGTTCTTTGGGTCGCTTATGTATACTATCATATCGTCTGCAAATAGTGATAGTTTGACTTCTTCCTTTCCAATTTGTATCCCTTTGACCTCTTTTTCTTGTCTAATTGCTCTAGCTAGAACTTCAAGTACTATATTGAAAAGATATGGAGAGAGAGGGCAGCCTTGTCTAGTCCCTGATTTTAGTGGGATTGCTTCAAGTTTCTCTCCGTTTAGATTGATGCTGGCTACTGGTTTGCTGTAAATTGCTTTTACTATGTTTAGATATGGGCCTTGAATTCCTGATCTTTCCAAGACCTTTAGCATGAAAGGATGCTGAATTTTGTCAAATGCTTTCTCAGCATCTAATGAGATGACCATGTGGTTTTTTTCTTTGAGATTGTTTATGTAGTGGATTACATTGATGGATTTCCTTATATTGAACCATCCCTGCATCCCTGGGATGAAGCCTACTTGATCGTGGTGAATGATCGTTTTGATGTGTTCTTGGATTCGGTTGGCAAGAATTTTATTGAGTATTTTTGCATCGATATTCATAAGAGAGATTGGCCTGAGATTCTCTTTCTTTGTCGGATCTTTGTGTGCTTTTGGTATTAGTGTAATTGTGGCTTCATAGAACGAGTTGGGTAGTGTTCCTTCTGTTTCTATTTTGTGGAACAGTTTGAAGAGTATTGGTGTTAGGTCTTCTTTGAAGGTCTGATAGAATTCTGCACTAAAACCATCTGGACCTGTGCTTTTTTTGGTTGGAAGACTTCCAATGACAACTTCTATTTCTTCAGGGCTTATAGGACGGTTTAGATGGTCTATTTGATCCTGATTTAATTTTGGTACTTGGTATCTGTCAAGGAAATTGTCCATTTCCTCAAGATTTTCTAGTTGTGTTGAATACAGGTTTTTGTAGTAGGATCTGATGATTTTTTGAATTTCCTCAGTTTCTGTTGTTATCTCTCCCTTTTCGTTTCTGATTTTATTAATTTGGATACTATCTCTGTGCCCTCTGGTTAGTCTGGCTAAGGGCTTATCTATCTTGTTGATTTTCTCAAAGAACCAACTCCTCGTTTTGTTGATTCTTTGTATGGTTTTATTTGTTTCTACTTGATTGATTTCAGCCCTGAGTTTGATGATTTCCTGCCTTCTACTCCTCTTTGGTGTATTTGCTTCTTTTTGCTCCAGGGCTTTCAGGTGTGCCATTAAGCTGTTAGTGTATGCTGTCTCCCGTTTCTTTTTGGCGGCACTCAGGGCTATGAATTTTCCTCTTAGCACTGCTTTCATTGTGTCCCATAAGTTAGGGTATGTTGTGCCTTCATTTTCATTAACTTTCAAAAAGTCTTTGATTTCTTTCTTTATTTCCACCTTGACCAAGTTATCATTGAGTAGAGCATTGTTCAGCCTCCATGTGTACGTGGGTTTTCTTTTGTTTTTGTTGCCATTGAAGACCACCCTTATTCCATAGTGATCTGATAGGAGGCATGGGATTATTTCTATCTTCTTGTATCTGTTGAGGTCTGATTTGTGACCAATTATATGGTCAATTTTGGAGAAGGTACCATGAGGAGCTGAGAAGAAGGTGTATTCTTTAGCTCTAGGATGAAATGTTCTATATATATCAGTTAGTTCCATTTGGTCCAAGGCTTCAATTAGATTCACTGTGTCCCTGTTTAGTTTCTGCTTTCCTGAACGATCCATTTCAGAGAGCGGGGTGTTGAAGTCACCCACTATTATTGTGTGCGGTGCGATGTGTGCTTTGAGTTTTAGTAAAGTTTCTTTTACGAATGAGGGTGCCCTTGCATTTGGAGCATAGATATTCAGGATTGAGAGTTCTTGATGGTGGATTTTTCCCTTGATCAGTATGTAGTGTCCTTCTGTGTCTTTTTTGATGACTTTGGGTTGAAAATCAATTTTATCCGATATTAGGATGGCTACTCCACCTCGTTTCTTGGGGCCATTTGCTTGTAAAATTGTTTTCCAGCCTTTTACTCTGAGGTAGTGTTTGTCTTTGACACTGAGGTGCGTTTCCTGCATGCAGCAAAATGCTGGGTCCTGTTTACGTATCCAGTCTGCTAGTCTATGTCTTTTAATTGGGGAATTGAGACCATTGATATTAAGAGAGATTAAGGCATAGTGATTATTGCCATCTGCCATTCTTGACGCTATCTTTATGTTTGAGTGGTTATCTACTTTTGGGTTTGATTCAAGAAGGTTATTATCTCATTTTTTCCAGGGTGATGTTTCTCTCCCTGTATTGGAGGTTTCCACCTATTATCCGTTGCAGGGCTGGATTTGTGGAAAGATATTGTGAAAATTTGGTTTTATCATGGAATATCTTGGTCTCTCCATCTATGGTGATTGAGAGTTTTGCTGGGTATAGTAGTCTAGGCTGGCATTTGTGCTGTCTTAGTGTCTGCATGAGATCTGCCCAGGATCTTCTGGCTTTCATAGTCTCTGGTGAGAAGTCTGATGTGATTCGGATAGGTCTTCCTTTGTATGTTACTTGGCCCTTTTCTCTTACTGCATTTAGTATTCTTTCTTTGTTTAGAACATTCGGTGTTTTGATTATTATGTGACGGGAGGTATTTCTGTTCTGGTCCAGTCTGTTTGGAGTTCTGTAGGCTTCTTGTATGTTCATCGGCATCTCTCTCTTTAAGTTAGGGAAGTTTTCCTCCATAATTTTGTTGAAGATGTTTACTGGCCCTTTAAGTTGCAAATCTTCACTCTCATCTATACCTATAATCCTTAGGTTTGGTCTTCTCATTGTGTCCTGGATTTCCTGGATGTTTTGGGTTACGCGTTTTTTGCATTTTGCATTTTCTTTGACTGTTGAGTCGATGCTTTCTATGGAATCTTCAGCACCTGAGATTCTTTCTTCCATCTCTTGTATTCTATTGTTGATGTTTGCATCTATGACTCCTGATTTCTTCCCAAGGTTTTCTATCTCCAAAGTTGTCTCCCTTTGTGATTTCTTAGTTGTTTCTACTTCCTTTTTTAGTTCCTGGATGGATTTGCTGAGATCCTTCACTTGTTTGTTTGTATTTTCCTGTATTTCTTTAAGGTATTTTTGCATTACCTCTTTCAGGATTTCTTCCTGATGACCCACGTTCTCCTGCATTTCTCTGAGCGATTTTTGTGTTTCCTCCTCATGGGATTCCATCTGTTGATCCATCGTCTCCTGCATTTCTTTAAGCAGTTCTCGTGTTTCCTTTGTAAGGGCATCTAACCGTTGATTCATTTCTTTAAGCAATTTTTGTGTTGCCTCCTTATGGGCATCCATCTGTTGACCCATATTCTTCTGCATTTCTTTATGCAAATTTTGTGATTCCTTTGTGAGTGCATCTACCCGTTGATTCATCTCGTTAAGCGATTTTTGTGTTGTCTCCTTGTGCGCCTCCATCTTTTGATCCATGTTCTCCCGCATTTCTCTAAGCGATTTTTGTGTTTCCTTTGTAAGGGCTTCTAACCGTTGATTCATGGTCTCCTGTAACTCTTTATGAGATTTATTTGTGTCCTTCTTGTGATCCTCTAATAGCATCATGAGAAGTGATTTTAAATCCAGATCTTGTCTTTCGGGTGTGGTGGGGTATCCAGGACTTGCTGCTGTTGGAGAGTTGGGTTCGGATGGTCCCACATTACTTTGATTACTGTTAGTAACATTCCTACGTTTGCCTTTTGCCATCTGGATACCTCTGGTGTTAGTTGGTCCTGCTGCCACTGGCTGTTGGTTGGACCTCCTGTGAGCCTGCAAAGCTATTTCTGCCCCCCCTGGATTACCAGGATTCCCCTGGCACCGATTTCTGGGGCCTGCCTGCTCCTGAGTGACTTTGGAGCCCTAATGTGCTTTGCCCCAAGTGATCTTATATTGGGGAGGCCTTGCACATCTAAAGGCTCAGCCTAGTGGATTCCTGGAGCAGAGGTCGCCAAAGGGAGGCTGGCAGGCTCCTGCCCTGTGCAGGGGTGTGTGATCTCTCCTGGGGGGAGGGAGGGGGCGTCCCTCTGCCAGGCAGAAGTCCCACAGCAGATCTGGCGCGCTGGTCACTGCAGATCAGCCCAGCACCTGGGAGCAGGTTACACACAAGCTGCCTGAACCCGAAGCGATATTATGCCTGTCTGTCTCTGAGCCTGGCGGTCCCAACTACCTGGTCACTGGAGCAAAGATGGCGGAGGGCAGTCTCCGTGGCGCCGCTCACCCTGTGGTCACGATGGCCCGCCGATCTGGCACCCAGACGACCACAGCGCCAACCCGCCCTCGGGCACAGACGGAAGCCCCAACAGGCCGTGTCCCAAGTGATGTTATATCGGGGGGAGAGCCTGGGTACCGGTCTCTCCAGCGCAGTCCGCGGGAACAGAGGTCGCGGAAGGGAAGCTGGCAGGCTCCCTCCCTGCGCGGGGTCCCTCCACCAGGCAGAAGGTCCCGCCGCGGAACTGGCGCGCTGGTTACTGCCTGTTTTCTATTTCTAACGATAACATTTCTACAAAATTTCGAGGACTTTGACGATGACAATAAAATTGAAATTATTTTATATTACTTTGTTCTATTCAGCTATTTATGTTTTTCGGCATGGCATGTTTCAGACATGTCCATAAATACAATGTGAGTTTAGCCAATTAAGGTTTTTTTTTTTTTTTTTTTTTTGCTACCTGTGTGTGTTAAAGTTAAAAAATGAAATGGAAGTTTATAAGTATTGATGAAGTCCATGCCTACTTTTTTGCCCAATATCAACACCCTTCCATTTTACCTTAGAAATTACTACCATCTTAATATTGATATTCAATACCGTAAGCACTAGTCCTTCATATATTAATGTCCATATTGAACTAAGGTATTGTTTAATATATTTTAAATTATGTTCAAAATGATTGTACTCTGTTTTTTACCAGATGTTTTTAAAAAAACTAAACACTATATTTATGCTTACACACACAGATTTAGTAGACTTTAATATATAGCTCATTTAGAAAATTCAGACTGGGAATAATTCTTAACTGGAGAGTTTGACTCATTTATGTTTATTGTGAATTTGTTTATATATATTTATACCATAGTCTTTTTCTCATCTATTTTTTTTAAAGATTTATTTATTATTATGTTTAAGTACACTGTAGCTGTTTTCAGACACCCCAGAAGAGGACATCAGATCTCCTTATTGATGGCTGTGAGCCACCATGTGATTGCTGGGATTTGAACTCAGGACCTTTGGAAGAGCAGTCACTGCTCTTAACCACTGAGCCATCTCTCCAGCCCCCTTTTCTCATCTATTTATAGAGCTTTGTTTTAAACATCTTTTTGTCATCTGTTAAAAACAGTCTTCTAAAGACCGCTTTTTTCATCTATTTCAAAGTTTATATATTATTTCTTTTCTACCCTTAGATTTGACCTCAGCTTTTCAGACTAAACAAGTTTTCCGTATAACTGTCACTTCCCTTTTTTTATGATCCCAAAGACTTTTGGATGTTTTAAACCCTTTCTCCATGTCTCCCACCTTCATGTATAAATCCTAGAGTTTCACAGATGAGTCTTTGTTATGAGCCCACTGTCGACACAGTCCTTACATTTATTTGCATGGTGACTCGATTCATTTTTTTTCCTTTTGGGTTTTCATTATTTTTGTATCTTCTGGGTTTCCTTGGGATCCCACTTTTGTGTTAACCCAAAGAACAACCTTTATATTTTCTTTCAGTAAGAATAAGAGATCAATCCTGTTAGGCTTGAAGAGTCTTGTTTCATCTTGCTCTTGAATGAGGGCTTAGTTGAATATAGGATTCTAAATATCTATTTTAGTTTTGCTTTGTGCAGTGGATATAAAATTCCATTGTTCTGCCCTCTGCATTCTGTTCTTTCCCTCCTTCTTTCAGTTTTCCACTTCTGCATGTCTTTAAGCCAGGTCCTGTGTAGTTTCTTGACACCTGATGTCAACTCACAGTTACTTAGTTTCAGGCAATCTGTTGTTTAATCCATGCAGTGAAATTTTATTACAATAATACCATATTTTTCAATTCAAAGAGTGGATTTTATTTTAAATTTCTCTGACCATCTATTTAACCCTTAATAGAAACACTGCAACTATATGGCTTCTAACTTAAAAAAAATCTTTAAACATTTAGTTAGGAGAAAAATGTTAAACTTTCCAGTTGTATTTGTAGACATCTTTATTTTTCTCTTTGGTCTTGTCAACTGCTGTTTTGTAAGTTTTTGGATCTCTGATATTTACAAACAAAATTGCAGGGCCTACTTGAAGAACTAATTCCTGAAATATATTGAACCATTTTTTATCTCCCTCTACTGTCCATATGTTAAGTTATACTTTATTTGATGTTACTACAGCACTTAAAATGATTGGTAGTAGGGTAAGTATTTATTCAGCATATACATTTAAACTAGCTATATTGCTATTTTTATAATGAATGTTTATAGACACCATGCAGTTGGGCCATGCCTTTTTTCAATAAATACAGTATAGCAATGTTTTATTTTATTGGAGAGTTTAGTTGGTTAATATTTATTGTATTGATTTGACATGGTTGATATGTGACTATCATTGTTTTAATTTTGCACAACTTGTTCTCATTTCACTGTTCCTGCTTTTCAGCTTTTCTCTTCTTGAACTTCTTCCTCCTTTCCTCTCCTCTCCTCTCTTCCTTTTCTATCTTTTCCACCTTGTTGACATCCTATGTAAGTAACAAATGCATGCATATGTTATTCATTACAACTACTTTTATTTCAGACAGAAAGTTGCTTTGTAATGATAAGATAGGATTAAACATATTTTATTTCTCTATGCATCTATCATCTCCTTGTTGCAGTAAATCTCCAATCCCAGTAATCAAAGAACACACAACTCAGTTATAATATTTATAAGCTGCATGCCTAGATATACCGCTATACTACTCTATTCCCCAGCTATGAGATCCCTTGCTACTTGCGGCTTCTCCAGGTCATGTGGTTCTGCTCCATTTTCCTTCTATCTCCTTTCCTCCATCTTTTCTATCTCCTCATATCCCCTCCTCCTTCCCCTCTTCTCTCTCTCTAACACCTCCAGCCCCACCTTTCCCTTCCACTGCCCAATCACAGGCTCTAGCCTTTATTTGACCAGTTAAAATGGGGAGAAGTTTCACATGGAATCACTTGAATACGTGATCCACTCCTTGTCAAGGCAGCCCCTCTTAAGGAAGCAGACTTAACATCAAAATACAAACAACACCAGGGCAATTCACAACAACTTCTATGTTCTGCATTTCTTTATATAGATAAAAAGAGTTCACCTAGTGTTGGGATATCAGCAGTTTTCAGAAAAACATTACATGACACCACTGAGTCACCAAAGAAACCAAAAATTTCCACTTCAACCTAGTATTTTTTCTTATTCTGTTTACTTTCATGATTAATTATTATTATTATTTTATGATATAATCTCAACAGGTGGTTTTTTGAAGTAGTACTACAAATCTTTTGTGAAGAATTTTAAAGAGCACAATAATTATCCTCGAAGAGATAAGAGCAGGTATCAGTAACATAAAGCAGGTCAAGAAGTTCGATAAAAAAGGATGATGGGAAACTTAGTTGAAGTGAGAACATAAAGCCATAAATAGTGGAATAGATTCAACCACAAAATAAATGTATCACTTACAGAAACAGGACCTTTTCTGAGAAAGCAATAATGAAATAGAAAGTATAAGGAAAATTAAAGACGTGTGGAGGATTAAAAGAAAAATGCCAACATGTGGATAATAAAAGGTCCAGTAGGAGCAGAGCAAAGCAAAAGAGAACAAATATACACACACACACACACACACACACACACACACACACACACACTCATACTCACACACACACACAAAGTCAGATGTGGAGGTGCATTGCTGTAAACCCAGGACACAGCTGGCTGAAGAAGGAGAATACAGAGTTCCAAAGTAGCTTGGGCTGCACAATGAAAACTGGGGGTGGGGTGAGGGTGGGGGTGGGACAGAGGCGAAAGACCGTGAGCATTAATATCTAAAGAAATATTGATGACATAAAGCAAAAGACTTCTAGTTAGCAGGGCATCCACAGAAAATTGTAGTGAAGTCTGACTTAAAAGTTGAAGAGAAAAATTATGAAAGTTCTAGAAAGTGGGATGTGGTAGGTAGCCCAAAGCCTTAAATCAGCTTTTGGGAGGTGGAAGCGAGGGGATCAAGAATCGCAGGCCAGTCCGAACTATTTATGATCCTGTCTTAAAAGATAAGGAAAATAGAGTTAGAGAAAGAAATGTCCTCGAAGACAAAAGAAGCACATTGGTAGCTGATAGTTCAGGAGAAACCATGAGCACAGGATGCATTAGTGATAAAATGATGACGCATCAGAAGGAAACTGACACAGAGCTTTGTGGTTTACAAGACCCCAGGGAGGAGGAGTCCACACAGGTCTGCTCTGCTGTACATGGTCTCAGGGGTTTGCTCCACAAAACCTTCTGTAGACTCAGCCTAGGAGGAAGTAATTCATTGGGAGAGCAAACAGCCCAGATGCACAGGGTGTGCGGAAGTTCACGAGTTAACTTTAGCACGGCTCTGTTAGGAGGTGATGGGGTCTTTAAGCACAAGTAGAACCATTGTGGTGACACATTGATGGGTCAGAAGGTGCAGGGCATGGAACTATTAAGACCTCAATAAAGGAAAAGAATTGAAAATAGATGGCTATGAGGAGTGTGAGATTTAAAAGAGAAGGCGATAATCAAGTTAGTATTTTCATGAAAGCTAGAAAAAAGAAAAATATAAAATATACACCAAGTGAACAACAACAGTGAGACAGAATAAATATTTCTCAACATAATGCCAATGACAGGACTTGTAAATGTATTAAAACCAGCGAGCCAAACCCCAAAAACTTTCATTAAATGAATAAACAATCAGGCCTTACATCATATTCAGGAGCCACACAATAACTAAAATATTGAAAAACAAAAGATCAAAAAGATGGAAAGCTTTTGAAAGGGAAAAGAAAAAAAAAAAAGAAACCCCCAAACAAAAACCTATAAAAATTCAAGATTAGCAGAGAATTTTCCTAAAGCAACGAGTGGAGTTCTTTTCTTTCTTGCCATCTCAGATATGAAAGTGAGATTTTAGTGTATTGAGTTTTAAGCTGTGTATTGGCTAGTTCTATGTCAAGTTGATACAAGCTATAGTCATCAGAGAGGAGGGAGCCTCAACTGAGAAATGCCTCCATAAGATCCAGATGTGGGTAAGCCTGTAGGGCATCTTCTTAATTAGTGTTTGATTGGGTCATCATTAGGAATGGTGCCATTCCAGGGATGGTGGTCCTGGTTCTATAATAAAACAGGCTGAGCAAGCCATGATGGGCAAGCCAGCAAGCAGCATTCTTCCATGACTGTATCAGCTCCTGCCTCCAGGTTCCTGCCCAGTTTGAGTTCCTGTCCTGACATTCTTCAATGAAAACAGTGCTGTGGAAGAGTAAACTCTTTCTTCTTCAACTTTCTTTGTCATAGTGTTTCATCTCAGCAATTTTAACCTAACTAGGCTAGCTTGTGAACCACATATATTAAACCAAACCAAATCAAATCAAACCAAACCAAACTAAACCAAACCAAACCAAACCACTTTGGGGGCTGAAGAGATGACTCAGTGGTTAAGAAAACTTTCTGCTCTTACAGAGGACTGAAGTTCAGAACTCAGCACCACAACTCACAACCGCCGTGATTCTTATTTCAAAGGAGTCTAATACCTTCTTCAGGCCTCTATTGGAACTCACAGCTAAAGGGGTGCCCTAAAGAGGTGGTGACCCACAGGTTGAGAACCCTCACTGCCTTAGACCAAGTCCCTAGGAAAGCATTTAGCATCTAAACCCAGGGTGAGCCAACATCACTGCACTGGGGCCTCAATGTGCCTGGCACCTTAGACACAGGTGAACTAGCCTGTTTGCCATCTTAAATCTGCTCACCTTTTTTCTTAATATATACAGGGCCCGGTGAGGAAGGATGATTGGAATTGTCCTTACCACATGCTTATTTCTGCTTAAAGGAAGGGGTATTCAAACACAGAGTTTGTCATGTAATTATCAAAACAAATGGATACACATTTAGTTGAACTGTCAAACTAATTCTGAGTGGTTTTTGAGTCAACCACAAAGAAGAGTTGAAGAATGTGTTGTATTTAGGACTTCCAAAGCAACTCACACTGGTAGCAGTTCATCAGATCATTGAAAATGGAACACACACACACACACACACACAGAGAGAGAGAGAGAGAGAGAGAGATGAGAATAATAGGTGAAGATATGTAGATACACATTGGGCCAGGAGTTTAGTTCAATGGAGATTTCCATAGCCTCCATGAGACCATGGAGCTGATCCTTAGCACTGACACAGGATAGCAGCTTACAATTCAAAACCCAAACCAAATTCCCAACCAACCATCAAGTAAAGTAATCTACGCTTAGCTCTAACGGTGTGATCATGCAGTGGTTAGCTGCGCTCAGAGGTGTCTGCATGGACATCTGTTAGAACAGATCCAGGGATGGAACTGAGAAAGAAAACAGGACAGGTTCTAGAACCTTAATCTTCACTGTGCTCTTCATTAACTGGAAAATATCATCCTTAGTGAGGTAACCCAATCACAAAAGAACACACATGGTATGTGGTCACTGATAAGGGGATATTAACCCAGAATCTTGGAATACCCTAGACACAATTCGCATATCAATAGATTTCCAAGAAGATGGAAGGAGAGACCCCTGGTCCTGGAAAGATTGGATGTAGGGGAATGCAAGGACAGAGAAGTGAGAGGGGGTTGAATGGGGAAAAGAGGGAGGGAAGGGGGCTTATGGGACTTTCAGGGAGGGAGGAAACAGAAAAGGGGAAATGATTTGGAATGTAAAGAAAAAAACTTAGAAAATAAAAAAAAAAGGAAAAAAGAAAACAAGACAAAACAAAACAGAACAGAATAAAACGAAACCGCCCCTCCCCCCAAAAAAACAAAAAACCAAAACTCAACCAGCACAACAAAACCTTCTCTGCTGTTATTCTTATCAAGGAAGGTCTTGTATTTGCATGACCACAGAACTGGCCTGTTAGGAAGGGCCCATTAATTTGATGTTTTCTGGATGTTGTTTTAGTGGTTTGGGGGAATTTTCATGGCCTCATTTTGGAATAGGCAGTCACTGGAGGGATGTGATGTGTTCTGTTCAGAATGTCTTGGTTTCACCAGCAGCTCCTCTGTTGCTCCTGACAGGGAACTCTGTGACACACTCACAGCAGGCACACAGGGACCATGGAGCTGCAGCATGGCGGCCTGGGAGGCTGCACGGAAAGCCCATTGTCCCTCTTGCCTTTTCCAGGTAAGGAAATGGTGTTTGGAGCGGCAGATGGCTTATAATGCAATGCTCTCCAAAATGCCTTCTGGAATAAAGCTTGCTTAGCATTCAGAAACAATAAAAGTATTTTTTTTTATGACCTCAGTGACAACCCCCAAACTCATAACAAACACAGAGCGACTCCTGAGACTCCCGAGGACAACCTCCTTGCGGTCAGAGCAACCCTGCGTGATCTGAGTTGGTACTGGGAGGCCAGTTTCTAGTTCCGTGCAGGCAGTCCAGACCTGACCAGAAACGTCACCTACCACAGGAGGCTGTGAAGAACCGATACCAGTTCCCTCCTGGCCTAAAGCTCTCTTCTCATGTTTCACTTACTGACTGGTTTGAAGTGCAGTTTGGAGAGAAAATTCTAAAGGTATTGGAATACTTTCTTTTATTCTTTTTTTTTCTCAAATGATTTTGTATTTTATTTAATTAATTAATTTAGGGTTTTGAGATGGAGTCTCACTATGTAGCCAAGACTGACCTCCAACTCCCAGAGACCTGTCTGCCTCTGCCTCCCGAGTGTTGGGATTAAAGGTGTGAACTACCACACCTGATCTCTACTTTTTACAGGTTGTGTGGCTTTATCCAGGTCTTTGTGATGGGTTTGAATGTCTACATGGCAGAGACAGGTTATACAAAAGTACAGTGGCCAACCCATATATAAAAATAACACCCTGATCAAAACCTTTAGCAAGCTGCCTAGCAAACCCCAGCCATAGCTAGACCTACCAGTCTTGGAAATCAGCCTGCTAAGAGCCAAGACTTGCTTTTTCTGGTAACAATCTAGAAAGCCAGATGACAACTTCTGCAGCAGTCAGTTCCAAACGGATACGATGGTTAACAAGTGACACTCGTCGTAATTTTTGTTCCTGCTTAAGGACCAATCAGGGAAAGTTAAGGCCATTCCTAGCCAACCCCGTGGAGTGTCTTGCTTTCCTTGATCAGCGCTCAGCATTTCCAGGCCCAAGGGCACATCTCACAGCTTTTCTTTGTTCCACTATGAAGCCTTCCGTTGTGCTGTTCTGCTGAAACACAGGCGAAGAAGAGTCTTCCTCACTGTCCAGGCTCTGAATTAATAGAACAATCCCTACGTTCTCAGCCTAACTTTCCAGATTCTATTCTGTTTTTTAAAAAAAAAATCTGAGCTCAACAATGGCCCAGAAAATTCAAATAGAAAATACGGGAAGTCTAAGCTTTGAATTGCTTACTGATTCAGCAAGGTAGGAAGACATTATGTATGTATCACCCCGGTCTGTCCTCCACAGGCTGTGACTTGCGGCTGTCTGGGTAGCCACAGGGTATAAGTCACTCAGATGGGGTGGTCAGCTTCCCATGACTGTAGCAAATGAGACAACTAACAAAGAGTTCAGGGTTTTTTAGTCCGGGGACACTTGGTCTCAATGCTTTCGGGCTTTGGCCGAGGAAACCCATTTTGGCAGGGAGTGCATGTTGGTGGAACAACTAGTATAATTCATGGCCAGGACAGGAAAAGGAAGGGAAAAGGTCAAAGTTCCACAATCTCCTGCCGGGGGGGGGGAGGGGGGACACTGGAAGCCCCAATTTTTAAAAATTTTCTTCATCGGCCAATAGCTCTGAGCGGGGGAGACCGCCACATCCAATGTGGCCTCGTTCTGAAACCCTGAGTCGGGCATCGAGGGATGGAGAAAGGACACACAGACGCATACACAGAAAAGCTGGGATTGGGTGGGTTGTGCTCGCTCTGCTGGAACGGCACTAACTACTGCAACCAGACACTGCGGTGAGTTTATTACGGAACCGCACGGGGGGGGGGGGGGCGGGGGGGGGGGGGTGGGGGGTGGGGGTGGAGGGGGGGAGGGTTAGCTAGTCCCTATAGGAGGTGCTCTGTACCAAAGCACTCTACGTCACAGTTGGGTAAGAGGAGGCTGTGGTTGCTTGTTCTTGCACACACTATTAATTCTCCCTGGGACCAGAGGCGAGCTTTGTTGTCTTTCTGAGCTTCCCCGAGAGGAAACCTTTGCCGCGTCCATGGGTTTGATGTATTTCTGTCCTTGCCACCAGAACACCTTCACCCAGGGCTTCCTCGGCTTCCCACAAGAGACTGAGCCTTTAACACACCCCCTTGGGGAAATACTTTAGATTTAAATCATAGCACTGCCCTCTTGCCAATTAGAAGCCATCTGGATTACCTGAGCCACTCAGTGCTATGTTCAACTGCCTGTATTTTGCTTAATAATGGCCTACAGCTCAAGAGTAGAGGAACACGGGACCCGGATGTAAACAGGGCCTGAGGGACTGAAGAGTTCTGGCACCCTGCGGACACACTGAAGGGCACTAGACACTCTTTTGTATGTAGGGGCCTTGGAACATGTCTCCCACACCTTCAGGAGGACTTCTGCCGCCTCTGCACTCTCTCCTTTGATTGGCACTTGCTTACTTCTGTAGGGTAGCAATGTCCCTTGCTAAGTCCCATTCCTATTTTTATCACATCGCTAAGGGGAGTCAGTCACTTACATCATCAGTAAGGAGCCCAAAACCCTTGAGAGTACTAAAGACCCTTCCCTCAGACCCCACCCATTCTCTTGCCCCTTGAATCGTGTCTTGTGCTGTTTCTCAGGTAGCTGACTGTTACCAATAATGACAGGAAGCGAAACTTCTCACGAGGTATAAAACTCATGAAACATCAGCGTGGGTCACCCTGCCAGCAGTGTCCAAGATGAGCATTGTCCCCTTGAGTTAGAAAACGGCAGCTGTGGGTTAACACATCAGACTCGGAACGGAACTATGTTCAAGAGTAATCAAATAGGAAACCCAGTCCAATTTGACCAGCCTGGGTGGGTAGTCCCTCTTACATTTGCTTTTGCTGACGAGAAGGGACTCATTATGCTAGAACAGGGTAGTGCGGAAATAAAGTACTGGCAGCTACTGAATGCCTACTGTTAGCAAGGCAGTGTCATCCTCCCAATAGATGTTGAAGCTCATGTAACTTTGACAGGTTCATTGCTACCAAGTACCAGGATTTCTTATTCATTGTTTATAGGTTTGTTTGTAAGTGGATTGTTGAGTGAAGAGGACTAGACTACATTTTTGTTATTCTTGTTTTCAGTAGGAGAATCTCTGACGGTGTGTGTTCACATTTTCAGGGTTGTTTGCTACCGACACGTAGTACCCCAAACCTTACTCTGATGTACAGGATCAGGAATTCAGGGCGTGGGATCTTCCCTTCCAGCTGGCTTCAGACTTAGGATGCCAGAGCCCGAAGAGCACTGCGCATGCTGCCACGTGACTGCCGCTCCTGAATGGAGAGGAACTTTATTACATATGAGGAACACAGGAGGAGGAGGAGGAGGTTAAGTGGGCTGTCAAAGGTCACGGAGTCAGTTAATGAGTGGTTGTAACATGCAGAACCCAAGGAACGGGGTGATAAAACTGCTTGAATCTGTGAGTCTCCTGGAGGCTTCAGGTCAAGTGCCCAGGATTTGCAACTTCTAAAAAAGAAATCACTTAATAAAACACCATACTGCTCTCAGTCCAAAGCTCACCCAACAGGGTGAGAAACCGGCTACTAGATTCCCAGTGAACTCCTCTCTCTCTGTGTGGCTCTTAAGCAGGGAGGTGCTCGGATCTTAGAAGCCTGGGTTCCAGGTTGCCTTCCCTCTGATAGGTTCCTTAACACAGCACAGGGATTGGGGATCTGGCTGCTTTGCTTGAGAGGAGGTGGGTGGCAGTGAATTAGTCCTTCCTCTCCTAGAAAGGGTAGGATGCCTTGTAGCTCTGTGCAGAGACTTTACAAGTTTGTTGTCTTCTGTGGTCTGGGGAAGCCTGGCAGTCTAAGCTAGGCCAAGGAATCTCTCTCCTCATTCCCTGTCTGTTCTTTTTACAACAAATTGATGAAGATGTTTTTCATTTGAATCCTGGCTTACTTTCCATACCCTTCCTTTTTCTATTTAGTAGGTTGTATAATTTCACTTTATATCACCACTTGCTAAGACCCTAGATCTCTTCTGGAGTCTGGGGAAAGAGTTCAAAGGAGAGGTCCTGGTGCCTGATGTCTGACTTTAGAGTTTGCCTTTTCCCAAACCAGCCAGTGGCTACTGCAGTGTCCCAGTGCCATCTACAAAGGGCAGTCCCTGGCGGATAAAGAAACTCCTTTCTTCCCCTCAGTGACATTCGAAGGTGCACAGAATTGACAGCTAAATCTGAACCTTTCCAGAAATAGAAACCCAAGGAAAGGTGAACCCTGCATTTATAAACAGACTATATTTTGTTGAAGAAAAATGACTTTTGTGAAGAGCACTACGCCATAAGCAAAGTCACATTCTACCTAAGGAGAGGGAGATATCCCGAGCAATACATCTTAGGCACTTTCATGGTTGTGTGAGCATCACAGAGTATACATATGCAAACTAGGATGGCTACAATATCACTGGGCTATAAAAATCAAGGGTCCAGTGTCACACTGGTGGCCCTTCACTGACTGTAATATCTTTATGTAGTGAATGGCTGTGTGTTGAGAGAGAGATGATTTTTGCTGAAGCAGTGAGGGCTCTTCTCAATCACCTTACTACATTGGGACTTGGGGCCACCTCTGCCTATATTAATCAGGCCTGCCTGTGACCCTGAAGGGCCCCTGGTACCCCATGGTACCTCAGACTGCCCATGCTGAGTGTTGAGTCCTGGTGAAAGCGTCAGACTCCCCCTGCCTGACTTCTGACATCCCTTTCAGAGGAGCAAGGCCTGAGTTGTCCCTTTCCCTTCCCCAACACCACCCTTGAGCTCAATGTCCTTTGGCTCCAGACTCGATGGATTCTTTCCCACAGGTTTCAGATTATTTCGTATTGTAGCTCTCACCATTTGGATTGTTTCTTGTATAAATTGAATGTGATCAAAGTTCTAAGTCTGATGTACTTTTTTTGGGGGTGGGGGGAGTTGCGGCAGCCTCACAAGGAAGTCTTGTTTCTTTCCTTTCTTCCAAACTGTGTGGAGAACTGCCGGTCACTAATTACTTATTAATAACCCACGGCTCACCGGCTCTGCTCTCTGACCAGGGCTGCTTTCAGGGTTAGCATGTTGACCCTTGGAATTCTCTGCTGCACTGCAGTAGAGGGAGATCAGTACGAGGCAATGTAAACAAGAACAGCCGTGTTTTTATTACTGGTTTGTGCACAGTGGAAATGGAGAACGTGTGGATAATCTGAATGGGAAGGGAGAGCTTTTGATCTCAGGGAAGAAACAGAAACTTCAGACCAGTTTACATCCCAGGAGGCCTTGCTGAACTTGAAGTTGGCTTTGCACATGACACAAGAGCTTGTGTGTATTTCCGGGTCCCTCCCACTCTCTTGTACAAAGATTTGTTTTATCTTTTATTCCGCGTGTATATGTATGACTGTATGGGTATACCCACAGAGGCCAGAAGGGGGCGCTGGATCCCCTGGAGCTCGAGCTATAGGCAGTTGTGAGCTAACCAGCATGGGTGCTGGGAACTGAACTCATGTCCCCTGGAAGAACAGTGTATGCTCTTATCTGCTAGGCTACCTTCCCCAAGAACTAGTCACTGGAAGTTTTGCATATATCAGACTTTTGGTAGTCCATAGGTTGTTTTTAATTTTTTTGGAGACATTTTAATTTTAATGAGACATTGGGGTGAATACCTCATGGCTTTCTGTTAGCCATATCCTTTATCCTGGGAACGCTGCTTTCCTTGTCTTTTTGCTTAGATCAGATCTGAGTGATCTGATCACTGCTGGCTTCCCCACCAGCAGGAGTGAGCAAGTTAGGGTTTCCCTGGAACCTGGAAGTGTCTTCTTGCTGTGTTATCCAAGGCTGGAGGCATCCTGTCTAACTCTTGCAGCTGCTTTCAAGGGGAGCACTTTTTTCATTGTAGTGATGTCTCCCTCAGCTACCCTAGGAGGAACACCCACTGTATAGTTTTGTGGAGGAGGAAACTCACGCACTAGCTCTAGTATCCTTGCACAGATGGAACTTAGCTTCAAACTCGTTCTTCCCTTCTAACTGGATTGCCTTTCCAACCTGGTACCCAAGTTCAAGACTGATGCACTCTGCATTCCCACTGTAGTCCTTTTCCTTAAGGATGTTAAGGATGCCATGGAAATGTTTTAAAAAGAGACCATGCCAGTCAGGGGAGACAACTTAGTTGGTACAGTGTCTTCTGCACAAACATGTGGACCTACAGTTTGATTCCCAGAACCCATGTAAAAATGCTGAATATGGACGTGTGTGCATGTAATTCCAGTGCTGAGTAGGCAGAGACAGGTTTATATCTGGACCTTTCTGGCCAGCTAACCTAGCCTACTTGGCATAATGTCCTCTTGAAAGATAAGGTGGGTGGTTCCTGAGGTTTGACACCTGATGTTGACTTCTGTCCTTAACATGAATTCATATACATATACTACACCACGACTGCTACTATCACACACACATACGCACACCTTACACACACACTGTACACATAGTGTCAGAACCAGGGATGAAGGGACCTGCATTCAATTCTATTGGGGAGGTATAGTTTATAAAGCTATCTTTGGCATTGCTTTTAGGAAGAAACTGCATGTGCAAAGCTGTGAAGCCTGGGAAGGAGAATTCCCTGCAAATGAGCTTGGATCAAACAGGTACCTTCCTATTCTGGAAGCACCTATGGGTTTGTATCTGGATGTGGAGAAAAATGCCATTCCACAGATATTTTCAAAGATTTTTGTTTGTTTGCTTGTTTTGTATTTTGTTCTTGTTTTAGTCTTTCGGGTTGCTGCAAGGTAACTTTGAAGTAGAAAAAAAAACATGTTTATGCATTAGTCCGCCTTTTGTTATTGTGACAAATACCCAAGCTAATCACATGATAAAGATAAGAAAGGTTTATGTTGGCTCAGTTTTATATTTCAGATTGTGATTCGTTGGCCTCATTGCTTTGAGCGTGTGGTGATATTGCTTATCACTGCAGGAGTTCATAGGGACTAAACTGTTCATATTATTGCCAGGAAGCCCTAGAGAGCCAAGAAGTAGCAGGTGCCCCTAGTTTGCTTTGGGGGCACACCAAGTAGCCTAATCAGCTCCCACAAAGCCCCATCTCTCCAAGGTTCCACCATCTTCTAGTAACACCTCCCTAGTGACCAAGATCTTTTAAATTAAAAACACTTTATTATTATTATTCTTTGTTTTTGTTGTTGTTGTTATTGTGTGTGTGCATGCCCACAATGTGCAGTGGGCACACACACACACACACACACACACACACACGCACACACACATAGAGGCAGAGAGAGAGAGACAGAGAGAGACACTCAGAGAGAGAATCACATGCTGGAGAAAGAGAACTCTCTCTCCTGACCTTTGAACTATGACCTGCATTTCTGTTTTATTTGGGGCTTGGACATTCTAGATGTAGCCTCAGCTGGTGAAAACACTCATAGGCAACACCAGATCTTCCCCCTTCTATGAAGAGGCTGGACAGAAAAGTCCGACACACCGTCACTGCCCTGGGTTTGGCCTTTGTCCCAACAAACTTGTCTGTGGTTTTTATTTTTTACTGTCAAACAATTTGGAAAAAACCAAAAACAACCCCCCCAACAAACCCCCCAAATAACCCCCAGACTTTGGGTTCTGTTGGGGTCAATCTGCCTTAAAAGCACCAACAGGACTTACTGTCCACTGGAAGAGCCGTGTGAGGCACAGTTTTCAAAATAAAATTTCATACAGCCTCATCTTATGATGAAAGAAAACAAGCAAACGAGCAAATATTCAAAAACCACCACGGAGGCCTTTTTTTATCTGGGAGAACCCTTCATGGATTCCCATGATGGGTTTAGAATATTCTAGAACTAACAGTGATGTGCCCACTGAGCAGAGGTCACATCTGTATCTTGTGACGTGGTGCGTGTTTACTGGGGACTTTTCATGGATCCCCAGGAACATGTGTTAGCCCACACTTCCAGTTGTAAGCCGAAATAAACCTTTTTGATGCTACGGAAGAGAAAGAAAGAAAAGAAAGAAAAAAAATCCTTCCCTTTTAACACTAGAGGTCACTCTGTGAGCACAAATGTGAAGGCAGCACCCTGAGGCTTGTGAAGGTCAGAGCAGCTAATCTGTATAAATTGCTGAACCATGAGCCAAATTTGTACCTAATTATGGGCTGCTTTGATGCAGCCCCACTCCATTAAAAGTTTCCCTCTTCCCTGCAGAACTGTGGATGTTGGGACACACATATTTCAAAGCAGCCTTCATATGTTTCTCGGCTAAGCAGGGGTATTTGGGATACTATGACTCAGTTACTCAGTTCACGATCCAGATGAAGAAGACCACCTGACACTTGGGCATCAAGAGCTGGTAACTTGGTTTGTACCCATTTCTGAGACAGAAATTCGGGTGCGTAGAGACTCCACACAGCACAGGACAGTTGTGCGGACAGTCATTAACCAGTCTTATTCCTCTTTCTTTTACCATTTGTTTTTATGCATGTATTTTTAAGTGGCTACTTGTCTGTTTGTGTAAGGTGTGGGTGCAAGTACCCAGTGAGGACAGAAGGGGGCAACAGATCTCTTGGGGCTGGAGTTCCAGGCAGCTGTGAGCTCTTGATGTGGGTGCTGAGAACCGAACTGGGTCCTCTGTCAAAGCAGCAAGTGCTCCTAACCACTGAGCCATGTGTTCAGCCTCCAGGGTACCCCTTCCTTGTTGAAGATATATCAAACAGCTCTGTATCCAGTGTACAAAATAGTTGCATTTATCTGGGAGTTGAATTCCTAAGTGGCATATCAACTGGACATTTTGTGTCGTTGTTAGATTTCAGTTTCTTTTGCCTTGTTACATTGCCAAGTGACTAATATTACCTATGTAGAAGTTTCACACTCAACTGTAGAACGGTAATTTATATTTCATTTTCTAAATGGCTCCTGATCATTGGTATTTTGTCTATAACCTGAAGACCATGTTGTCTCTTCTGTGAGGAAAGTTGGGACCTTAAATCGTGGACACAGTAACCATTTGCCCTTCTTGTAGCTTGGCTGAGGAATAGGTGGAATTTTGCAGCAGAGACTGGGGATAGTCAGAAATGTCAGTTTTCCTTCAGTTCAGGGTGGAGTGTAGTGGAGAGGACCATTTGTCAGTGGCTCTGCTCAGCTCCCAGCCTCTTCTGTAGACAGCAGGATGAGTAGATACTTGGACTTGAAGGGATGCCTTGGGCTTTGATCCCTCACAGGATCCAGGGTGGCCATGTTTAATTAGGCTTTAGTGGTGGGCAAGTCAGGAGGTCCCATTAGTAGTAAGGGTGTCTCTTCTGTAGTGTAAGCAGGGTGGGATCGGATACTTGAGTTTGGAACGCTCAAGGCTGTTGAGATCATTGCTCTCTGCAAGGACATAAAAATCCACCATGGTCACTTATCTTCACACCTAACCCGTCTGCCAACCATTGATTTCCCATTTCAGCTTGCAAGGTGCTGAACGGAGCCAATCGATTGAACAGCACTGATGTGCCTCCAACATTCCCATAATCTATATTATCAGCGGACTTCCTTCCGAGTGTCCTTATCTGACCTGGCCACAGGGGCTTTTGGTTGGAGAGATCAAAGGAGGCATTGGAAAGTCTTTTTCATAGGAGCAAGCCAGCTTCAGCCTCTCCCCTCCAGGGGAGGACCCACTCTGCCCACCTCCCAGATCTGAAGCTTTTACTAAAGTATGTGCTTGCACCCCCGCTCCCCCGCTTGGATTTAAATTAAAAACCCTAATTAGTCTCCCGTTTTCCAGCAGCCCACAACAAACAGCATTTAAGGAAGAACTGTTTAGAAAGCAGATTTTTACTTAATAAACAGCGATCAATCGAATTGATTAGCCATGAACGCGCTTCCCGCGGAGTCTGTGGGTGGCGCGTGTTGTTGGTAATTGCGGTTCTCAAGTACAAGACTATTAAATGGCTGCCTGTCGCTGATTTCCCGGCTCTTTGGTTTAATGGAATGAGGTCAAGGGTGGGTAGGGGAGGGTGTGAACGATTGTTGATGGCACTTTTTGAATTGGGACCCTGCCTGGACCAACTTTTGCCCTAGTAGTCTTGAATCATGTCCTGTAATTGTGGTTGCTTTTACTCAGCCATTTTTGTGGATCTTGTATCTGCTTTAAAAAAAAAAAGTAATTCAAGTGGCAATTAGATCTTTGCATGCTGGCTTTGTGGATTTACATAAACCTTGAGGATTGAAGCTGTTTGAGCATCACAATTAGTGCTGTGTGCTGTGCAAGGCTTTAGTTACCCTGGGGTTCTCTGTTTCCTGAAGCTGAGAGGGGTATCCTGATGGCTGCCCTAGAAGGCAGGGAGTGAGGAGATTGTGCACTAAGTAAGCACCTCTCATCTCCAAAGCACCCTGCTCTCTTTCAAGAAGGTTCCCAGGGCTCCAGGCCAAGTTCTGAGCCCAGAGGTGAGGCTGCTCTTTAAGCTACAGAGGGAAGGAGATGCCTGCAGTCTTGGACTCTTATGGACGCTGAGTTCATTTTAGGCAAGATTCTGGGCCTCTTGGTGTACTTGGTGTAATTTACCAAATTACCAAGAGTATAGAATAGCAGCACAGTATGTCTGTTGTGGCTAGGATTCCTTAAGACTTTGTGATGGGGTTGGAGCTTCCATGGAGTTGGTGTACTTACGTGTGTTGGAATGAATACTTTTGTACTCTTGGTACAGCCCTTTGGTAACTGGGAGCCAACAGGGACTTGGGAGACAATCTTGGCAGCCTGGAGTCCTCTTGGTTGAGTGATTGCTTTCGCCCTCTGGTGGTTCACACTTGAATTTGTTGGATACCAAACCCAGTGGCCCCTGAACTCTGCTTTGAGTTACTGGACCCCACCCCTCTCCCCACTTAAAGGGATAGATGTAGGAAACTGTTACTCACAGACTCTCTTTTTGCTTTGACTGCAGATGTGGTGCTTGGAGCTCGGGTAACTGCCTTGAAACCATGTGGTATGCAAAGAGAAAGAGGGACGCTGGCTTTGACAGGGTAAGCCAAACCCTACAGAATCCTACCTTCAAACTTTGTATTATGGAGGGAAAGTAAGCCCTTATTCATTAAAGGCACTGGTATATGGCATGCTATCTACAGGCAAATAATTCGTAGCAAAAACACATTCAAATGAAACAACATGCTGAAAGTCTAAGTAGGAAGAAAGTGAGAAGAAAAATAAATTTCTTTAGAGTAATAAGCCAGACCCTGGGTTTCCCCATACATCAAAGTCACTGGTGTTATTGTAGCCATTTTCAGTTGAGAAAACAGATTGACTACTCTTGCTCTGTTCAAATTTGCAGTTTAACTGGAAGGACCAATTATGAAATGCAAGAGCTGAGCTTCCAGCTGGTTTTATCTGTCTCCAGGGGCCATGTTCCCTCTGAGCATCATTTTCTTCCTCTGTTGTTTGTCCAGAGGAGTCGCTATGGGCTAACATTTTGGGGGAAGATTGTAAATCCAGGAAAGCAGATGTAGCCAGAGGGAAGTATTAGGGACGGTTACAGCATCACTTACTAACTCCAGGGAGACTCTGGCATGGCTGTGTCAGAGTCTGTTGTCTCCTGACCCCTGCAGCAGAAGTATGGAGGGACAGTAGTGACTCTGCAAGCAGTCACCAGCCAGCCATGGAACCAGTCTCTTATACACAGCCCTCAGAGTCAGGTCCAGGAGCAGAGCTTGTGAAAGCAGGGCTGTGAAGATCCTGTCCAACGCCTCCCAGACGGGTAGTGACTTTGGATGGCTAAAGACTGAGAATCCATCAGCCTGGACTCTAAAGTGAGAAGCAGGGATCCACTCTAAGTCTCCACAGTAAGCAGGGGACCCATGTGCTCAATGGAGGAGGACACATTGCCAGTTAAATGCAATCAGTTGTGCGTAGTGTAAATTCACTATAGATGAGTATACCTGTTCATAGCTGCTGGGAAAACCTTAAATCTTAATTCCTCATGGAATACTTTCTCCAGCTACATGACTCTATATTCTGGTGTGGATACTGGATGGCTCTGTCACAGAGGATAGGGATGTCCAGAAAGGGCCCCCCAAAGTAGAGCCACAGCAGTACATTCAGGTTTCTAGTCTCTCCACGGTGCTACCACTCGCCCTATCTGGGGTAGAGTCATTGGCTTCCTCCTCAAGTTCCCTAAGTCATTGACTCGCACCTTCCCCGGCTGGATAGATCATTAAGAGAATTGGTTTACAAGGCTCTCGCTGAGCTGCTAGCTGTGCGCGAGAGAGTAAACAGACGTTAGATAGAGCTGTAACATATGATGTTCAATCCGATGCTTAATGAGGCCAGTAAAAGCAGGGAAGCAAGATTAGCTGCAGATAAATGAACGCGGCTAGTGCAGAATCGAGAGTTGACTGTATTTTATTTGATTTAGTCTTAGAAATAGCAGATGTTGTGCCAATTACAGCAGAGCAGCTCTGACTAATCTCTTCATTGAATTCATTTGGTTCACAGAAATGGATTAAAAATTATTTCACTTCCATGGGTATAAAAGTCGTATACCTTGGTGTAGAAAATATGTAGGAGAATAAAACAGAGAATTAAAATTACCAGAAACACCAATGTATCAATAACCCATAAAGCAGATCACATTTGCAAGTGCTTATTAACACAGGAATCAACACATGCCAATGCAGCAATGGTAACAGAGGCACAGGGAGGCTACACCGTCTACCCAAGTGCCCACTGCTCGGAGGCAGTGGAGGTAAGACTTGACTTTGATCACTTGGCCTTGGAACCTTTATCTTCAGGCACAGGGTCTTTTTTGTCTCTGATGGAAACCATGGATGACACATGTCTTTATCACCTGAAAATGCCTGCAAATATCACATCTACAAACCCATTGCATTATATGTTACAAACCCAGAACCGTGCTCCCTAGGCTTGCTGTAGTGCTCTCAGAGGACTTTGTTGGTGGTGGTGGTGGTTGGGGCCAGGGATAGGGATCTTCAGGTTCTTGACCTCTTGTTTTAAAATGAAATAAAAACTTCATAGGTTGCAAAGTATTGGAGAAGCCATGTGTAAAGCAAAGTGATATAGAATGGGTCAGATACACTGTGGCAGCTAGACATACAAGTGAGGATACTTAAGGCCTCCAATTATATTTTGGGGGGGCCGGTTCCTTTTTATGGGATTCAAGACAAAGAGACATTTGGTTGCTAAGGGGCAGAGTTTGGGTGGTTTTCTATTTTGACTGACAGTTTAAGTTGTTATATAGTTTTTTCTTCTCTTCCTCCTCCTTTTCCTCCTCTTCCTCCTCCTCCTCTTCCTCCTCCTCCTCTTCCTTTTCTTCCTCCTCCTCATTCTACTGTGCATGCCCTTTCCCATAATGCATCTGATTTTAGTTATTTACAAGCCCACTTATACCTAGGCATAAGGTGGTAAATAGGAGAATCATGCCAAAAGTTGGCTTTGAGGACACAGTTTGACTTATTGCCCCTGGACCCCAAGTTAGGCGAGACTGGATGGATCTCTTTTTCTTGAACCTTGATGTAGTAGATAGGTTCTGTCTAAGTTCACTTGCCGTAAAAGTTATTTCATTGTTCAGAGAGGGCATTTGTGGAATTTGAATGCAGGTAAGGGTCTAGGTTGGCAACAGGCTGCCAGGTCCGTTATCCAGAGAAGGGTATGTGTATAGATCAAGTGCAGTGCCAGGCTCTAAGTTATTCTCTATACACACCTGACTCAACTCTACCATTATCATCAGTGTTTGATGACTGCATTGAGAAGAATGAGTACATCTTCCTCTCCCCTCCCCACTTCTCTCTTTGTGTTGGTGTTTTGAAATAGGGTCTTGATATGTAGCCCAGGCTGGCATGAAACTTGCTGTCTGGTTTCCACCTCCCAGCTGGGGTTATAGGGATGTCCCACCACACACAGCTTTGTAAGTGCTTTTTTGGTTTTGTTTTGTATTTTTGTATTTGTTTCCTGACTTCTTCCATGTGATAAAGCAGAAAATCAGCAAGAAGAAACCAGCATAAAGCCCCTTCTGCATGTATACTGCTCAGCTTTCAATCTCCCAGCTTCTAGAAGAATAAGATCCCCCCTTTTGCTAATTGCTCAGTTTCCAGTGTTCTGCTACAGCAACATAAAGTAGACTAAAACATGGCCATATGCTGTGATTTAAAAAAACAAAACAAAAAACAGCAACAACAACAACAACAACAACAAAAACACCCCAAAAAACTAATGTTCCAGCCCCAGGTATTTTCCAAGGGCTGTTGGCTCATTTTATAAATCCACTAAGATGAAAGTCAGTCTTACATGTACATCTCTGAATGAGTCCTTGATTATTTTATCTAATCAAATCCACACAAGTAGCATTCCTGGCTGACAAAATCTGGGGCAGTTTTAATGACCTTGATAGTCACATAGATTTTTTTGTGGGTTAGGGCTGGTGATGGGCTCTGACCATGATGATGAAATGAATGGGTTGGTTTCATTTGTAGTTGTGATTACAGGGATGTCAAGGTGGGAGGAACTTGAAACTGCGAGTCTCATAGCCACAGTCAACCTCAGAGAGGAGCAACACATTGACACATGAATGCTAATGCTCAGTCCCTCCTCTACACTTGTGCAATCCAGGATTCCCTAAGCCAAGGGAATGGTGCCACCCACAGTGAACAAGTCTTCCTACATCACTCAAGCCAACCAAGACAATTCCTCTCAGACATTCTCAGAATGTGACTATCAAGGTCATTAAAACTGGTCACTTTTCAGATGACTACATTGCGTTGAGCTGACATTTAAAAGAAGTCATTGCATATAGTTTTCTCAAGTATAATATCTAAAAGATTATGCATTTAAAATGCCATAATAAGGGCTCAAGATATCCCTTGCCCAGAATGCATGGTTTAGGTTCAATCCCTAAAACTACAAAAAAAGAAAAAAAAATTATATTAACATACACATAGTTTTTCAATAGAAGGAAAACAAATGTGTTGGGGGAAAATTTGGAAACTAGGGGAAAGGAAAAGAAAACTGTAGCCCTCCCTCACCTTCCAACCTTGTCACTAATAGTATTTTACATGACATTGCTGTTTTTTTTTTCTGGTTCATTTTCTGATTCTTTTTAAAAACCCTAATATAGTGACCAGTTGGCCAGGATTTTCAGTTTCCTCAATCATTGTTTCTTATGATCAAACACAAATTCAGCAAGTAAGATAGTTCAGTTGATGAAGTACTTGCTGTCCAGGCATGAAGAACCAAGTCTGAATCCTCAGCATTTATATGAAAAGCTGGGTGTTTGGAGGGAGGGGGTACGTGCTTGTAACCCCAGTGCCGGAGAGATGGAGATAGGAGAACCCCTGGACAATTTCTGGCCATCCACTTGAGCTGAATTGGTGATTTCCAGGTTCAGTGAAAGACTGTAAAAAAAGTGGTGCAAAAAATGCCCTGATATTGACCTCTGGCTTTCATAAGTACATTCACATGCACCTATACACCTGCATACTTACATGCATGCATGCCTGCATACATACTTGAACACGTATAAAAACATCCACTGAATAAGTGGGTTACTTACTAACCTGAACCTTCTCCAATTTTGAGTGGTTAGGTTACCTTTTCTGTTGTCACTGCTGTCTGGAATAACATTATTACACTCCATTAAATAGTCTTCTGAATTTAAGGCCATTTTCTCATGAAAGTAGCACAATCAATATTTTTATTAGCTGTAATCCATGCTGCCAAATTGTTTCACTTGAGAGCTGCATGCTGCATAAATATTAAGAATGTGTAACTAGAGATGTTTACTTTCTAATTTAGATCCTCTCTTCAGCAGAGGTCTGCCGGAGATGGAAGTCAGAGACCATCAACTTGTCCACATTAAGAGTACTGCTCCTTGGAGGGTCATGACATGGTTTTGCAATGTTAACAAATCAAGGCAGGTGAAGATTGTGAATTGTGAATAGCTATAGTAGATGTCTTCACCTTCAAAGTGCAGAGCTTGTAAAGGTAAGAGAGCAGTCAAAAGAGAAACCAGAAACAGGGTGGGTCTAAGAGGTGTGGGTAGGCTGGACAAAGAAATCCTGATAGCCTAACACTGAAGAGAAGGCAGGAGTAGAGGAAACAGTGAAGGAAACAGACACAGATGGGAACACCAAATGTGGTTAGCAGTTCTCTTTTCTCCAGAGAATTCACCCCTTGAGACATCCCCTGGACTTACCGAGGGACTCATTTATTACTCTGGTTGAGGAACTCTCTGGATCCTCCATGAGTGGTTGAAATCTAAGGGTGTTCTCCTGGCTTCTGCCCTGTGCCTGTGTGGTGGGACACTAGCCAGGTTGCTGTTGAGCTCAGGGTTGTGTCTTGAGATCCCAGGGGCCTATGCATGTTGCCATCTAGAGCTGAGATAACCCTGTGTGTCCCACCCCTATGTATGTGCATTCTTGCTTTGACTCCCAGTTATCCTTAGAAAGATAGTGGTAAGAGAGGACCAGAAAAGACTACACAATGGAAAAATCCCATTGGATGGGATGAGAGAGTGGGATCCTCTTAGTGCATGACTGAGGCAAAGGGCTGAATGTGATTCTACTTGTCCTTGACGGCTTGCCTTCACAGACCCAGGAAGATATTAATGGCTGGGAAATACTCCTAAGTCCAATGTGTCTTCTTTGTATCTCTAGGCTCTGAGACATTCAGATAAGAACTCAGGGTTCCCAAGGGAGCAGAGAGATGAACAGCCCACAGATGTACAGCCACGGCTTTCCAGAGGAGCCTTAAGACAACGAGACACTCATTAATAGAAGAAATATACGGTGGCAGACACCTTTATTTTTGTTTAGCCTTTTGACAGGATTGGAATGGAAGAGTTATGCAATAGGGGAGAGAGAGTCCTGCCTTCATTTAACTTGCTGAATTCGTGGGTGTAATTACCTATAAATGTAATTACAGGGAAGACAAATGGCATTTTCAGCCGTGGTCTTAAAGAGCGAGTTAATTTCTGACTTTGACCAGAACTACTTTGTTAATTAGCTCCCTCTCTTTCTTTCTCTTTCCCCCTCCCTTCCTGGAAGTTCCTTGCTCAGGACTGAGCTGCGCATGACTGCTACTTCTGTGCCTTTGAGTAATGAGGGGACACAGCAAGACGGCCACATCAGGGCTGCTATATTAGTAAGGCTACTTTCCTGTCCATTTATCATCAATTAAAGGTGTGCTAGTTTGTAAAGCAACCCCACCTTCGGCCTGGCTGCCCAGAATGGCTCCTCATTTATTTTTTTTTGTGTGTGGTTTTGGATGGAGTTAGACCCACCTTACATCTCAGAGGTGACAGGCGGCATGAAAAAGTACACTAATTGAGACATCCCAAGGGAAAAATATAAGAAAACGGAAACGGTAATTAGAATGAAGCCGTTTTAAGCTGGGTAAGGAAAATCGAATGGAGGTGCGCATTACAGGCTGCTCCAAATGGGCATGGAAGGACCTGGAGGAGGGTGGGGAGGCAGAAATGGATGTTAGAGGAGAACATACCCTTTTAACCCTTCAGGGAGATGGAGGAGGCTAAGAGCGATACATGGTCAGGGCCCAGACTCTTGAGTGGACTAAGCTCTAGGACAAAAGCAATGCTGGGGCAAGACAATTGCTGGGGTTTAAATGGTGCTTGGTGTCTGGGGAGGGAAGTGTGCTGGTTGTGAATGGGGAATTTTAAAAAGAAAATATGACATCTGGAGCTTGAGGCTTTTGTGCAATAGTGGAGGAAAGAAGGAGCATGGAGTGTACCTATGATTTCCAACCTCAGTTTCCCATCAGGATCTGGCACAGCATTCTTACTTATAAACCCTGGAGGACACATCTCTGCATTTGGAATGCTCTCCCCCACCCAGTCATACACCCTGGAGGGCACATCTCTGCATGCTCTCCCCCATCTGGTCCTCATGGGCCAAGAGATGTCAAGGACAGCTGTTCTCAGCCATCCTCTGTGTGTGGTCACTTTTCTAGTTACAGATGTGGATTTCAATAGTCCATTCTCCTTGTGAAATGGCATTTTTCAAGAACTGGGCGCGAAGAGCTTTTTAACTAATGTTTGAGTGAGGGAACAGTCTTGAGTGGTCAGCTCCTATGTGAAGCTCCCAGCCATTACCAGTCACTGGTGGAAACTCTGGGAACTTAGGCAAGGGCACTTTTCTTCTAAGCAATGAGACCAAGAGCCATGGAGGTGGAGACTCAACAGACACTCCAGGTTGTAAGAGAAAGAAAATATCTGTAGACAAGTTGGTGCAGGGACTATCCTTAGGTGTCTGGAAGGGTGGGGTTGAAGACCTTCAGGGACAGAGTCATGTCACCATGCTGTCACCTTTCTATGCCTCTCTTGTTTGCACCAGGAGCCCATGCTTGCTTTGTCTCTTTTCTATGCTAAATGTGCTTAGTTCTTGGGAGGATCTAGTTTTTAGTGTCTTCATTCTTGACCACCATCTTGTGTGACAGCCATGCAAGTTCGTGGTCTGGCACAAGAAGGGAAGGCCATCATCTTCTTTGTCACATGCTTCTTTTAATGTCCTGAGCTCTTCTTGCATCATACTAGCAATTGACTTCACTTTCTACTCATTATTACCTGTATCTAGGCATGTGCTTGGGTGAAGGTGAGAGATGGGTAAGGCAGGCCTAGTTCTTGCCTCTACGCAATGCACAGTGCGATGAGTAAGACCCTCCCAGATGGAACAACCATAGTGATGCTGCTGGGGCAGAGCCCTGAGGTCAGTTGTAGGATCAATGGGTGGGACTACAGAACATGGGCTTGTGCCTGGATTAGTGAGGATGAACATCCCCTGGAGAAGGAGCATTGAAGTCAAGTCCTGCAGCTGGTGTAGGGGCTCACCTGATGAAGTAGGGATGGCAGTAGGGTGTGCTGAGTGGAGAGAGAGAGAGAGAGAGAGAGAGAGAGAGAGAGAGAGAGAGAGAGAGAGAGAGAGAGACAGAGAGAGAGACAGAGAGAGACAGAGAGACAGAGAGAGATGGAGAGAGAGACAGAGAGAGACAGAGAGAGAGACAGAGAGAGAGGAAGAAGAAGAAGGAAGAAGAAGAAGAAGAAGAAGAAGAAGAAGAAGAAGAAGAAGAAGAAGAAGAAGAAGGAAGAAGAAGAAGGAAGAAGGAAGAAGAAGAAGAAGAAGAAGAAGAAGGAAGAAGGAAGAAGAAGAAGAAGAAAGAAGAAGAAGGAAGAAGGAAGAAGAAGAAGAAGAAGAAGAAGAAGAAGAAGAAGAAGAAGAAGAAGAAGAAGAAGAAGAAGAAGAAGAAGAAGAATAAGAATTATTAATTATTAAAGGTCCAGAACTAAGGGAGACTGTGATGCACAATAGAAGGGTGTCTTGTACACTTGTAAATTAACTACACTTCTAACTCTAGAGGGAGGCAGGAAGAGACAAGGAAGAAGCCGAAACTGGAACCAGCCTGAGCTTGGGTGGAGAGAGAGACATGGCTGTAGACTTATGCTTCCTGCTATAACCAGCGAGGGCCCTGGAAGCAGGGAGAGTCCACATTGGATTTTCTACACACTCACCCTTTCATCATTTGCACATGATCCCTGGGAATCCCACTTCAACCTGCTACCATTTGTTGACTGTATATGGCTTTTCACACTCTGGTAAGGGGCCAGCATATACTTACATGCTAGATGTGGGTGTGTGTGATCATGACAGCTTATTTGCACATTTGTGTTGTGTCTGTGATTCATCCCCTGACACAGTCTCTCCCTCTTAGCTCTACACAATTGTGGCTCATGCCTCTGCTGCCTTACTTCCCTTGCTGAAGGTTTTGAAATTGATTCCTGTGGCCATTCCCTGTAGAATGTCTGGTGACCTAGATCCATCCATTCAAGAGCACATGCTTGGCTCTTGTTGAATCCCCCCTTGGCTCCCCCTCATTATAATTATCTACTTGCCTGATCTCACCCCCACCATTATCATTGAGGATACAGACACTAAAAATGCCCCCATCCATGTTCTGTTGCTGTAACAAATCCCTAATGCAGCCAACTTAGGCAGAAGAAAGCCCTATTTTATTTCACAGTTTTAGAGACCCCAGTTCATGGCTGTTTAACCCTGTTGCTCTGAGCAGGCATCACATAGCTGCAGAGTCATGAAGTCGAGCAAAGCTGATCACTAAATACTGCAAGAGGAAGGCAAGAGCCAAGCTTCAAGGGCACACACCTTTGTGAGTCCTAAAGATGCTCTGCTAGCTTCCACTTCCACACCACCTCCCAGTGGCTAGCCTTGGATAAATCGGCCTTGTTGGACATGCATGACTCACACACTCCAGAGTTCATATGGGGTGTGTGTGGCTGCTGATCCTCACTGTTCCTCACTGAGTGGGCCGGTATTTGCACCGAGTCCATTTACAGACAGTCTTTACAAACAATATACTTCTATTTCCCAGAGGTATGGAAACTTGTGGCCTGAGATTAAGGTGCTCTGTTGTCTCTCTAGTCTGGCTTACCAACTTCTCCCATGGAGCTGATGAGCTCTTTGGGGTCTCCTTCATAAGGGCACTAACCCCGTATATGATGGACCTTATTACCATACTCCAGTGTTCTCTGAAGCACTACCCTCTAATACTATGGTTTTGACATTTGAATTTGGGGAGACATAGAACATTTATCCCACTGTAGATTTTCTATACTGACCCTTAGACCAAAAAAATTAAGAGAAAGGTAGTTTCCTGACTGAGTATTGGTAGAAGCAAAACAGGTCCAAAAGGCATGGCATGACCCTAGTATGAATGTGGCAGAAACTTTAGTGGGGATGTTGATAAAATTGAATACCTCAAGTACTGGACCTTCACTTTAAGCACTTTTTTTTGAAAGACATTCCTTTTGAGGACTATGGTTCACTGAGGCTGCTGCCTGGTGCTCCAAAGACACACTATGGCCAACACTTGGAGCCATTTGGGGCTTTCTGCATCTTACTACAGATACTAGACCAGTGCTTCTCGACCTTCCTAATGATGTGACCCATTAATATGGTTCCTCATGTGGTGACCCCCAACCATAAAATTATTTTCATTGCTATGTCATAACTGTAATTTTGCCATTGTTATGAGTTGTAGTGTTAATATTTTTGGAGGTAGAGGTTTGTTGAAGGGGTCGCAACTCAATAAGAACCACTGTAGTACTAGACTAAACTGACTTGGGTACTATGGAACCTGTGCTGGATGCTAGGTGCTAAGCAACACAACTGCCTGAGAGCACATGTGTGTCCCTCTTGTCCCCATAGACTTCCAGGTGACAAAGTCCTCTTCTGCATTGCCTTTGCCACCCCCTTTCAGTTATTCTGTTGTTGGTTCTGAGCTTGAATGAGATCTGACTTTCGGACTTGGTGTGGGAGTCCTGTGGTTTCTTTGCCTGCAGTTCTGGAGCACTGGTACCTAGCTTGGACCTAGGAGGTTCTGTGGCTCATCCACCATACACAGGGCATTTACTAGTGTTCCTGTCCGACTATGCCTGTTCACTGGTCCTCATGTATGGCCTGATCGGCTTGCTCTTAGGGCTTTCACAAGGCCTTGAGAGGTCTTTTGTATAGTTTGAGACACTTCTCCCTGCCAGGAAGGACACCTCTCGTCTGACAAGTGCAGCAGACACATGGAAGCTTTTGGTACCCTGCAGACATCAGGCCGCTGGCCCTCCTGCACTTCTTCATCATTTTCTCTGTTTGCCACAGGCATGCTGTTCTTCCATCCTCCCCTACATTCTCTAAGTGGGCGACACATTTCTGACCTGTGGTTGCCAATGAGCACAGCTTACCATTCATAACCACAGCAACAGCAAACAGCATAACTCAGTTCACTGATAATGCAGAAATAGCTTCCAAGGCAGCATATCTGAGTGGAAATGGGTAATTTTATAAAGCCATGAAGGTCTTGTGAAGGTTCAAAACTCAAAGCAAGCATCACTTGAACAGTGTGAAACTGAATTAACTAATTACAGTATATATATATATACATATATATATACACACACACATAAATATATATATATACACCCATATATATATGTGTGTGAGTGTCTGTTTGATTGTTATTTTTAAAAGTTTCTCCCTCCCTGAAACACACACACACACACACACACACACACACACACACACACACACACACACAATCAGGCAGAGCTCCATCAAACAGGCTTCTCTTTGAATTTAAAATTACTTTCAGTGGACAGGGAGGTTTCTGAATCAGAGATGAAAATGGGAACATCAAAGACTTTTTCCTTTTGTATGGGAAGAGAAGCTCTTCCTGCCAAACTATCTAAGAAGGGGGACATATATAGATTTGAAAGTAAAATTTCAAGAGGGCAAATAGAACAGGAAACACCAAGGCCCTCCGTGTGGGTAAGCCCAAATATTGTTCTGAGGATGTGGATGTGACTGTAGAAGGAGCCTGACAAAAAGATAGCTCACGTGGTCTTAAAATCGCACACAGGACCACGAGATAATTCCTTTTCGAGCAGAGACACCCACAGGAAAATTTCCTACTAACTGTCAATTATGGAAGGGATGGTAGATACCTGAAAACTGAGCATGCCTCAAAGCACGTTCTTTTAAGGAGCATTGATAAAAAGTTACTCTGTCTTTTGAAAATTAGTGTTCTTGGATAATGAACATATCTGACCATAAGCACATAATTGTATTCCAAAGGAAGGGTCTATTCGCAGACAGAGGGTCTATGTTACTTAGTAAAGAGGAGTAGTCTCAGGTTGTGCTGTTGAGACTGTTTCTTCAGTATTTCTTCTCACATATTCCCATCTGCTTTTCCTTTGTGTTGCTCGCGCCTTTGCTGTCTGGGATTTAGTGAATGGCAGCTGCTAAGGTACAGTAACTGACAGCTTAAGAAGTGCTTATGGTGTTTCATCTTGTTCTCACACGGTCTTGTAGGGTAGAGAGATGTTGACCTCCATGTCAAATAACGATCTAGTTAACTAAGAAAAACCCTCAACTGACATCAGAGCTAAGACTGGGACAAAGTGAGGGTGTCTGTTCTCAGGACTCCCATTTATATAGTGAGAAGCCATTAATAAACACAGAAAGAGCTTCTCCAGGATGCCACCTGTGCCACAGACTTGGCATGGTGGGATGATTTCACATTCCTCCACCCCATGGTGCTGTGGTGTCTGAGTGGGTTTCAGTGCTTTACAGACAAGAAAGCAACAGCTCAGAGGGCCTATGGCTTTATCCAGAGTCTCTCAGGAAGAAACTGTTAGAGCAGGCATTTGCCACTGAATTAGTGACTTTCGTAGCAGTGACTAAAAGATCTGACAGAAACTACCCAAGAAGTTCTGATCCCAGTTCTGAATAACCCAGAAGTTATTCTGATCACAGTTCCACAGGTTCTGCCCATGGTAACTGGGTTCTACACCCTGAGGCAGAGCCAGATGTTGATGCAAGTGTAGGACATTTCTTCAACTTGTGAGAGGAGGAAGTAGACAGTGAAAAGGGAGGCATGGTTTAGACAGAATCTTCCAAGACACATTCCTAGTGGCCTGCTTCCCCTAGCAGGATCTCATGTCTACAGCTTCTACAGCCTCCCAAAATAGCGCCTCCAGTTGGACAACAAGCTTTCAACAGCCTATGGGAAACATGTCATATTCAAACTGAGACAGCCAGGATAGCGGCCTATAGCAAAGGAGAAACACTGCTCCCAGATGTCCTGCTGTGTTTTTGAAATTCAGACATTAGGAGGGACTGTGACCTCAGCCTTGTCTGAAAGTGATAGGGTGAGGACTCAGCTCCAAGTGCTGTGTGCTCTTCTTGGCTTTGTTTTACCTCTCAGTTGTATACTAGAATGTTAGTATATATTTAAGTTTTTTGTAAACGTTGAAATCCCGTATGACAAAATATATATGTATTTCCATCCATGCAAAACAAATTCCAAATGGAAAGTTAAAAAACAGCTATAGCCCTCTGTTTTAGTTTTCTTTAAATTTCTTTATTTCTATCATAGTTTTCTCTATGATAGAAATAAAATGTCAATATGTTGCCTGCTTTTTTTTCTCATGAAGATATGTTGCTCATTAAGTTAAATAGAATAGAGTAGGTACGTCCAGTGAAGTTTCACAGTCAGTGATTGATTGTCATGTTCTAAGAATATAAATTTACTTCAGTGAGACTTTGGCATAAGGCTGAGAACAGAAGATACCGTCAAAGGTGAACTAACACAAAGATATGCCGATATATGGCAGGTCTGGGTTTATTCCCTTGGATAGGAAGAATGCTGTTCTGAGAGCCAGGGATCTCACAGGAAGACTCCCAAGTCATACTCCAGAGTCTAGTCTTCTTTTTCTATCCATCAGGTGGCTCCTTCTTCTTCCACCCCCATATTGCTAAAGCAGAAAGTTGGCAGAGAAGGAAAGAGAAGGAAGAGGAAATGGGAAGGCTGGATGCTTCTTACCAGCATTCCCTCCATTTCCACCCTTGCAGGCCACCGCTGTGTAGCCACATGGCACTGGGTCAGGAAGGAGGAGGAATATCTTACCCAGAGTGCACAGCTGGCATTTAATATGAATGCATGTGGTTCTAGCCAACCAGACTGCCTTATAGCAAGAGAATGGGAGTCTATTCTCATGTACCTAGAGACTCTGCAACTCAAGTGCATTCTAGGAATTAACATTTCTGAGTTTTTCTTTAAATTAATTGGCTACTTTCCTTCCATTTTGTTGTGTACTTATGTTAGCAAAAAACACATGTACATCTGTCAAACGCTTTAGAATGTTTCAAGAAAAAGTGTCACGTCTTAACAGTTGCTCACGTTTTGGAGGTAGCAGGAAAACTCAGGGAGAAAGCTGTCTACAATATGAGTGTGTGCCTGAGCCTGTGCCTGTGCCTGCGCCTGCGCGTGAGCCTGCGCCTGAGTCTGCGCCTGCGCCTGTGCCTGAGCCTGCGCCTGCGCCTGTACGTGTTTGCTCCCTTTACTTCTAATTTCTGGCTTTATAGTTGTTGTTACTACGCAATAAACTATAATAATCTAACATGATGATAATTACAAAATAGTTATGAAAAGTACAGAGGCCACCCTATTACCAAGAGGAGGTCGTCCTCCGGCTCGTTTGGAAGCAATTTTTTAATTATGGCAATCTCTAGAGAAGATTGAACTGCTGTTTGCCACTGTGAGTCGGTCTATTAATGTTCATTTCCAAATGAAAATGTTGGGAAATATTTTATGTTTTGGAATAAAGTACTTTAAAGAGTGAAGTGATTATTCTCCATTTTTCTTTGCACGTGGAAATGCTTGAGTAAATGCAGATACCTAAGGAGTGAATTTAGATTTTCAACCAAACATCAAAAATAATACTGTGGTTTTACTAAGAAATTGGGGGTGATAATTTTCATTCCCCCCCTTTTTAGAGAAGATCATCTACCTTTTTCTGATCTAGTCATGTTTTGCTAAACTTCATAGAGGAAGGCTCCTCTTTTTCCAAGATGGTATAGGGGTGAGGGTCACCTCACATATCTTTTGATAAGTTAGAAATGAGCTTCGGGGGTGTGAGGGAAAACAAATTGTGTAGTATTACCCACAGGCATTGACTATAGAACAGTATTTCCAAATGGATTTTTTTATGTCAAAGCTTACCTTGACTATTTTATCTCTCCTATCATTCAAGATCAATTCTGCCTTACGATGAGCTCATGGTCCTGTGGTATTCACTGAAAGCATCACCATCAAGTACTGATTACTGGATATTTTCTTTTGAGGGTCTAATGCGCCTCAATAAAGACTTTTTGCACACCATGCTTTATTCTTATAATTATAATTATACAACATATATATGGAAAAGGAAGCCCAGAGGTCTCACAATAACTGCCCAGGGTAACAGTCAGAGTCAGACACAAATTAAGGCTGTTCTAGTTCTTTGTCAGTTGATTTTCTGGTTGCTGTGATGAAACTCTCTGTAAACAGCAACTTCAGGAAGGTTGGGATGTTTGTCTTTTTGGTCCACAGTTTGGGGCCACAGTTTATCATTATAAGAAAGTCAGGGAGGTGAGTCCTTGGCACAGCCCATCACACCGTGTCCATAGTCAGGAAGGAAAGAGTGACAGATGATAGTTTGCACTCTCCCTTTCACTTCCTCCAGAATCTCAGAGCATGGCTTTGCCCATTTTTAGGGCAGATCTTCTCACCTTAGGGAACCTAATCAGGATAACACCTTCCAGGTGTGCCTGGAGTTCTGTCTGCTAGGTGATTCGAGGTCCTGTCAAGTCGACAACCAGTAGCAACCATCACAGGTTCCAAACTACTTCTTTTTATCAGGATGCCTCATTACCAATTACAAAGGGTCTTTCTCTTTCCTTTAAGGAAGAAGGGGTTGCTAAATCACTTTGTTACCATTTGCGTTTGTCAAAAATTGGAATGTAAGGAGTAGCTGCTCTTCTAATTGATGTCTGCTCTAGTGTCAGGACAAGGTAGAAGCCAAGGCCCCCTTATTCTTATTAGCTACAAGGGACTCTCAACCTTTATGGAACTTTGAGGCCTAAAGATGAGATTCTTTGCTCAGACTTGGAGGCCCCATTGCTCGTCCTTGAGTGCTGTTCATGAATGCACCTGCCTCCCTCCTGCTATTTCCTAAAAGTTAACCAATTTACAATTGCAGGCTTGTATGGTGCCAACCTCTTCCTGCCAGACACTGCCAAACATGACAATGAATCTTGCCTCCCTCTGAAAGGACTCATCTTTATAGACAGAGGTTCTCTTGGTAGTCCAGTGACCACAAACTTAGGAACTGTTCAAGGAGACTGTTACTCTTTTGTGGAATCTTACAGGATTTTTTTCTCTTGTTACTATAGGCATGGTGTTCTTCCTGGAAAGAAATATATACAAACATTGTTGAAAACTTTTTACAGCTTCTTATATATTACTTACTTAGGATAAGTTGAACATCTAAAGAACACGGTATTATAAGTCTAACCTGTATATACCTAGGAACTCATCTACAAAATCTCCACATACATATACACATAAATTTATATTTGGGAATACCTACAAATATATATATATATATGTATGTATGTATATATATACACACATATATATACATACATACACAGATACACACACATGCACACACACACACACACACACACACACACACACACACACACACATATATATATATAAATGTTACTTATATGCATGTTTTCAGTTATGGCTATTTGGTGCTCTCTTCCTTGAGAAGTCCACCTATCCTGCTCCCAGCTTTCCTTAATTGTGTATAGCTCTTTGTGTATCATTGAAGCCTAGTGGCTACCCCCTCCCCGACCCCCTGTCCACTTTGACATGTTCATTGGTATCATCTTTATTCAGCTCACATTTGGGCAGTTATGACGGTGAGATTCTAAATGGTCTAATAAGTGGTGTAGCTTCTGCTGTTACTATGAGATACAATCCAACAGCAAAGTCCTTGATCCGCTGACTCTTGCAATCTTTCTGACCCCTCTTCCACCTTGTTCCTCGAGGCTCAGATGCAGGTGTGTTTTATAGATGTATCCATCAGGACTGGGCCCCATAATTCTGTGTATTGATTTGTTTTTCTATAGTGGTCTGTGATACAAAGAGAAATGCCCTGGATGACAAGTGAAGACTACACTTAACTGTGGGTATAGGTTGTTGTTAGGGATTATGCTGATTTGAAAACTTAGTGCTTATAGAATCTTTCCAAATAACCATTACTTCACTAGCACCAAATACTTAGCTAGGTTTCCAGTACTGGGCATGGTTTCCCTATTGTTGAGCTGGTTTTATGTCCAATTAGAGAGCAGTTGATTACTACCAAGGTATGCACATCATTATTGCATCCTTAGGGTTATTGTGCCATGCTGGTTGTTGATGTAGTAGTTCAGAGGTGTCATAGCTGGGCAGGACTGTTACTTGCCTCCCTCCTTTAGAAGCTTGCATGATGCCTTCTGGTACCATGAAAGCTAGTCCTCAGGGAATAGACATTGGGATCAGTTTCAGCTCATTGGCCCTGTTAAGTGCACAGTATTTCAGTAATAGGGACTTATCATCCACCTCTGGTAGTGGTGGGGCAACCAAGTGTAACAACAATAGGTTTTATGTTTTGAAAGTCTGTTGATAGCCATGACCAATAACTCAAAAGAGGGCTTTTCATACCTGGTATTGGGGGTATTTGTTAGGTGGCTTTGGCTTTTGGAGGGAGCACTATTAGCCCAGATGATACACGGAATTAAAACCATTATAGGTTTTTAAAGGTAAATAATAATATGAATCCTTGTGGCTTTTTCAGACATTCTATTTTGTCTACTTCCCTCCTTCTTCTGTCTTTACCTTCTCTTACCCTAAAGAGTTTCCAGTTTCCCCTACCGTATCTCTTGTATCCCACTATTTCTCTTTACCTCTCCCACTTTCTTCTGTGTCCACCTCTCTTTCCCATCAAATATATCCTTCCATTCCCATTCCAATATTGGGTAAGTATTTAGAGACTGTCACCTGAGTGCTAGGAGATGCAAATAGTTGTAAGACAAAAGGGAGATACTGTCACCCTGGCAAAATATACTGGTTTAAGTCCAGAGATACTCACTTATCCTGAGGGTGTGCTCATTGTTAACTAGCTTGGAGAGCTGTGTGGTGTAAACTCAAGCAAGGATAATACTTAGTCTCTCAAATGAAAGCCTGAGGAGGGAGGATAAAAGTAGAAGCTTCTCAGTATGAATTGAAGGCTAAGACATCCATTCCCTACTGTAAAGTGAAAGGTCATCTGAGAACGACCCAGTTTCCAGAGCCAAGTCCCGAGGCTTATCCCAGACTCCATGAGATTTCCTGATCTGAGGATGCAAGCCAGGATCTGAGGAAGACACCACTGGGCTATGCTGTGGGGATTAGTATCCAGCACTCCTGGAATCTATGTGATCTCCATGGACAAGGGGAACATGGAAAAACACTCTATTGGCAAGATTTTGCTATTCAAACTGAAGTGCACACTCAGGCCCTAACAGTAATCAAGCAAACAAGCAAGAGGAGGAATGGGGCTATTTGATGTTGCTGTCTGTGAATGTGAATGTGAATGTTGTCGAAGGCAAAGTAGGGACTTAATAATGAATGTTCACAGGTGGCACCAGAAAATCACATAATTGCCTCTTACTGTCTATAAGAATCTGGTATATTTACACGAGCAAAGCTGCTTTTGTGGGTAAGCTATGACAATAAATAAGTAAAATGATGTTTACTGGAGTGAAGCTGATCCTTTTCTGCAGAATACATTGTGAAAGCCACAGATATTGTAGCTGGAGGAAAATATCAAATAGCAATAAAAGGAATAAAAATTAAAAACTAAAAGCATCCCGTATCTGTAGGCTAGAAAATGCAATATATTTAGTTGCTAGATGCTTCCCATTTTGTTACTGACAGACTCCTTCAGAAATAGCATGGTAGTTCCCTGGAACCATCCCAAGTCAGTTTCTCTACCCACAGCTTTGCCCAGTCTCTGAACCCTTTTCATTCTGTCACCTTCAAGTTGATATTTCTGAATTGGACCATGCTGCTGTGTGTCCAACAGGCCACATATCCTTGTCTGAGTTTATGGGTGTTTAAACCATATAATGTTTAAAATTCTGCCTTTAATTTTGTCCTTTTCTTTCTCCAATCCTACTTTCAGCCAGAAATAGTGCCACTACCTAGCTAGGGGCCTGGGCAGTGTCTTTGAGTCATCATTGTGTCTCTAGTCTGTTCACAGCACACATGATCCAAGAACAAATCCTATGTCTGTTTTTGCAGTTGCCTAACCCACTGTTACCATTAACCAGAATCGTGCTAAGTGCCTGACTCATGTTGCAACCTTTATTCTTATTGGTCACTTACTGTAATACAGACACTGTCCTGGGCAGGGTGTACTCTTGCCAGTTAGCATCATGGGGGGATTTCAAAATAAGTAGGCACACCAGTATGAGACACAATCCACAATGGAGGTGTATGAAAAGTTGCTCGGAGAGTATCAGAAAAAGGAGGGAACCAACTGAGATTCCAGAACTATGTAAATGTGTCCCCAAAGATGACTGAATTTTCTAGGAGAATGAGTGGGGAAGGCCTGTTTTTGGCAGGCTTGATGGGAAAGACAAAAGCTTGGTTCACATGACAAAGATGACATGTGCCTAAGATGACACATGCCTGTTCCTGGCAGGTTAATGTGAGTAATATGCAATACAGAATTCACACAGAAGATTTGACGACTCCATTTTGTAAACCTTCATCTTTCATCTTTCCCAAAATACTTGTGCTTGCAGAATCCCTGTGTGCATGCTTCTCACCTCTTTTAAATCTCACTTGATTTATATGCCAGTGAGGAAAACCTCCATAGTAATATATTAATATATGTTTGTCTGGTTATTCAGACATACATAGTTTCTGGGTGTCCCTTCTTTTGTTTGTTCAATAAAATTGTTTCAGCATGGGGTGTCAAACTCAGGACTTCATGTGTGCCAGGTAAGCATTTTGCCACAGAGCTATATCCCAACCCCCCCCCACTATTCAATGTACCTTTCTGTTGAGTTATAGAAAGAGGTGATTGAAACCCATATCAGACTGCTTTAAATACAGAAGAGCAGAAGCTGTATAGGGATACTGTGGCATTCTTTTGAAAATAACAAGACTCTCTGAAGGACTACAGAAATATTCATGACTACAGAAATGTTCATGATATACTGGATAGAACCAATGGGTATAAAATTTTTATGATTACTTCCAGATTTACTGACCTTTCTTCAATAAAGAAATTAAAGCTTATTTTTTAAAAAGTCACATCTTGAAAGAGATACTTCATTTCCAGCCAGTTTTCTTCCTCTGCACCACATTTGTGATGTTCAGGTGCATAAATCAAGGCTTAGCTCTTAAAGATAGACTGTAGTTTGAATATAGCCCCTTGTATCCACAAGCCTTTTCTCTGGGCTCTGTGGATATGACTTTGGACAGGTCCTTAGATTCTTTTTCTATCTGTAGAATGTGTCTAAGAATACTTGCCAAGAGGAAGTGCCTATTAGTTTATTCTGTGTCATCTGAAAGAAGCTTGAGTCTCCATTGCTTGCCTGTAACTGTAGGTAGACAGGATTCTGTGTAGTATTAAGTAGGCCCCAGAGAGTACTGATTTTATTATATGGCAATTTCAGTGCTTTAAACATTAGTTCCCAATTTTTTCCTGAGAAGTTCCTCTGGTTTATGAATCCTTCTGAATTTCAAAGAACACCCGAAGAATGGTAGTTCTTTTTGTTTTGGAGCATTAAGAAATTTTGGACCTGAAATTTAAGCTCCCAATGTCTTTTTCTGTGCATGTTAACACTGAACGTGCAGGGTATGAGAATTTGAGCAGCAAAGGCGGCACTTGCTCTTTAAGAGCTGGCTTTGTGGCATTTCCCTCCTTCTTCTTGAAGGTAGAAGGGATAGGGAGCCATTGGTTTACTCTCTTAGGAATGATGGCAGCACAGATAGCATCTGTCCCTCTAAGTGTTCTGACTCCCCAGAGGCCTCTGCACATATCTACTCTCGTTTTAAAGCAGAAAAAAGGCACAGGTGGGTAGGGAAATGTGTGAAAATAAACATTTTTTTTCATTTCTATCAAAATGAGGAAGAGGTGAAGGGAACGTGTAGCGTGAACCTGGGCTTCTGAGATGAAGAGACTTAGGCTTTACTAGTGAAAGAGCCCTTCTGATGACTGGATGCTTTAGCATTCATCCAGTCTGCTGAGGCTGATACTGAGATACTTTATACTCTGGACATCACGCTGGCTTCAAGGAAATCAAAGGTGACTAAAGTATCATGCCCACCCACATAGTTTACAATTCTGTGGTGAATGTGTATAATTAAACAGAATGTACATTGCCATTTGAAATAAAATGGGAATGAATGACCCTTCGTTGACTGTTGACAGGAGGTGGGTGGTAACTACAAAGATGTGACTTTTGAGTTTCCTAAGAGGCATTCAACATCAAAATATTAAGTTCAGACTTGAAGGAGGGTCCCTGCATCTAGTCTCCTGTTCCACTGTGTCCTGGCTCTATGAACTGGGGTCTGACCCACATCTTCTAATGGGCAAAAGAAGTCATCTGTTCACTGTGAACTTTAAATGACATCGAGTCTGAAAAAGACTGGACATGGGGCTGTGGACATAGCAACTGATCTGTAAATGTGTGATATATCACAGTGTTACTGCCTGTTGTTTACAGTCCCAGTTGAAAGATGTGGAGCGAATTGTCAATCAGAGAGACAGGGGAGGGACACAGAGAAGGGATGAAATGGGTTAATAGATTGAATGCAAGATCCACAGATAAAGGCAAGGATAGAAAACTCCCTACAGAAAAAATATGTGACTTAGTCCTCTTCCTCTTTAATTTTTTTTCTGGGTGGGTGGGTGGGATAGGGATGTAGCAAAAGGCAGCCTCCCTCCTGAGGATGCTTCAATAAATTAAAAAGATGATTTGACCCAAGTTATTTTGGTACCTATCCTCAGGAGGGTATGTTGAGTGCACATGAACTGCAGTTGTTCAGAGTGGGTTTGACTTCACAAATGCAGTTTTTTCCCCTGGTAGAAATCAGGCAGGTTGGATATAACTTGAACCAAAAGGTTTTAGGCATGTGCCAGGCAGATGTGGGTGGCAGTAGTGTTGGTGTGCTTCATGTGGCTTTAATGGATTTGACCTGGAATTGCCTCCTTCTCCCTTAAAATTGGGACCCTGTTAAGCTAGTGCTTTTTCAGCCTTGGCTGCACATTAGAATCTCCTGGAGACTAAAAACATCTGTGGCCATATTACACATCTATATGGTTTGAATAATGCCCCAATTTTCTTTAAAAGTTCCCTCTACACAGCAGCACCTGATAATATTAATGTAGGACCAAGTTTTATAATCAAAGTCTTGTGGATTTAAAGCATAGCTTGGGTTGTAGTTGAATACAGCCTTGATCAAACTTAGTGACTGTATCAGTTACTTTGCTCCTTGGTTTGAAAAAATACACAATAAAAGCAACTTAAGAAAGGGAGGATTTATTTTGGTTCAAAGTTTCAGAAGTCAAGGCAGCAGGAGCTAGAGGCATCTGGTTACTTTGCATCCGAAGTCAGGGAGCAGAAGGAACTGATTGCGGATGCCAGCTTGCGGTCTTCTTTTGATGCAACTTGAACCCAAGTCCAGAGCATAATGCTGCTTACTTTTTAGGGTAGGTCTTCCCATCTCAATTAACCTAATCAAAGTAATGCCTCACAGGAGCACCTGGAAGCTTGCTCCTAGGTGTCCTAGTAAATGTTCTATGGCTGTAAAGAGATACCATTACCACAGTAGCTCTTATACAGAAAAGCACCTAATTGAGGCTGGTTCACAGTTTCAGAGGTTTAGTCCATCATCATTATGACAGGAAGCATGGTGGCACACAGAGAGACATGGTGTTGGAGAAGTAGCTGAGAGTTCTACACCTGGATCTGCAGGCAGCAGGAAGAGAGAGGCAGTAGGTCTGGCTTGAGTTTTTGAAAACTCAAAGCCTATCCCCTAGTGACATACTTTCTTCATCCAAGCCACATCTCCTAATTCTTCTCAAGTACTGTCACTCTCTGTTGACTAAGCATGGAAATATACTTGTCTCTGGGGTTCTTTCTTATTTAAGCCTCCCCACTAGGTGATTCAAGATCTAGTCAGGTTGACAATCAAATTTAGGCATCACAGCGATACTGTGGTTTGTAGATATGAGTCTGCATCTGAAAATAAAAGTTCTTCTTAGATAACATCTTCAACAGGGGGGAGAGAGAGAGAGAGAGAGAGAGAGAGAGAGAGAGAGAGAGAGAGAGAGAGAGAGAGAGAGGCTTCTAGTAGTTCTTCTACTGTAGTGGGATTAGTTCCAGGACCCCTGGAATACCAATACCTCTTCTTGATGGTTGAGTCCCTGAATAAGATGGCACAATATTTGCATAGAGCCTCATGCATAACCTCTCATGCATGTTTAAGTCATCTCCAGATTGCTTGCTATTCAACTCCATGTAAACACTAGGTATAGAGAGTGTGTTGTATTTTAAAAACATATATACTTTTTGTTGTTGTATTGTTAATTTACCGTCTCCCCCGACCCTTGGATATCTCCTGTATGTTGTTGGTTGAGTCTGAAGTTATAGTACCTGCAGGTATGAAGTGCTGACTATGTGTTTCCTACTGAAGGTTTGGGTTCCCTTGAGCTGATTCTCTATCCTCAGTCAGTGCAAGCTTCACAACTTGGAGGTAGCTATCAATAAGAATAATTTATGTGTCTTTGAATCTTGCCTTCGGCAGCTACACAGGGAATTTTCTTTGTTCTTGGTCTGTCTGTCTCTCTGGTTATTTTGAGTATTCTTATACTTGGACACTGAAGACTCCAGCTTTGACCCTTGGAGTTGCCCTGAGGACTCGTCTTCTTAGGCTGTTTCACTTGGACACGTTAAGCAGGACATTATGTTTTTCACAACCCTGTTGGCAGATATGTCTTCCATTCTGTGGTGACACCACCAGCACCCAAAGGCATCATTACTTTAAACAAAGCCTAAGGCAATTCATCCATTGAATTGGTTGAAGCATGTTCCTTTGAAGAGCATCAAATGGTACCTGTTTTCCAATAAAAAAAAAGTTAAATCAATGTGAATTACTTTTTGCCAAAAATATGACTGCTGGATTTGCAGAGAGGGAAGCTGGACTTTTTGATTCTAGGCTGAGTACCCCTGGGCGATTCTGACTTCTGGACTGAATTCTGGGCAGGCTCACTTACATTTTTTTAGTGCAATGCCCAGGGGCTGAAGGTTAGATGTGGTGTTCCTCTGGATTGGCAAGCTTCAGGAACTGGCACTCTACCGGATGGAATTTTTTGTACAGCTGACTGAACAGCAGTTGTAGGGGGAAAAGTGAAAAATAGGTAGTAGAGAAAGTCCCAGTATTAGAAGAGAACAGATTATTCCTTGGAAGACAGAAGGTACGCTTTTTCCATACACTTTAGGTTTGACAACACAAGAATTTTAATTCTTTGACCATAGAGATGGGAAAAGAAGTTGTAAAAATGTAAGTTCAGATAAACACAGTAATTATAGATTATCCTCTATGTCTGGCAGAACATCTAAGTAATAAAAAACAATCACTTAAGCTTGCTACAAATGGAAAGTTTTTAAAGTTACATGAGAAGTCAGTGCATGGGCTTGGTGCTTATATATGTAAGAGAGGAACCACGGAAGCCGTGGCTTGGGCAGTTTCAATAAGCTGAGAGGTAGTTGTCTGGGGATTGGAAAGATAACTCAGTCACTGGGCACACTTGCTCTTCCAGAGTTCAATTCCCAGCACTTATATCAAGCAGTCACAACCAGCTGGAAGTCCTGCATCAGGGGATCCAGTATCTTTTCTTGATCTCTGTGGTCACCGGCAAATATATGTATGGTGCACACACCAATCCCTCGCCCCACATGCACACCACATACATGCAAACACGCACATACACACACATCTACACACATGCATAACACACACACACACACACACACACAAATAATTTTTTTAATAGATGGCTCTGGGAACAGCCTTCTTCCAGTTCAAGCAGGCTGTAAAGGAAAGTGCCCACATGGGATCCATGTGACAGAAGGCATTGTGTTCTCTGCCCATTCTATCAGGAGTGGTTTAATAATGCAAGTCAATTAATGGCGAGTGAAGAATGAATGGGGTTCCCTATTCATTATGGTGAAACCACCCATCTTGCCCTTCAGAAAGTGGGCACGAATATGACCCCACTGCCAAAAGGTTAGGAACATGACAACACCCCCCTTTTTACTTTCTTCTGAAGCAGCCCACACCCTTTGGAAGGGCAGGAGGACTCGGAAGTGGTTAAGCAGACGGCACCATCAGAGCTGTCGGTGGAACGACTTGGAGTGTTAGCTGTTTATTTCACTGACAGATCCTGAAGGGTCTGTAGGGGGCTTTTGCAGGAGTCAGGACCTCAATGTAATATACAAGCATTGATTCTGATATTTCCCTTGATAACAATGCTCGACCATATTGGGGTCGCAAGTCAGTAAGGTTCATTGGCTGCGGCAATGCTCACTGTCACCAGCAATAAGTACAAAGGACTTGCTCTAAAAGCTGGCTTATAAAACTTTAAGGAAACTTGGATTGCTTAAGTGAACTTGCAGCGCTCTTGTGGGGCCAGGCAGACCTTAGTTGTCTACTTATATTAATTTCATAGAGTTTAAAGGGTCAAGAAAGGCGGCCGGTGGAGCTGACTAATTTATGAAAGGCCGACTCTTGTCTGTCTCGCTCTCTCGCTTTGACCATGCTGCCTTCTCTTTGTAGAAAATTTAATATAAATTAAAACTTACCAGACAAGAGTGCCCTAAAGGATTAAGTATAAAGTTCGCAACTGGACTAGAAGGATCCAAAGATGCTGTATCTTTTTGCCGGCGCGATTTCATTTGAAGAGATATTTGAACAAACCAACTGCGCAGTGGACATAGAACATGAGAGGAAAAAGCAATTAGAAGCAAGTCACAGTTAGTCAAGGATTAGAGTATTTTTTTTTTTAAAAAGACGTACTTGTATCCTGAGGAGTCCTTGCTCTTCTTTCCTTAAGAAAGGACAGTGTGGAACAGAGGCATCTTCGTGCCCTTCAGTGGAGGGGGAGGGGCGCAACCTGTGAAGGCAGGATATGTGTGTGCCTAGGAAATGGCTCCAAACATGTTTGACTGCTGAAGCAGGGGAAAGGGAAGCAGACAATTGCCATAGAAACTAAAGTGAAGCTCTTGGCTCCAAAGAATGTTCCCTTGTGGCTTATTCCTCTCACCCTGGGAGACAGGGTTCCCCTGTGTAGCTCTGGCTGTCCTGGAACTTGCTCTGTAGACCATGTAGACTTTGAATTCACAGAGATCCACATGCCTCTGCCTGGGATTAAATGTGTAGCTTCACTGCTGTTCCATGAGGTTTGCCGATATTTGAATAAAGAAGGGAAAGACTGAGGTATCTAGACGATCGATACCTAGTTCAGTTTCCATAAAAGCTTTCTTTGACTGTCTCTCTCATTTTGGAGAGGAGGCCATGGAGGCTCAGAGAGATCGATGTGTTTTCTGAGGCCGTGTAGTCAGGATACAAATGAACCTGCACTTTCTTTCTATGAAACCAAGGGACCACATTGAGGGCTGTATCTGCCATGCCAGACTCGTTCAGGAAGCCCTTTTGAGGAGTAAGGGAGCACAAAACATGTCTCCTCGGGCTCTGAGTGGGGCATAGAAACCAGGTCAGTTCGGCTTCGGTGTGCGGGCGAGCTCATGTAGGGAGTGAACTTAAGAGTGCAGAGTGGCCGTGGGAAGTATTTGGAAGTCTGAAGCAGAGGAATGCTTAAATTGGTAGATTTATGATTTTAGCAGTTTCCATTGAGAGATTATCAGTTCTGTCAGGGACTAGTGGTAGATAATAGATACTATTCATCTAGAGAACAATGTAGAAAACCAAATAGTCCATCTGCACTCTAACAAGAGAAGCACAAAACCCAAACTGAGTAGCACTAAAAAATATTTGAGAGAGGGAACTTATAGAGCCCACCTCCAGCCGGAAGACAGGGCATCAAATGAAAGAGGAGCTTGCCATCCCATAGTCAAAACTCTCACCCACAATTGTTCTTGTCTGAAATAACTACAGGTATGGAAATGGAGAGGACCCTGAGGAAAAGAAGGTCCAGCGACAGGCCCAAAGTGGGATCCAGCTCAAGGGGAGGCCCCAAGGCCTGACACTGTTACTGAGGTATGGAGCGCTCACAAAAAGGGACCTAGCATGACTGCACTTGGGAAGACCCAACAAGCAGCTGAAAGAATCAGATGCAGATATTTGCACCCAACCAATGGACAGAAGCTGCTGACTCCTGTGGTTGAATTAGGGAAGGCTGAAAGAAGCTGAAGAGGAGGGTGACCCTGTAGGAGGACCAGTAGTCTCAATTAATCTGGACCCCTGAGATCTCTCAAACACTAGACCACCAAACAGGCAGCATACACCAGCTGATATGAGGCCCCCAACACATATACAGCAGATGACTGCCGGGTCCGTGTTCATTCAGAGATGATGTACTTAATCCTCAAGAGACTGGAGGCCCCAGAGAGTTTAGAGGTCAGGTGGGGTGGAGGGTGGGGTGTGGGGTGGGGGCTGGGGGGGTGGAAGGTGGGAGATGGGGATATCCTGGTGGAGACAGGGTGCCGGGAAAAAGTATGGGATGTGCGACAGTCAGAGGGTGGATGGGGGTGGGGTGGGATAAAATCTGAGGTGTAAAATAATACATAAATAAAATATTTCTGGAGGACGGGAAGGTCAAGTTCCCTTAAGTCCAGAGCAGATGAGGACCCACTTGCTCACAGAAATACCTGCTCACTAGCTCTCAGAAAGGGTATTTGGGTCTTTGTGGGTTTTAATGGAGCCATTAATAGCATTTATAGTCATGACCTAATTGCCCCCAGCAGTCTCATCTTTTAATACCACCACTCTGGTGATAAGATCCAAAGTTCCAACACTGTCATCTTGGTAACCAGGGGCACAATAGCTAGCATTCAGAAGTTAGTGCCAGGTAAGAGAATAGAAACCAGTTCAGGCAAGATGGCTCAGAAGGCACAGGTGCTTGCTATGTGAGCCTGATGGCCTGAATTTGATCCCTGGAGCTCACAGGGTAGAAAGGGGATTGGTTCAAGAAAATTGTCCTTTGACTTCAACATCTGCTCTGAGGCTCATGTGTGCTTATGTGTAAGTCACACGCACACACACACACACATGCACACTACAGACATCACTTATCTGAAGATCGTAGAGCTTCTGAGGTAGACAATTGTGGCAAAGACTATATTATGAGCCGACTTTTGCAGTTTATTTTGGATATAGTTAACGGTATCTCTAGGAATAGGCAGGAGACTGAATAGCTAGGATTTAAAATAGCAATAAGCTTCTAGTTGTTGATAGAAAAAGCCAGTAGAACTTCACAAGAGGAGAAGAAAGAGTTTAACTAGGCTGCCAGTTTTCTCCTTAGGGCAGCTGAAATCCGTGCAGCTTGGAATCAAAGGGAGTCCCTAGGTGGAGGAACTCAGAAAAAGAACTCAACAAATTTTTACTGTTCAGGAGTTCAGAGCCCTTTCTGTTTCTGTGTCTGTCTATGTGCCTGCCTCTCTGTCTCTCTGCCTACCTGCCTGCCTGTCTCTGTCTCTGTCTCTCTGTCTCTGTCTCTCTGTCTCTCTGTCTCTCTCTCTCTCTCTCTCGCTCTCTCTCTCTCTCTGTGTGTGTTTGTGTGTGGTGTGGTGTGTGTGTGTGTGTGTGTGTGTGTGTGTGTGTTGGAGAGTAAGCAAGGAATGTACCATGCTTTCAGGTGGAAACCTGAGCCAAAATATATGGCAAAATGACAGTAGATTAAGTAGATTTGCCCTACTGCAGATTTGTTTCTGATTGGCCATGGTGATCAGTTACGACTCCCATCGAAAGGAAGGAACGAAATATGCTTCATGTGCGAAAGTAACATCACTTGAGTTTGGCAAAAGTTTTAGAAACAACATCCATTAAACCAACAATTACAAGACATGTCAAAGCATGGAACTACATTTGTGAAAACCAAGAGAAAAACAGTTAAATAGAACATGTCTAGAATGGCTTAGGTATAGAAAGTAGGTGACGATATTTTTGAAGGATGGGCTTTTGTGTAAAGACATGGAGAAAAGGTCTGACGGTATTGAGAACATGACACCATGGTAGGAACCTGGAGCAACAGCTGTCATCTCACTTTCATTTTATCCAGATGTGTGATCGTTATAGGGTGGAGTGAAAGACACAGGGGCTCAGGCTGGGTAGAAATGGTGCCATCATTTCTACATCCTGAAGCAGAAGTACTGGATCATTCAGGGAATTATTTTATCTTTAGATTTGTAGAAGTTGTCCCTAAAACTAATTTTGTCTTTTTTTTTTTAAGTTTCTGTAAGGCAAAGGACACTGTCAAAAGGACAAAGCGGCAACCTACTTTTACTGTTTTACAGTCCAGTCATTACCCACCTCCCAGTCTGTCCTCCCACAGTTCCTCATCCCATTACTCCTCCCCCTTCTCTCTAAGAGGATGTCCTCCTCCTTTCTCCGCCAGGCCTCCTCACTCCCTGGGGCATCAACTCTCTAGTGTTATGAGTCTCTAATCCCAGTGAGGCCAGAACAGGAAGTACTCTGCTATATATCTGTTCGGGGTGGGGGTGGGTGGGGCGGGACTTGGACCAGCTCCTGTATGCTGTCTGGTTGGTGACTCAGTGTCTGAGAGATCTCAGGGGTCTGGGTTAGTTGACAATGCTGGCCTTCTTATGGGAACGCCCTCCTCCTCAGCTTCTTCTAGCTTTTCCCTAATTCAACCACTGGGGTTTCTAACTTCAGTCCAATGGTTGGGTGTAAGTGTCTGCATTTGTCTCAGTCAGCTGCTTGTTAGACCTCTTGGAGGACAGCCATGCTAGGCTCCTGTGTGAAAGCACACCATAGCATCAGTGTCAGGCCTTGGAGCCTCCCCTTGAGATGGATCCCAAGTTGGGCCCAGCCACTGGACCACCTTTCCCTCAGGCTCTTCTCCATTTTAGTCCCCTTTCTTTTAGACAGGGACAATTGTGGGTCAGAGTTTTTGACTGTGGGATGGCAATCCCATCCCTCCACTTGGTGCCCTGTTTTTCTACTGGAGCTATGCAGGGTCACAGTGTAGTCATGTGGGCATTCGAGCACCCATATTCTCAGCTTTTTTCTGCATTCCTGGATTTCAGTCCCAACTCTCCTATTCAGAGATGGAAGCTGTTATTCCCACTTAACATATTTCATCCAGTCTCACCACAATGAGCCACTGCCTGATCATATGATGGTACGCCAATACAGCAACAGGGGAAAGAAAACTCACAATTCTATTTAACCACTATCGGCCAGGAGTGTGTCACTTGAGAACACCTCCCATGAAGCATCCATGGGAAATGTAGTTTTTCACTTGGTTAACAGTAGGAGATTGGATTAACAAATAAAAATGAGGAAATGACCATTATAAGTGTGCTTGAAGTCTTGGTCACATTTTTGAAAGCTTTCAATATGAACTCTGTGCACATAAATTCTTTCCTCTCTGTCCTACACTGTAAGTTACTGATGCATATAAACACAACAATATAATACAAATGAAGTTCTTCACTGGAATAGAACATGCTGTAAATTTTTAGACTGTTTCCTAGCTTGAGCATAAATAGTCTGGCAAATTTTGCTAGCTTTAAGGTAACTTTGAGTATCATCGATAACTGCACTAGAGGGCAAACGATTTTTATTTCCCAGTATTTGTTTATCTTTCTGCACATGTTGGAAGGTAAGTGCTTGTGATTTCATGGCTATGCCTTACCACAAGAAGGAAGTTTGGGCCAAGCAACTGACGGACTGGGTGCTATCTGATGGCATGTCTGGCCAACTCATCTGGTTTTTAGAATCCCGTGTTATTTAGAATGTCCTGGGTTCAGGACTCTAATCTAGAAAAAGCTGAAGGGAATATTTAGCTAGGACAGAAAAGATTCATTAGAGATTTAAAAAGTTTTAATTTGGAAGTAGAATAATAATTACTAAGGACTGGGAAGAGTACCACAGTGCTTGTGGGGTCAGGGTACAAGAATGGCGGGCAAGCAAATGCACATTGTACGCATGTGTGGGAATCTCACAAGAATCCTGCTAGTACATTAAAGTAATATATGCTAATAAGATGATTTAAAAGTGAAAGTGAGCACAGAGTTTACTTAGGGGCTAAACTGACAGTAGTTAGTGCAGCCACACACATACATTAGGGAAGACATTCACAAAAACATCTGTCATTCTGACCTGGCCTGCTGTAGCTAAGGAAACTAATCTCATTCCACTTCAGATGCTCTTACTTAAAGTAGTCTCTTCTCCTATGTGTCTTGTTTGTTCATGTTCTTTGCCTTTGCTTTAGAACACAGCTTCTTTGATCAAACATTTTAAAATATTGATTACAGAGACTTCTTCCAGTTTTTATCAGCAACGGTTCTCAGCGACTGTTCACTACAAGTAATTAGATGCTTTTTGCTCAAGAGGCATGCAGGTCCATGTGATGCTAGTGTTTGATATGGACTCCTCTTCTTCTAAATGATTGGCTGCCATGCTAGTTTCTGGGGAATACTATTTTCTTTCCAAGCTTTTGTCACCCACCATTGTGTCTGCCTACTGTTGACAATCCTTGGTTGAGTTATTAAGTGCTTATCATTTACAGAGGATGTGCGAGGAATTCAGAGTCTGCTTGACAGTGGTGAGTCTGGAACATTCTTTGAAGTTGGTTTTCCCAAGTAGATGCAAGGAATTCTTAAAGTATGCCATCTTATTTGTTTAAGAATGAATCAAATATTTTATCTTTTTTCACATAGACAGATTAGGAAGAAAAACTTCCAGTTAAAGAAGGCTCTGGTATCGAGTTGGGAATTGGCTCAACTGGTTAAGCTTATCTGCTTAATGCACATAGTAGCCCACGGTTATAACTACAACTTCAGTTCCACAATATCTGACATAAGCTTCCACAGGCACCAGTGCTATGCTCCACACCCAACAGCCACACATGCATACATATAAGTAACAGTAAAAATGAAACATGAGTGCGAGTGCCTGAAAGACTATAAAACGGAAGTGCCAGTTGTTACTACAACCTTTATGGCAACATTTAACTTGTGTCTCTTAGCTCCAAATATAGGAAAGATAGTTCAAAAATGTTTTTAGATAAGGTTGCCTATGCATCTAGGCTGGATTTGAATTTTTGATGTAGCCTAGGCTGGCCTCGAACTCACTATCCTTCTGCCTGTGTTTCTGATGTTTCATTCATGCACCATCTTGCCTGACTGAAAAATAAATAGACTATTAAGTGTTTAGCTTTCTCTTTGTTCTAAAAGAACTTTTCTTTTCTTTATGGTATTTTGGGTTTGTAAACCCAAAGAAAGTCAAGAAATGGATGAAATTCATTGGTTTGTCTTCCTGGAATCCATCATCAGGCACAGTGAGGTTCAGGAACTCAGTTACTGCCCTCTGGTTCTTTTATTTTTGTTCTTTCTTTTGGAGTTATATGGCCTCTGTGCAGCCAGATGGTTATTGACATCTACATATAACAGTGCAAAGAGTTTGCTCTTCAGTATGTCCTTATACCTTTTCAAGGAAATGTACCAAGCATAGAGTTGTATGGATATAGTGTGCAAGAGTGATACTTGACATGCAGAGAACTGGGTTCTTTGGCTGGGTGACTTCTTACTGTGTCAATTGCTGTTTTCTAGAGAGGCGCAAACAAGTTCTGTGGCTGACTACCCAGATAAGCAAGGGATGCATGAATTGGACTCTCCAAAAGATGGCATGCTGGGCAGCAACGTAAGCTCCATGTGCTTTCTCTTCTCTTCTCTTCTCTTCTCTTCTCTTCTCTTCTCTTCTCTTCTCTTCTCTTCTCTTCTCTTCTCTTCTCTTCTCTTCTCTTCTCTTCTCTTTTCTTCTCCTTTATTCCTCCCCTCCCCTCCTCCCTCCCCTCCCCTCCTCCCCTCCCCTCCCCTCCCCCCCTCCCCTCCCCTCCCCTCCCCTCCCCTCCCCTCCCCTCCCCTCCCCTCCCCTCCCCTCCCCTCTCCTCTCCTCTCCTCTCCTCTCCTCTCCTCTCCTCTCCTCTCCTCTCCTCTCCTTTCCTTTCCTTTCCTTTCCTTTCCTTTCCTTTCCTTTCCTAATGTTTGCAAAAGATGAGATTAGGCTCTCTATAGGCAAGGAGAAAAAATAATGAGCAAACACATAGAAACATACCCCACTTTATTCAGTCAGGAGAATTAAAAAGCACTATGGTATCTTACAGTATTTAATTATATGGGAAAATATTTTAAAAAGTCAAAATGTAAGTATAGGGAGAATGTAGAACAATGCTTTCTCTGTGAACTGGTTAAAGTATGACCTGGTGGATCTGCTTTGCAAGATCATTTGCTACACACAGACTTGCCAAGATCTGGCAGCTACTCTCTTGGCTGAAGGAATTTATTTCGAATATTTGAAACAAGGGCATTAGATCCCAGAATCATTACCTGAAAGAGCTTGACATGATTCTTTTTGTTTCATAAAAGGATATTTGTGAGTATTAAGTATTCAAAAGAGGATTTTTAAACTCATGAGGATTTTTAACTCACATGAGACTAGTTTGAATTTTCATTCTTGATAGAATTCCAGAGCTTTGGCAAAGGGAAGGTCTAATGCCAATCATGTCACCCTGATACATGCTGGGCATCACAGTCCTTCACATTGGTCTTGTTACTTTTCACAAACCCCTTTGATCACTGTGATGAACCTATCTCAGGAGGCTTCCCCCAGATCACACATGATAGATCGCTAGCAAGACATTGCATTTGCTTATGAGCCCAGGTTCCCTCCAGTTGACAAAATGTTCCCTCAGATGATCTCCCTTGCATGTTGCCCTTCACCAAAGCCTCAAAAAGGAGTTGTGGAGAAGATTTTATAGATAAGAAAGTTATGCTTCATTGGCAGTGAATGAGAAAATTGAACCAGGAAACCATTTTGAAGCACTTCATCACGTCCGTGCTCCATATTGTCACACGGAAATAGAAAGAGGACACTATCTTCTATTGCCCTACTTGAATGCCGTGCATTGACAGGGTTGAGGAACACTGTTGTTTGCATGTGAAATGTGCCCCCATGGGCTCATATGTTTAAACACTTGGTCCCAGCTAGTGCTTCTGTAGGGGATGGAGCTTTGGGGGAGGAAGTGTGTCAAAAGGGGCACAAATTGAGACTTTATAGCATGGTGTTACTTCCTGATCATCCTCTGCTTCCTGAGTCTGAATTCAAGGTGGCTAGTCAGCTTCCTGTTCCTCTTGTCATGTCTTCCCTGCCTGCTGCCATGTATTTCCTACCGTGATGGACTGTATCTCTTTGGAACTGCAAGTAACACATACACTGCTTCTACTCTAAGTTGCTTTTGTCAGGTTTTCTTATCCCAACAATGAGAAAATAGCTAAGAGAAGTTCATTCCCAGTACTCCTAATGCTAATCTTTCTTCAAGATCTGTACCACCTCCCTTTCCCTGTCCAGCCTGGAGACAGAATGTGAGCTAGGGAAACAGAGAGGCTGAGCATAGTCAATTATGGGTTGTAAGCTGACCAACCTAAATTTGTGATTCTAAGTTCCTGTGCTTCTGTGGTTCCAGAAGCTTTTGATGGTGTTATGTTCATCTTATGCTAAAGCCAAGATCAGGATTCATGCCTCATCATCAAAAGCTTGGAGAATGGAGATCATTCATGATTCAATAGGGGCCATTTGGCATGAGTAACTCAGGAATTCCAACTGATTTGTCTATTGATTTTCTACATTTGGCAATAGACTCACTGTGATGCAATTTTGACTTATCATAGGGCATCCACTATTTAGGCTTCTTCAGCTCTCTAAACTTGAAGAATATTCCACCTGAGTACATTATAGTCTCCTTTATGGTCCAAAGCAAGATGGACATCACCATTAATTATCTATATCTATATCTATATCTATATATCTATATCCATATCTACACCTATACATCTACACCTACACCTACACCTACATCTATATCTATATGTCTGTCTATCTATATAAAATCTACCCTCTTCTCAGCTCTATGGTTATGCATCAGTGCTCCAAGACTAGGCATGGATATTTTCGAATGAAATTGTTGTTAATAGTGCAAAATATTTACAGTTATGCCCCAAATTCAAATATCCAGTAAACTTTATTTCTCCTTTTTGTAGTTTCAGTATTTAATTAGTGATGAAGCGCCAGAAACCTTCAGGGAGAAAACACCCCATTATTTTTTAAGTTACAGTGTATTTACAACCCATTCCCACCTGCTCCCTTTGTCTCCACCCGTCTGTGCTGTATACAGATTCATCTCAGCCAGCCCCTCAGGAATACAGCTGTGTCATCACATACTGTGGCATCCTAATATTTCATACTAAGCCGTAAACCAATTAGGAATGACTACTCTCTGTGCTGACTCATGGGAAGAGAAGGGGATAATGTGTCCTTCAGGTAATGAACTTCTTTGGGGACTTGACACATATTTCATTTTTCAGTGCTGTGCTTTTCCCTTGTCACGTTTCTGTGGATGTGGCTTCATTTTGCTTCATTGTGCTAAGAAGATTATGCAGAGCTTGCCAGGTAACCAAATGGCTATCCTCTTAAATCCCTTAAGAACACCCTGGAGAGTTCAAATAGATCTGGTCCAAGTGAGTATGTCCTTGCAGGGAAATAGTATGTGTGTAGTGTGCCTTAGTTTCCCTTTATGCAACAGAAGAATGTACCAGATTATCATCAGAACATACTGCTGGTCCCTACTTCTAGATCTCCTGATTCAACAGGACTTGGGTAGGATCTGGTGCTGCTGGGCTTGGGACTATACTGAGGACCACTGTTCTTCAAATAGGATACCGTGATGATTGCACTTCTCCCGACGTTGGAGGGTTTGCTGAATGAAAGCACAAATCGATGACAAGTGTAACTGCATGTTGGAATCAGAAGCTACAGAGCCAGTCAGCTATTGAAGTAAAAATCAAGAGTGCAAGACCCATGGGGCTGTGGAGAGCTGCAAGAGACAGCTTTGTTTTCAGCTCCACCTGAATGTGGACTGTGGGAACTAGATCTTCCAGTCTTATGAGGCAAACCTCAAAATCAGGATTTTTTTAAAATGTGTTTTTTTTTCCAGTTTCAAAGTAGATGCTTTTGGTTAGGAAGCTGGATCAGTGAGCAAGGTGTTAGTTGCACAAGTGTGAGAACTTGGATTTGCATCCAGAGCACCTATGTACAAGCCTGGCATGCTGATGTACGTTTGTAACCATAGCGCTGCAGAGACAGGCGGATCTTGAGGCTCACTGGCCAGCTCAGTCTAGCCAAAACAGCCATCTCCAGGTTCAGGTCCAGTCTCAGAAAAACCAGAAAAAGTGGCAAAGTGACCTCTGGTCTCCACATATATATACACACAGCCATACACAGATGCATGCACGCAAGCACACACACACACACACACACACACACACACACACACACAGACTTAGAGACAGAAACACAGAGAGAAACACACAGAGAGAAACACACACACACACACACACACACACACACACAAAGGGGGGGGGGAGAGAGAGAGAGAGAGAGAGAGGGTGTTGTGGGTTCTGCATCCACTCTGCCACAGGGCATGGCCATTTGGGGAGATGGGATGTGAGGAGTTTGACTGCACTTATACCACACCATGCCTGGTGGGTACTGGACTGTAGGGAAGCACCCAGGCATCGTATGCACAGGGGGCTGTGGGTGGGAAAGTGTAGTCTGAAGAATGGGAAAACCAGAGCTGTTAGTCATGGGGTTCTCAGGCTCTTGGATATCCGGGTGCAGCTGGGAGTTGTAGAAGAGCTGAGAATGGTGGAGTAGGAGCCCGAAGGCTGCATCTAGCCTGGGACTTTGTCGGGGGAGGGGAGCTCCGGCTAGTTCCACAGTGATCATCCATGGCTTGATGGATGGCTTGGTGGTGGTTGTGGCTGGAAGTGCAGAGAGGCCTTCTATGGGAGATTAGACAGCGGCTCTGCAGGCAAAGGCCTTTTCTATGGCTTTCCACATTGGATCCTGATGAAAAGAGGCAGTCCATGGTTCTAAGGCATTTATTGTCATGTCAGAGAGTGGTTGTATAAAACCATAACCCCCCTTCTCAGGGTGGGCCTGAGATTAAATACCTTTTGCAAGGAGGAATGTCTGGGAAGGGAGTCTTATTGGCAACACCCTCAGGTTTATTATGCAGGTTAGAACTTTCTTTAGAGTTTCCTCCAAATTTCCTACTTGCTTATCTTCTAGTGCAGTCAGGTCCCAAGCCCCTGATTAGGTCCTTGTGGCAAACTTTAGGGACATCTTGGGTCAATTGCAAGTGGGCCAAAATGTAAAGGATGTAGTATATTGGTTAGGGTTCTCTATAGGAACAGAACCAATAGGGTATAACCTATGTGTGCTAGTATGTATAGTTAGAAGGGGTTTGTGGGATTGACTTATATGATCTGAATGGTCTTCCAGTGAATGTCTACAAGCTACAGAGCTGGGGAAACCAGTGGCTACTCAGTCAATGAGACTAGAAGTTTTAGGGATTTACAGGGAGTAAAGATAGTCCTAGTGGGGCCTCAGACTTGGAAGACATATGGACAGTAGCTGGCGCAGATCGACTTCCAGAGGCTGAAGAATCTGGACTCTGATGTCCAGGGGTAACAACAGCTGCCAGGCATATACTGCTCAAGAAAACATGTCCATCACCTTTCTTGTCACTGTGAGAAGACATCTGATGGAAGCAGCCTCAAGAAGGAAGGGCTATTTTGGCTTGCGGTTTTGGAGGGTATGAATGAAGTCCATCACAGTTAAGAAAACATGGAGGATGGTAAGCAGACTAGGAAATAGGAAGCTAGCCTAGAACAAAATGGTATGACCTTGGTAAGGTAAACTCTTCAAAAACCTGGTGTTAGTGGCCTATGTTCTTCACTGAATCTCATGTTCCAAAGGTTTCATAACCCATTAAAACAGCACTACCACTGGGGATCAAGTGTTCAGGTGCACAAGCCTTTGGGAGATAGTGGAAATTCAGATAACCACAGATGGGTTGCACTTGGGTGCAGAGCTAATGTCTGTATTCTGCTTTTTCCTTCCACCGACCACAGAGCTTGTTGGATGGCGCTGTCTACAGTCAAGGTCACTCCCCGTCTCTTAGTCTCTCATGCTTTGCTCTTCTCAGGAAACACTCTTGGACACACCCAGAAGTGAGTTTAATCCATTTCCTAGGCATCTCTCAGCAGTCAAGCTGACAACTAGCATGGGATCACTCTCAAAGGATGGATCTAATTCTCCTGTGCTAGATGGAAAGATCACAGACCAAGGTGAGAGGTGAAAATTTCTGTGCTTATATTAGAACAGCCACGAACTTCTGCTACTAGAGTCTGCAGAATCAGGTAGATCCAGTGCATCGTCTTGGAGGGTGATTCTCACCCAGCAGTTATCAGGTCTTGCAACTCATTTTATCCACATGACAACTAACAAGTTTGCTGTCACAATTATACCAAAGAGAAAAATACTTTATATTGGTATGGAGTTGAGCTGTGATGCGAGAGAACAAAGGGCGTGCTGTAAGAAGCCAGCTGACATACCACTCTGCACTCTAGGCAATGCACCCCTTGGTTGGTAAATGACATGATGAATGGCGAGAAAACCATAGCTTCCATTTAAAGTTTTATGACACCAAATTTTATAGTGGGTATTTGTTCATATCTCTACATAGCAAGAGCTTAATTGATCTTTATTAATGTAAAAATGACCCCAGATAAAAGTTCATTCCTAGCTCATGGAACCTGTATTGAAATAAGATATTAACAGAAACCTCATAACCCACCCCACAGCCATTAACACTCCCAAGTTTTGAACAAGGAAGCTCCTAATTCTTTAGCTGAAATTTCTTTGCTCCACTAAGTTCAATCCATGTTGGGACTATTAAAATGTCCTCTCAGCGCTTGGTCTGAAATCACCCCCTTTTACAAATTTTCTCATTACATAGATCTATAGCCCTTCAGAAATGAATTGCTTTTGATGGTGGTGGTGGGGATGTCCGTGATCTTAATAACATTATATAATGTATCCTGATGAGTCAATGTTTGAGGACCAACTAGCACCAAGCTAGATTAAGAGTAAATAAAAATGGACTTGGAGCATAACTCTTGTCTCCATTAAAAAAAAAAACTCTTTCCAAAAGCCCTTCTGAAATAGAGATAATAGAAGCAAAGAAATAGGTATGTCTGAGTCCAGGAATGTGGAAGGTTTAAGAGAGATACTTAATATTCATCTGGTACCCATTGCAATAACATCAATCTTACCGTGTTCTCCTGGTATTAATGTGGATGTTCTGAATTTAATATATACTTCCAGTGGAATTTCATTGTAATTGAGCACTAAATGATGTCTACTTATGGTAAAGTGGTTCCAGAGTTTTCTGTAATAAATAGGTTTTAGTAGGATAGAGGATCCAAAATTCATCACTGAGTCTACACTAGACTCTTTATGCTCTAATTGTCATTGATGGTCTTTACTGTATTATTTCCAGACAGTTCATAATTACTCCAGCTGAACAAATGATGATTTGTGAATGGAGTAAGACATTGACTGGATTATGTGTGCCATTGATTTTTTTAAATGCTCTGGTTTCACAAAATAGCTGGTCTCTTCTGTATTGATGGGTTCTGCATCTGCAAATTTTGCCAGCCATGGATTTTTAAGTGTGTGTGTGTGTGTGTGTGTGTGTGTGTGTGTGTGTGTGTGTTTAAATTGCATGTGTACTCCCCACATCCAGACTTTCTTCTTTGCCACCACCACCATCTCTGGAACAATCTCACAAGCATTTCCATGGACTAGGTGTTATAATATAGCGGTAATTTAAAGTTTACAAGTGGATGTGCATAGGTTCTATACAAAAGAGTCGAACATCTTAAGATTTTGGTGCCTGAAGGAAGTGCTGGCATCAATCTCCCAAATCATCCCAAGGGATGACACTCTTCTAAAATCATTTGACTTCTCCCTATATGCTGTCACTATTAATGGCAGCAAAATTGTGACAAGGTGACTTGTGCAGTGACAGTGATAGCTAAAATGCATTCATGGAATGCTTACTGTATTTTAAACACCCTGCTAAGTGATGTTGGTTAGTATCCCCATGGAACCTCATGGCAACATCATAGTTCCAATTTCCAGCTTAGTTGGGAAAGAGGGAGTTAGGAATTTAATGAGCCCCTGATAGCTAAACAGATCCAGAGTTGGACTTAAAGTTTAAAGTCTGTGCTTTGACACATGATGATATCTAGTTTGTGATTAATCAGTACAGAATTCTCAGTAAGCAGCTGAAGAAAACTGTGGATTCCTGCATGGAAGAATTCCTGTCTTTCTTTGTCACAAATAGGATAAACACACGATAAGATGAAATTTCATTAAGAGAGCTTCACTGGGAGGTAACCTAAATTCAGAAAGACAAATGCCATGGTTTCTCTTATTTGCAGATGTTAGCGTTGAACTTTCAGATGTGTGTTCTATTTGGAATAACCAAAGAGGTCAGCAAAAAGTAAGGGAGAGAGCTGGATTTCAAGCAATGAGAGATGGAACACAGTGGTATAAAGGCCTAAAAGGGAATAATGGAATGGGAAGGGTTAAATGGGGAGAGGAATGGGAAGACAGGGCAGAGAAGGGAATGGAGCTAGTAAAACTAGAGTTATATGGAAATTCACTGTCATAGAATCTTCCTAAAATATACAAATACACATATATGACAAGAGTCTAGTTATAATTATCCTATAACAGGGCAACAATGCCCCTATGACACACGACAGGATAACAAATAAAAAAATTCAATGATAGGGCTAGGAATGTGTTACCTCATTTGGAGTTGTTGGCCAGAGATGTCCCTTAGAGTCTCAAACATTGCAGGTCATCACCATTGCTGCTGGTGGCCCTCCAGACTTTGTTGGTAACTTCTATTGCTGAAGATAACAACCCTTGAGTCATAGAACATAAAGAGAACAAGCTGGTACTCAATTGGAAGCTTCATCCCTACTAGATAGCTTTTATAATGCTGGAGGTGCATGGGACCAGAGGATAAAATAAATCACTAGTCTTACCTAACTGTGAACTCTGTAAAATATAGTAGCAATTGGCCTGGCAAGACAGTGGTGCACTAGTGGATGAATGTCATGGGAGTAACCAACCACTATTAGACTTAAGGTCTGCTCCACAAACTGAAGTTCATAATTGGCATCATTATTAGGACCAAGAACATGTAGCGGCTGAACAGGTTATAGACCTTGTGGGAGTGTAGTACTATTACTTTCCTAAATGGGCACAGCATTAAGCTGACTCTTAATGATTTATTGTTATGCCCACAGATTAATTATTCTCTCAATCTTTGTAGAAGTTTTTTTTTTGCAGTAGATGACAAGTGACATAGATAATATTTTTTTTGCAGTAGATATCAATTAATTAACTCCTAGTGAATGTACATTGAGTGAGAGACTGTGGAGTGTTCACACTTAGTAAATGGGACATCTATATTCCACTTCTTCCTCCCAAGGCTCAGGGATCATCCAGTATAGGGAATGGAAAGAGTGTAAGTGCCAGAGGCAATGGATGATTACAAGGAAACAAGTGTTATCCCGACACAGCAGTACAGTTGCTCATATGAACTTATAGCAGATATGATGGCCATGCACAGAGACCTGTGTAAGCTCAAGTCAGACAAAATCCAAGAATGGAGAGGGGAGGTGGGCACAGAGGACTACTTCTAGCTAAGGAGTTCTTGGCAACTGATGGCTGCTGGGTAAGAAAGTGTCAACATTCTTAAAGCTGTGACCCCTGGCATGCCAAGCACATTCCAGACGATGACCATGCATTTAAGAGTATGTGGGCAGCAAAATGGTACTTAATGGGTTTTAAAATAAAAGAGGATATGGTATTCAATGATTAGGGAAAAGGGGTGTGCATCTGTGATGAGTTGGTGGAGGGGGGTGAATCTGATCATATTCCCTTGATATTTGCAAAGAACTAAGAAGAAATGAGGGAAAAAAAAGACAGAACTTAACTCCCTTTAGCTCAAGGAAGATGGGAACAGCTAATAGCTAAGGAGAAAGTCAGGAACAGAGAGACACAATGAATATGAGAAGTGAGTCACAGGGAATCAGACCAGGTGCTTACACTGTCTATGTCTAGAAGCAGTTTCCCCAGACATCAGTTAACACTCAGTCACCCACAAGGCTAAAAGAGCTGGGTCTGAGCTCTCTGGTCCACACTCCCCTTGCCAAAGGTTTGTGCATTTCCACAGGAAGGGGTGCTCTAGAGTGGACACTTACCAGCCCATGGTCTTGGCCTGTCTCGTCTGCAAACTCAATGGACTGAGAATAATTGAAGTCCATTTACATTTGCATGGTAAGTCTTTCCTCAAAAGAAACAGGTTTCAGAACACTATATACCCAGTAGGTGGAAACAGACAATATCTGGTTGAAATAGGTACTGACACTCCCCTTTGGTGGGTGAAAGTTCTCAGACCTCTTGGCCCAGAATTCCTAAAACCTTGATCGATGGCTCATTAAAAGACTAGAAAACCTTTAGACCTTCTCCCTCAGGCTCCTCTGACCTCACACTCTTCATATGTACTCAGTATAAATTGGTCTCTATCTTGAATGGGTGATGAGGTTTTAAGGGGTAGAGCTTAAAGCTTTCATGAGAAATTTCTACTCACTGGGAGGATGCTGTCTAGGTAGACTGTGGACTCTCAGCTCTCTTCTGTTCTTCCACCTTCATATCTCTTGAGTTCTGGCCTCGAGGTAAGCAGCTTGTTTCACCACAGATTCCTTGCAGTTATGCACTGCCATGACATAGGCCCCAAACGACAGGAACAGTCAAGTATCCATGAGCCAAAGTTCCAAAACAGTGAGCCAGAATAAACCATTCCTTTGGCAAGTCAATTCTGGCAGTTATTTGTAATAGTGGTTGAAGCATATGAATACAGCACTGTTTGTGAATATTGAGCCCATCGAGAGCCATTGGTGATTACAATTCCTTGAGCCCTGGGCATTGAGTCATTGGCCAGTTCCTTCTGCCAGAAGGTTTCAGGTAGATGGTTTACCTAAGTCAAAGTAGGGTTAGCCTTATTTTCTGTTCCCACTATTTCATTCCTCTTTCTAATCCTTCCTTCCTTCCTTCCTTCCTTCCTTCCTTCCTTCCTTCCTTCCTTCCTTCTCTTCTTAAAGATTTATTACTTTTATGTTTACTAATGTTTTGCCTGTGTGTATGTGAGTGCACTACCCTCATGCCTGTGGAGGCCAGAAGAGGACACTAGATCCCCTGAAACTGGAGCTAAGGAGAGCTGTAAATTCCATGTAGATGTTAGGGGCCAAACCTGTATCCTCTGCAAGAGTATGTTTCTCTTAATTCTAAAGCATGGAATTATATGTTCAGCATAATTCTTTGAGTCATGTCAAGTTTCTTTATTGTTTTATTAAAATGGAATAAGAAATTATTCAACTGATCAACCAATATAAAATCCCCTAAAAACTCCCTTGGGCTGGTAGCATAGCTCAGTATCAGAGCACTTACTAGAATGTGCAAGACTCTGGGTTTGATCTCCAAGACCCACGTAACCCTCTCTCACCCTCAATCAAAATGACAAAAACAGAATTCCCAATTTTTTTCTAATCCCAGCCAGCCAGATGCATCATCTGCTTGTACAAACTTTGCAGCTTGCCACTCCAAAATCAGTTCCTCAGAGAAGGCACCGCCGCAGCTCCTGCCCTTCACACACTCTCACCAGTCGTGGGTTCTCCCTTTTTTGCCTTTCACACAGCATATGACTTTGAACTTCCATTTCATTCAGCTGTGAGCTGAATTTTTTAGGTGAGAAAACTGAAAACACTGGGTAAGGGTTGAATTGTAATGGAACCATGCTGCAGGATTTGACCTTCACCCTGTACAAGCTTGCTCACACACTCAGTAGGTCTTCAGCTAACCATTAATATAACGGTTGCTAGAATCAAACCATTCTATAGAGAATTAGCAAGAGGCAGCCGTGGCCACTTAAGTGTCCATGAGAGGAAAAAGCAATTCTTTATTGTTAGTGCCAACACCTTGGATAATATACTTTTTATCTCTTCTCATAATGATAATGTAGATAAATTTCATAAATCAAATCTCTGCAGTAAAAAGGTTAATAAGTTTATGCTGTGTAATTGAAAGCCATATTAGTGATTAAAAGGATTTTATATATCAGTTTTCTGGGTCACCAACTAATTATTTTCAATGGCCAGTAATAAAACACGGCACCATGCCTGGCTAGACATTGCAAGCCATCAGATGCTAAATCATGTAGAAAGGACTACCTTAGCTTGGCTGGGTTTTCCTTTGGGATGTGGAGCCATTGAAATCTTTGCTGTTTGTTTTGTGTCGAGCTTACAGTGTGTTCTGAGGTTTCCTTTTACACAAAGTAAGCAAGCTTACTTTGTCCTCCCAAGTGGAAAAGGACATGGTGGGCTCCTGGGATTATATAACTATAATCAGTCATATTTAATGTCAGGGTCATGGCTTAACTGTGTAACATACTTGGCCATCTTTGTAAAGAAAGGAGTATTTGCAAAGAAAGGGAAAGTTTATGGGCTGAAATGTATTGATGTTTGCTAAAATGCCCTTAAAATGGTGCAGGAAAAGTAATGCTAGATGTGAACTCACTAGAGGGCACTCAAGTATTCATTGTAAACCTAAGGTTAATGATGGGAAAACTGAGGCTTAGAGTTCACTGAAGTCATGGCTAGAATGCAGCAAACTGATGCTCAAACTTGATTTTGTCTGACTTCCCACCCAAGTAAACTCTTGAGATGTATGTACTCCTGGTTTCATGCAGTACCACATCAAGGTGTAACAACAGCAAAGACAAAGTGCTTATGATTGGGTTTGAACTTGTGTGACATTGACGCTCTGTGTATACAGGGGTGAAGCATGGCTACTGAATTGTATGAAAAACCTTTTCTGTCATAAGTAAGTGATGTACCCCGGAACACTGTAAGACAGAGAGAACATACAGAAGACAGAGCTTCCTATTTGGAGCTTGAATGAAGGTGAACAGAATTTAGATAGGGAGGAGGACATCTGTTGGGGACATCTGTTTTAATTTTTGCTATTATTCCTTAAGAGAGGTCTTGAAGTATTATTTAGCCAAAGAGTTGCCGCCTCTAGAATCATGATAGAATTGTTTGCACAGTCAAAAGCAAAGCAATATATGAAGCTTTGGACTTAACATCTCAACCAAATCATTCAAGTGTTCTTTGTTTGACATTTGAATGCCTGATTTTGCATTGTTATAGAGAAAAATTAAATTTGGGAACCTTCTGTATATTTGAGCAATTCTTTTGTTTCTCTAGTTGTTTTTCAGGTTCTGGAATTACCTTGCAAGGTAGGCAATCTGTTGGGTCCTCTGTGTCTCCACCCTTGTGTGTGTGTGTGTGTGTGTGTGTGTGTGTGTGTGAAGGTAGGGACAATTTGTAAAGGCAGTCCAATGGAACTCTACAAAGGCTGTAAATGGCGGTGTATTAGGTAATTTGAATCACTAGGTTATTTTCTTCAAAGGAAACTAATTTGTAGATGAAAAAAAGATGAAAATTGGAAGGTAGGTATCATTGTCTTTTTAAACTTGAGGAATTCTTGATGTCTTAGTCAGGGTTTCTATTCCTGCATAAAGCATCATCACCGACAAGCAAGTTGGGAAGGAAAGGATTTACACAGTTTCCACTTCCACATTGCTGTTCATCACCAAAGGAAGTCAGGACTGGAACTCACACAGAGCAGGAACTTGGGGGCAGGAGCTGATGCAGAAGCCATGGAGAGGTGCTGCTTACTGGCTTCCTTCCCCTGGCTTGCTCAGCTTGCCTTCTACCCAGGTCTACCAGTCCAGGGATGGCACCACTCACAGTGAGCCCTCCCTCATTGATCACTAATTGAGAAAATGCCTTACAGCTGGATCTCACGGAGGCATTTCCTTAAGGAAGGCTCCTTTTTCTGTGATAACTCCAGCTTGTATCAAGTTGACATGCAAAACCAACCAGTACCCTTGAAAACTGTCCTTGAGACATGCCAACCAAATCACTAAGCCGGAGACAGGATGAAGATGGCACACAGATTAGACACTCTGAGTCTTCCCTGTGGGTATGGTAATTACATCTAGGTGCATATGTACCTTGCTGTCTAAGGCTGAGGAGCAGTGATCTTTGGTGAATAAACGATTGCCTGCGTCTCCCATGGATATCTATGTGGAATGTGTGAGCAGCTCTAGGTGCTTCTTGGAGGAAGCAAGAGATGTAAGTAACCCAATAACTCTAGGGAAGACTCAGAAACATGCAGGGATACAAAGGCAATGAGTCTTCTTGGGGTCCAGTGGAAAGATTCGTGTTGCAAGGAAAAGTGGCTTTCCACATTTCAAGCATCCTTGGTCCACTAGTGGCAAAAATTTTTCAGATCCCATTAACCATTCAGTCATGTCTTAGAAAGAAATGCTGGGGGTAGAGGGAGGAATAGGAGATTTAGGGGATGAACAGGTAGAGAAGTATGGAAGGGATGATTTAAAAGCCCACGGACCAGTACATATATTCCCGTTTATATGAAAGCGGATGCACTTCAGACAGATGGATTGAAGAACAAGTGGCATTTGTTTTTAATGGGAGGTATATTTTGAATAAACCCAAATTTATTTATCATCGTTTCTTCTGGCATGCCTAGATACTGTAATCAGGCCTTGGTGACTCACATGGGAACTGTGGATGAAGGTTTAAAACAGAAGAAGGGAGCTGAGTGCTGGGTACTTGGGGTTTGATGGAAGCGTAGGGAAGGCAATGCTGCATTCTAGCATCCCAGGTTTTTGGTGGATCATGTTTGAAGGAAAAGTCATCTCTGGCAACAACATGATTGTTGCTGACTGCAAGAGGGTGTAGGCATACAGGAAGGCAGAGACTTTTCCTGAGAAATATGATAAAAAATAGCATTTGTCTTCTCTGCTCCTTTCTCTCTAAGGCTTATCAGAGATTCCTACTAATGTTTTACATCCCCATCCTCTCTCCAATAAAATCTCCATCTTAATTCTCTTTTTTATTTATCTGATGGACACAATTACTTTAGCAAGAGAAGGCCACCACTGGATCTACCTATTATTATAAGGGAGGAATGAATTGACACTTGACTCCTCTCTCTCTCTCTCTCTCTCTCTCTCTCTAACGTAGATGTTCCGTTAGGGCCCAGAACTCCGTAGACATTTAATCTCCATACTTCAACCAGTTTCTAAGTTAACTGCTACACACTGCACAAAGAAACATCTCTGATGAGGTCTGAGCACTACACTAATCTATGGGTATGGAGATATACATTGATAGGGTAATTGATATCATAGCCATTCAATAAATGACTGTAGTAGGTTCACCTTGGAGTCTATGAACTCCCAGCCATGGGTTATTGATAAGATTTACAGCACCAGGCATACATTTCTTCCTGTGGAGTAGGCCCTAGACACAATTGGAAAGCAGTTGGTTACCACTATAACTGTTGCACCAGGGCTGCACCATGAGTGTTATTTTAGCTTGCAAGGTTCACAGCTAAGTAAGGCTATTGATGACTTTTCTTCCACAGCATCCTATATAACACTTAAGGAACTGTGAATTATAGGCAGCAGGAGGATGCTTTCTAGTCAGTACTGTGCATGTGTGTGTGTGGACCAGTGATGGATGTCAGGCCATTCCTCTCAATTGCTCTCCATATTTATTTAAAAAATAATTATTTAAAAATGAGCAGTCTGAAGTAGACTCCAAGGGACAAATAGGCTCCCCTTGTTCCTATTGGGTCAACATTAGAGTAATGATTAAGTAAATATTCCTGATTTATGGGTTATTGTCTCCCTATAAAAATGTTTATCAACATTTTACCCCAAGTCAACATTTTGAAACATGAAATTCCATCTCAACCTTAGTCAATATAATGAATATAGAAAAGCTAAAAAAAAGTGTCCACTAAGGGGCCAGTAGCATCCTGACAGAACATCTTGTTCTGGATACTGGCACACATGCTTCCAGCAGACAGTATGAGGTGAATAACTTGAAAAAATACACTGCCTGTCAAAGAGAGTTCCAAGACAAGACATAGGAGTAGGAGATGACTAGCACATTACTGAGATGAATCCCAAATATTAATGCATTAGAGAAATCAAATACAGTTCATACTGAGGGGACTGGCTCTAGGACCTCCTTGGTCACCAAAATCTGTAGATGTTCAAGCCTCATATATAAAGTCACAGTATTTACTTGTAACTTATGCACATCTTCCTGTATACTCTTAAGTCCTTGTTAGATGAAATATAATGTCTGATATGGTAGAATATCTATGTATTCAACTTACAGAACGAAAGAGAAATGGCCTGCACTCATTCAGTACAATCCCAACAGTGTGCCTGGGTGATGTTTAATTTATTCTTGGTAAAACTGATGGTGTAGAATACATAGGTCTGGAGGGCCAACTGCTCCCTACTCTAATTCTTACTTCAGTGGGGTTTGGAGTCAAACCCACTTTAGTCTGCACCAGAGTATGCACGTCACCACACCTTCCTTCTGTGTGCTTCTCCAGTGTCTGTTTTTTTTTTCTTTTTGGAAAACGCAATTGTCTACTTACTGTGGCTATCCAGTTACTGACCCACACCCAGTGTCTCAAGGGTGCTGAGCTTCTGGTGTCTGTTCTGTTTTTCAAAGGCTTCGTGGTGTCTACTAATAGCACAAGTACCTTCATTGAATAATAATGACTTCAAGTGACTGATAAAACAAACCTTCAACATGAGTGCTATTCCCATTTTCTAGACAATTCAGATTTTAGGAGACACGTGTGGCTCAAACAAGCTCACAGGGTTGCAAGCTGCCACCAGAATGTCTAGCCAGGTTGGCTTGTCAATAGTACCTTTCTACCTACATTTATAATTTTCTAAAAAGCAGTTTCTTATTTTTCATTTGTGGGATTTGTGTGCATGTGCATGCATATACATGTGTGTATGCATGTTCTTGCCACAGCATATGTGTGGAAGCCAAGGGGCAGCTTGTGGGAGTTGATTCTTTCTTTTTGCCACATTGGGTTCCTGGAATTGAACTTAGGTTTTCAGGCTTGGTAGTAAGACTTTTTACCCACTGAAAAATCTTGTTAGCCCTCTACTTACTTTTAATTCACCATAAATCAATCGTATGTCTTTTTCTTTTTTCCTCTTTTTTATTTTTTGGTGGAAGTAGAGTATGCAGGAAAGCATGCAGAGGACATCTGAGACCCAAGACATCACTGACCTCTCTATGTGTTAAGGGTCCTGGCTTGAGAAGCTTCAAACCCCTGGAAGGCTACAACATAGTAGTCTGGGTTCTCTTTGAGGAAGGGAAAGACAGTGTTGGGGGTCAGGATGCCCACACTGGCTACCAGCACAAATCAAACTCTTGAAATGGAACTTAAGTATTATGGCCCTCAGAGTCAGCATTGATCCAACATTTTGCTCATTCTCATCTGTGCCAGAAGGTTTGAGCCTTCCCATCTGACTCTGTTTCCTGTAGGAAAAGGATGGGAAAAGTGAATGGAAGACCGACTCAGTGAATGAATGAATAAGAAAATAAGTATACTGATTCTTATTGTCACCCTGTGAAATCTATAATAGAAAATTTAAACCGTGTCCAACCCCCTGGGGCAGGTAGTTGCTTCTGATTTACTGAAACTCAGGATTCCAGAAGATGAAAGCTGCCTAATTTTAAATTAGCTTTCTTTGTGCTTTGGAAGTCACCTCCACTACTGTTGAGGATGGTGGGGACTGAAAGAGCCTGCAGCGTCTATTTAACAGGCAAATTTATTTGGTGTCTGGGCAAAATCCTTTGAGGGTTTATAATCTGAGAAATAGATTGTAAATCCTCTAAATTAGTGGGGCCATGCAACTTGTCCAAGATCAAACAGTCAATGAATGACACTTGAGAAGTTTAGTCCAGTTTTCCCTCCTGAGAGAAGATGGGTTCACTTCTGGCAGGCATGTTGTCCTTGTAAATGAACCCTCAGGTTTTGGAAGTTACATATAGAGCTGTGAGGGATGAGTGGGAAACCACTTCACCAGACCATCCACTGAGGCTGTCCTGGTAGTCTAAGGAAGGTGTTACTCCCAGAGATGAGTTTCATGATCTTCACATACCTAAGAATTATTTGGGCATTTTGTAAGAAGTGCAAACCTCGATTGACTCAGTCTTGGATGGAATCTCAGAATCTGTTGATTCATAAAAAGCTTACATGTGGTACATTTGTCTTATTGCTGTAGGAACCAGTCAGTGACCTATCAGTGCCTTTACAAGGGACAGGGTTGATCTTGTGCACAATCATCTGAAGTTCTTGAAAGTCATTGTCACCATTGCTGGAAACATCTTAAGCCATGGTTACATGGTTACTGCTACTCTTTGTTGAGTACCCTAACCTAGGCACCCAATTCATTCAGAGAGGTTCAGAGTGAAAGGAAAGTTTATCATAAGGCAGAGACAAGCTCTGAAACCCCAGTGGAACTAGACAAAACAATTTCTCTTTTGTTTCTTGTTTAGTTGCTCATTTAACTGTTGCTCATCAAGTTTGCTCTCCAGTGGGGGCCCTGACGTCAACCTTTACACAGCCTAGCAGTGCATTTTCTCATGGCCTACTGTATCTACAAATCCCAGACACTCTCTGGTCTAGATTCAGTCTGTGATTCAGATTTGGCCCAATGCCAGACAGGAGTGTAGGCGAGGCATGATTCTGGCTGGGGTCAAGGGGCTGGTGAGACTGAGGACTCATGGGTTGGGAGAGGCGTGATGGGGATGCCTACTACATCAATTATTTGTACTCGTTTGCATGTTTCATAGATGAGGCGATAGTGATTCAAAGATGTTCTGCCTAACTCAGCCGCTCAGTGGGACAGCAGACTCACAGCCTCGTCTCTTCAGGCTGTGGTCTAGGTTCTTCCTATTATGTTCTACCTGGTGATTTCATGGGTCCCATTGAAACCTGCCTCCTCTCTTCCTCACTCTTTTTAAGACATCATTTCTCTGTTAATATTCCCTTAGGAAAACTATGCTTGAAGAGATGATGCATGCACCTTTTTGGGACTCTTTTCAGCTGAACCCCTGTATAAATTGATTCCATAACTTTGGTTGAATAGCCAATGTAGAAGGAGCCACAAGATTAAGATTAATAATTTCCTGAGGCTCAGACGTGAGCCTGGTCAAACAAACAGAGCACTAAGTGCTGGTTCCTGATGACTTTCAAACGTCTTGGGTGTCCCTCCCAGGTAGTGTGATCTACTTTTTGTTCTACAGTCTCCCAGGACTATGGATCTGTATTGGGGGCTCCACCATCTTTCTGTGGGACTGTGAACCCAGGGAATTTTGTTATTTATTAGTGTTAATGTCACAGATCCAGCATGTCTGGTACTTCTGGATCCCCTATGGTGCCCAGTCTGTGTCCCCATTATATGCTCTACTTCGATGGCCCACTTATGATGTCTCTCTACTCTATAAGCCTTGCCCACAGTAACAGTTGTCTTTACACGACAGAATGGACCAGCTGGGTAGAAAGTGAAAGAGGAGATGGTCACTCTTTATGAGTGAGCTGCCCTAGCTCATTTTCAGTCCCAGTTAAGATGAACAAATACGTTGACTGGACACTGTCCGTCTAAGGTCCTGTGTCTATGGCCAGGATAAATCAAAGCATTGAGAGCTGGTTCTGATGAATCTGTCCCTAGAGTCCAGTGCAAACTCTGTTGTCATAGTGACAGCATTTATGGAAAAGATACACATGAAATCTGAAAACCTTTATTCTGGGTTTTAGCTCCATATCCCACAGTACAACTAACTGGGTCTATCTTTTTAACTTCTCTGAATTCTGTCTAAATTCTCATTTCCTGCTTCAGAGGTAATTAGATAACGTATGGTAATATGGTGATTAAAAAGTATAAAACATTACTCCAGAGGCAGTTTTTCCAATGTCACAACGATTGGAAAGATGAGACAAGTTTAGACAAACATTTAAGGGGAAAGATGATGGAAGAATGAAAAGGCTGCAATTCTTCAATAAGTCTGCCACATTCAAACAAGTAGAATCTCAGTTAACAATGGCCCCAGTTTGCTTAGTGATCATTTTCCTAAGCGTAAATTTTGATGCCTCCAGCAAAACATGGTTCCCTTTGTTAATTGCAACTTCAGTGGCCTCCCTGGGGGTCCCTCCTCTCCTGCACCCTTGTAAAAAAGTGTGCATGCCTGTGGCTGTCTCCACAGCCTTTGAAAAGCTGTATAAAAGGCCCCTTTTGACATTTCCCTTCCCCCCTTTTCTCCTTTCTAAGTTTCATTGAACATTAAAAGTTTTTACGAGTATGGAAGAAAGGCATCTTGCCACTTGAAGTTAAGGTGTGATTCAAATTACAGGATGGCAGAGTCCATTTCTAAAGTGGTATTTAACAAGTTTCACAGATATCTTCTTTTATAGGACATTTCTTCCTGGTGCAGAGACGCATAAAAAGTGACAGATTTTTAGAAGTCTCTATAACTGTCCTTCTGCCCCAGTTCTGCTTGTAGTATAGCCTGGGATATTTACTGTTTTCTTCCATCCTTCTCTCTTTGTGGATGGATGGACCTCATCATACTTCCTCCAGAGTGCTGTCTGAGTAACCTCCATTAGTACCTTCTCATACACAACAGGCAAAGGAGGTTGGTGGGCACCCAGAGGGGCCTGCCTCAGTGAGCCAGGATGTCAGTGCCTGTCCGTTCATGGGATCGCTAGTGTCATTTCATGCTAAGCAGAATCCAAGCATTTTGCTCCATATTAGATGAAAAGAATCCAGGTAGCAACTGAAACACAGAGCAGCATGACCAACTCTTGCAGGCCGCCATTAGCTGTGAAAACTCTAGGTGTTTTCTCATAAAGAATTAACAAACAAAACCACAACCAGATGGCTTCCTTATTTGCTGAAAGGGTAGGCAATACTATTGACTCAGAATTAAACAACAACAACAAAACCAACAGCAACAACAATTCCCACCAATGTAAGCTGCTGAGCTAACTGATAGCTGTAGGCTCACACGTGAGAGCTTGGGAGGTTTCTCTCTCTTTTTCTCTTTGGAAATATTGCCCCCCTTTTTTCCTTGGGTTTAACTAGCTTGTTAATCCAGTCAATAATTCCAAAAGTTGTTTTTTTTTTAAACAGGAAGGCTGATTTATTTTGTTTGATTTTATTATTATTATTTGTCAAATTAAGCGGATAATCACCCAGTTGATGCTTTTCACTTCATGAGTTGAACCAGGTTGGATGCAGAACAGATCGAAACTGTAGCCATCTCCTGCCAATTAAAAGAGGAAATCCTTTCCCACTTAACTAGGCTCCATAAAGGAAGATCTAGAGAGGAGGGGCACAGGACGAGGCTAGTGAGAACATTTTTGTGTGTCTTTTTTTTTTCCATTTAGCAGACTATCATCTCCATAGAGGCTAGGAAGCCCCTTTGGTTTGACTAGTATCGAAATACCTTCAAGAATTAATAATAAAATTCCCCCCACCAAGCCTACTCATATTTCCTACTGAATCAAAGAACAAGGGAGACAGATTACATTTTAAACTCACAAGACAAACCTCTTCTCTCCCCTTAAAGTCAAGCAAATCTGAGTTGACTTCTCCCATAAATTCAAGAATAGAAAGTCATAAATTGAACATATGAAGGACATCGCCTCTTCTCAAGTGATGTTTCCTTGCCTTAATGGATTTAGCTGTGGCAGGGAGTCAGAGAAAAGCTGTCTTAACGAAATCTTTGACTGATTATGCATTTTTTCCCTATTCATACAAGATAGATTCATCATTCCAATTTGTCAAGCTGGCGGAGTTCCAATTAATTACACCAGGCCAAGCTCAGCTCACGCTCTGCCCATGTCAGACCTAATCTAGTGCCTCATTTGCTGGCCGCCCGATGAAGAGGTATCAGAGGTGGTGTTCCTTGAGGTACTTACTGTGATGGATGCCCCACAGTGTGGCTGGTGGCAGAGGCAGAGTCCAGGACGCGCCTTTCCTTCGAGCCCAGCACTCCTGGCTCCTGTACTAATTGAGGGCTCATCTGTATGGTGGATGTTGTGGCAGACTCTATCCTTCATGGCTGGACTGAAGGCTCTTGTGTCATCCAGACTGTTTAAATATCTACCTGGGTCCTATGTTGCTGTCAGGTTTGTCCTTGCAAAGTGGAAGAAATACGGCTACCTGTCCTCGAGCTGAGTTTTGGAGCCTTTTAGAGGCTCATGTGTGACAATGGGAGGAGAAGGCAGGCACAGTTAGCTGCCACAAGGCTTTGCGAGCATATCTATAGATCCTCTTAAGTATGTGTAGGTAATGCTATACTATTTTTGATTATAGCAACTTTGATTTCATGAGTTTAGCTTGCTAGGCAATGACCTGCTAATGAATACCATTAATTGTGAGGCATTCTGGACTTTGCTGTGACTTTTCTGATGCATGGGTGTGCTAATGTTTGACTGAGTTGACTAGGGCCAAGCTCTATATCGCCGTACTTGTCTTTAGACTAACTGTGACGCCATTTGCATGAGAAAACTTAACTCAAAGAATTTAAGTGGCATACTCAAAGTTGCATAACTAGTAGGTTATGGAGATGAGGTATATCTGATGATAAGCTTTGAGCTCTTCTAAGACCTCAGGTTATGGACCTAGTTACTTATAGGTTATACCTCTGTTCTTCTGATAGTCAACTTGGTCAACCCCTACCATTCCTTCTCTCCCATGAATGTGCCTAACCTGCAAACCACAGTCAGAGGCTGCAGGAACCTGCCTGTAAATCAGGCTTGTGGGTTGAGGTTGCGGAGGCCTATTATGGTGTCTGCCTCAGCTATGTATCTCCTCTAGATCATGGACTGGCAGGCCTCAGGGAGTACTAGAGATAATGCTTGGATATGGTCCAAGATCTACTCAATGGTTTCCTTCTTTCTCTTTCTCTATTAACCTTCCCCCCATATCTGTCATCTCTCCCTGAAGGCATGGAGTCTACATTCCCAAGTGTCCATGAAAGGGTGGTAGATGGATCTCACAAAGCATTGCTCTCTAGTCAAATCTGCACAGGACAAACTTCAACCCATGGGGAAATGGAAACAACAGAGCCGAGTGGATAACGACCTCCTGAGGTTTTGCACTCATGGACTTCACTTTGGAGTCTCCCCTCCTTGATTTTCAGGCTCATACCAAGTGAGCACATCTGCTTAGCATCAAGCCGATAGCCCAGGCTTCTAGTCAATAAGTGACCAGCCAGCCATAGCTGCCTTACAGTGCTTTAAAGCTTAGCCTCATTTTAGCTTTGAAAACCTCTTTGTTTTCAAGAGGAAGTGTTGGTGTCTTAGCCTTTCTATAGGGCTACTAAAAGAAAACCCAATGTCTCACTACTATGGCCTCTTAAAAATAAATGCTCGAAAGGGTGGTTTTATTTTGGAAAGAATTGAATCACATCAAAGATCGATATGTATGTATTTTTTTTTAATTTTTGAGTAAGGGTCTCATATAGCCCAAACTGTCCTTGAACTCTATAGGCAGGGAATAACCTTGAACTCATTCCTCCACCTCCCAAGTGACGGGCTTGTAGGCACGCCCCATCTTGTTCATCAGAAAGATCAACTTCCAATGTAAATAAGACTTTAAATGCATTAATATTCAGCATTTGCATTCCTTCCGGGTCCTTAAATATAATGTGTCTTACAGTTATCAGAAACATATGCTGCTTTTCAGCAGCATTTTATAGACAATTTGTTCAACAGAAAGTGCCGGCATCCCAATATGTTTTGCTTAGTTTTGGCGTTTGCCATTGTGAGGAGAGAATAAACCCAGTGCAGTGGCGGGTGTCGCCTTTCTGAATGTAAATGAAGACACTGCCAACATGTGTCTCCAGAACTAAGGGGGAAAAAAAGCCGAATAAACAAAAGGAACTATTTTTTTCTTGCTTTAAACAAACTTTATGCTGTTTCTATTGTGGGAAGGGGCTCTCTACCAGGATAGAACAGATGAATTAAGCCCAGATCTTGTTTCTAAGAAACTTGCAGTATAATAAAAGATTTTGTTGACAAGGTGGGTTTCTTAGTAAGAGTCAGTGATAATCTCATGTAGCTGCATCTGTGGAACCTCATCAACTGTTAACAGTGTGAAGTGCATCCATTATTTGTTGGTTAATGCCCATCATCCTAATCCTCTGACACCTAGCTCCCGTCTTCCTTCTGCTATGGACCAGTCCCTAAAGCAATCCTGCTTCTCAAGGCTAGGGAATCCAATAGCACTATGTCCATTGTCTGATACTTAGAGCCTATGCCTCACTAGCTGTTAAATATTTGGGATGCCGTTCCTGAATGAAACGATGCTACGCCTGCTCATGTAATCTGTACCTCTGATGCTTAATTTTATATGTTAACCTGGCTGAGCTAAATGATGTTCAGACAGCTTGTAAAATATCTCTGTGTGTCTTTGTAGGCACTTTTGGAAGAAGTTAGCATTTTAATGGGTAGACTAAGTAAAACAGTATCCAACCCATTGAGAGCTTTATCAAGAGAAGAATAAGGAGGATTTCTGTTTGAGCTAGACTCTCCACTGCTTGAAAGACTCAAGTCCTCTGGTCCTTGGGTCTTGGGATGTCAACAGAGACTTACACTGTCAGACTTCTCATTTAGACTTGAGCCATACTAACATCTTTCTTGGATCTCTAGCTTATCAGTGATAGATTGTGAGAAGTCTCAGCTTCCACAATGATGTGAGCCATGACCCCCTGTTAAGTCTTGCCATATATCCATCTTTCTATTACTGATTCTTTTCTTCTGGAGAACCACGACTAATAGAGCACTCTTCACAATCCACCCTCCCCCCAAGACTGCTGAGCTGTTACTTCCTTCCTTTTTGGTTCTTTGGCTTTTGTTTTATATGTTTTGAGATTCTGTTATTACAGTTAAGATGTCATCCTGTTGAATGGATTAGCTCAGCATTATAAATTGTCCCTTCTTATTTAATTTTTGTACAGAAGTATGCTCACATGTATGTGTGTGTGCAGGTGTGTGTGTGTGTGTATGTGTGTGTGTGTGTGTGTGTGTGTGTGTGTGACCCACACAGTTGAGGGACAGTCTTGTGTGTCATTCATCAAGTGCTGGAAGAAGTCAGCATTTTAATGGATGGACTAAGTAAAATAGTATCCAAGCCTTTCTTTGTCCTTTCACCCCTTTTTTGTGACAAGTTTTCTCATTGGTCTGGAGCTGGCCACATGGGCTAGGCAAGCATGTTAGCAAACCCCAGGGATCCACCTGTCTCTGCCTCAGCTCTGGGATTACAAATGTGTGTTACTAAACCCGCTTTTGTTTAACATGAGTGTAGGGGATTGAAGCCAGGTACCTGAGCTTGCACTGTAAGCACTTCACTTACTGAGCTAGCTCCCTGCTTCTGGTTATCTTGAAACTGATGTTACCCACTGCTGGTAAAGTTGTGTCTACTTTTTGGGGGCTGAGTTTCTATGGTATGTCCTTTTATAGTTCTTCTATTTTAAACCTATATGTACCTTTAGATTAACATTTAAAGTTTTTCTTTTGAAGATAGCACACAGGATGGTCTTAGCTTTGGAAGCATTATCATTGTTGTTATTGTTATGTCCATATCTACATCTGAAGAGGGGCTGTCAGTATCCTTATGTTTAATGTACTATTTAATGTGGTTGGCTTAATTCTGCTGTTTTTTTCACTTGTATATCTGGTTTTCAACACTCTTTCTCTTTTCTAGATTATCAGACCCGTTTAAGAATTTTAGCTGTACTTCTCATTTTGAATACATAGAGATTTCAACCCAATGTGGCTCTAATCTTCTCTTGCTTCCCCAGTTCTTCAAATAGTCTTGAAATGTGGATTAAAAAAATGAAAAATAAGGTCCTGAGAGATGGTTCTGGGGTTAGAAACACTTGCTGCCTTGTAGAGGGACCTGGGTTTGGTTCCCAGCATACACGGGTGGTTTACTACTGTCTGTAACAGGATACAGGATACAATGCCATCTTCTGGCCACCATGGGTACTGCACACACCCACACAAATGTACAGGTAGGCATACTCATAAGGTTAAAAATGAAAAAAATCTCAAAACAAAACTATGAAAAATGAGTGAACATACATCTCAGCCAACATGTCACGTGTGGAGGGGGGCGTCAAACTGTCTGCCACAGTAATTGGAGGAAGGCCATGACAGTAGGAATCTCTGTGCTGACTTACATAGAATTTAACATAATTTAAGCCTACTTTGGATCTGGAAGATTTCTTGTAAAATCATAGATGTCTGGATTGTTTAAAATTCAGTACATTTGAGCCCCTGAATTCCATTATCCTATTGGGTTTGGCGTAGTCATCCAGAGGCATGGACTACCTGCCTTCATAGGCCAAGATCCTGCTGTTAAATTTGAGTCTTTCCATTTGTTTGATCGGCATTGTGTCCTGGGTCTCAGAGTTTAAAAGGATAAATTAGACTTCTTTATACAGAGCCTCTTTCTGAGATGCATCTTTGGGGGAAGCAGAATGTGAATTGATGTAATTCACACATTTGCAATTCCTATCAGGTAAGAGGGTTGGAACACCCTGAGCTGGTGCCTCTAAGGCCAAGTAAAGTCGACTCTGAAGAATGCCATGGTGGGAGAGTCCGCTATAGTGGAAAAAAATCTTTTCAATTCTCAGATGTAGATTCAAGACTCAGTAAGTGGGCCAGGGAGGCTTAGACAAAGCAGATGGCAGATTTCTACTCCCAAGTCAGAGGAGAGGCTGAAGTTAAAGTTTTCATCTAAAAGAATGGCTCAAGAGTAGTCTTGTCAGGGGCTGGATGGATCCTATGCATCTGGATAAAGACACGAGTGGGATTCAAGCTCACTGCAGTCACAGTGCTCAGAACCCACCGAGTGATGCTTCTGGGTTTCTGTCCTCCTGGATTCAGTCTGCTATGGGTATTCAGATAAGAATGTATGGCTGGATTCTGTCATGGCCCAGCCCCGTGGTGCTGAAAGGAAATTTGAGACATAATTAAAATACACAATAAAGGGTGGCTTTGTTATTATTGTTAATAAAGAACACAGAGGAGATGTGTTCCTCACCTGTTGGACGTAACCCTGTGGCCATCAGTCACATAGGGCCATGCCCCAGGTCCCTAGTGTTCTGGCTAGACTCTACCCCCATAGTCACCTGGCTACAGCCAAGTTTGCCCTGCCCCACAGTTACTTGGCAACAGCCAGGTAGCCTGGCCCACTATAAAAGGGGCTGCATGATCCCTCCTCACTCTCTCTTGCCCTTCTCTCTTGTCCTCTTTTCCTGTCTCTTACCCCCTCCCTCCCTCCATTCTCTTTCCACGAGGCCATGGCCGGCTCTAACCTCTCTATTTCTTCTTTCCCTCTTTACTTTACTATCTCTTTCCTTCTCCCTATAATTTTCTATAATAAAACTTTAAAATCATGGGCTGTGTCTTCTTATCTAAACCTGCCATGTTGGAACAATGGAACAGGCCTCTCAGTGTCTCCCTTCCTGGCCGGGCTTCCTCCACAGGTATGCAGGCCCACATAAGAACGGGCTCAGCACCCTCCAACAAGATGCAAATGGTTACTAGTGAGGGCTGGAATTCACAAAAATTGGCATATGAAGGTCAACTCACATTCTGGGCTTTGCAAGAAGAATCCGAGAAGAAACCACATGCCCCGCTGCATGGCACACAATTGTGTATCAGTACAAACAGGTAGATGAACCCCTTGGCTCATCTATTTTGGAGCTTTATAAGAGGAAAAAAATAAACTCCCTGTGATAGGAGATTAGAAAAGACAAGGGGACTGGGAATCTGTGCCCTAAATCCATCCTTTTAGATTAATATTTACTAATAGATATTAAAACATGGTAGACAAATAGACAAATGAAAGCCCTGTAGACCATACAGCTGAAAGGACATGCTTTCTTCTGACAGCCAGGCAGTCAACAGATGTCCAGGGATTAAAGGAAATTTGGATTAAATTACCTCTCTATTAAGGTGCTTTTTCCTTTGAAACTCAAAAGTTAGAAGAGAGAGGCAAAGGGAAGACACGCTCTCCTGTCTTAGGGTTTCTATTCCTGCACAAACATTATGACCAAGAAGCAAGTTGGGGAAGAAAGGGTTTATTCAGCTTACACTTCCACATTGCTGTTCATCACTAAAGGAAGTCAGTATTTTCACTAGAGGACTCTGTTCCTTGCAGAGACATCTCCCAGCATCTCATTAGGTGTTGTTTTAAGTTAGGGTGGGCCACAGGAAAAATTCACAGACGATTTGGGAGGTGGACGTAAAGGGAGTTACCCCTTTAAAGGGATACAGGCTCTTTCCAAGTGGTCAGTCTGACTTCCAACTCATGCTGACCTCATGCTGGCCTCAGCCTTTCAGCTTCTGGAATTATAGGCACAAGTCCCAGTGCCTAGCTACAGCAGCTGATCCTGATGAATGCAAAGGCAATGGCTTTCTACTCGTTCTTTCCCTTCTCCACGTCTGATCGTAGAACGACATCCCATTTCTAGAGCTCCTGCATCTTGCCTCAGACATGGACAGAGAGTCAGACTCTGTAACAATAGATGATGGGTGGGCAACTGGGAATATTACTACTATTATTGTTTGGGAGAGCCTCTGTGTTCTTTCGAGTGCTTGCTCTCATTTTGGTTTTTGGCTCTAGGAAAAGCAGATAGTAATGGAGGTTGTTGAAATAAAAATATCCTATTAAAGTAATCCTGAAGAGATGAAAGACAACTGCTTATTTTGTCTTTCCTGAAATTACCTTGATGCACATCCATGGGAGTCAATGCAGTTACTACCTGTTAATTATGAGAACCCTTGAAAGTTTAAGATGCGAGGCACCCTGTTTTTTTCCCTCTGTTTTTATGAGTTAATGAGGTAAATACTTTCTTATCCAGAAAAAGCAAACTTACTTTTGCAGTTTTGTTGAAAATTAGCTGCTAATCCTAGGTCGGAAATTCATGAGTCTAAAGCTCAAAGTTATTTTAATTTTTAGTTGATAAGTAAGATTGCATGTATTTATTGTATACAACTCATGTTTAAACACACACACACACACACACACACACACACACAGTGTAGCAATTTACCTGAGATAATTAAAATGTCTATTATCCTATAAGTGATTTTAAATGAAAGAACATTCAATATCTAATTTTAATACTTATTTAAATTATGTATGTGCATTTCTCTGTATGGGCATACACACATGCCTCTGTGCTCCCAGAGGCCAGAAGAGGTGTCAGACCCCTCAGCGCTTGTGCTGTGGATGGATGCAGGATACCCAGCTTGCTACATGGGTACTGGGCGTCTGAACTCCAGCTCTCATGATTGCACAGCAAGAGTGCTTGCTCTGGCTGAGCCGTCTCTCTAACACCGATAGGAATTTAAATCTTTGTTCTTAACTCCAGTTGCTTTAAGTCAGACCTCTTTAATTCCGTCCTCCCGCTTAATTGAAACTGTGTATAATTTAACCCATCTCTCCTAAACTTCAATGCACTTAGTTACTCTGCTTTGTGGGCCCAGTGCTTCTAGATCCAACACTTAAGTGAGATCATGCCGTATTTGTCTTTCTGTCTCTGACTTATCTCACTCAGTATACATTCCTCTAGTCTTTGTCTATGCTGGCAAACACAGTAAGCCTACACATGAGCTGAAAGAAGAACAGACATGCCAAAGTGGATAGGGAAATGCCCATGTGGCCTCAACTCTACACAAAGAATGACAGGAAACTAAGGGATGCTGAGAGTGGGAGAAATAGTCTTCCCCAGGGCTGAGCACATCAATTGGTTATCCAATACCAAATGGTCAGCCCTGAAAAATGTACATATAAGTAACATTATACAGTCTGGGCAGTTTGTATTAGAAATATATATGAACTTATATATACATATATGCATGGAATAATATATTAAAAAAAGAAGCCATGAATTTGACAGAGATGGAGGAGGGGTATATAGGAGGGTTTGGAGGGAGAAAAGGGAAGGGAGAATGATGTAATAATAATCCAGTCTCAAAAATAAAAGAAAAACATTATCAAGATTTCCTTCTTTTAAAAAGTGGGTGTCGTTGATTATGTTTACCTTACACACTTTCATTAACCACTTATTTATTGATGCACATAAGCTGATTTCTTATCTTGGTTATTGTGACTTTGACTGATATAAACACAAGGGTACAAATTTTTTTTTTTTTTTACTATTGTGAATATGACAACTATGGATATGGATGTGCAGGTATCTTGCTGATTTCCTTTCCTTCAGATGTTTACCCATCAGTGCGGTATCTAGATAATATGGCTAATTCCATTTTTAACCCTTTTGAGAAACATGTATAGGGTTTTCCACAGTGATTGCAGCAATCCAACAGTTGCTGTCTTTTCGCTTTGGATCACAGACGGTTGGCTAGACATGAGTCAGCATCTGGGATGGTTAATCTTCCTTGTCATCATGAGTGGATCTGCCATCAACTAAGAGGTGCTCTGATCAGAACCCTTGTGAGGATGATCTGCTTCACTGACGTGGGATAGTGCATCCTAAGGGTGGGCGGCACCTTCCAGGGCCACCAGACAAAGGGAGAGAAGCTTTGTGTTAGCCACAGTGCCTTCCTGTCTCACTGGTGAGGTCATTTACTGTTGTTGCTGGAGCTGCTCTTGTTGATTCTCCCCTTCAGTGACGTCAGAACCCAGCTTCACTGGGCTTCCAATGCGGACTGAAGATTATTAGCTCTCCAGAACCCCTCCAGCCTTCAGCACTAGGTTGAGACTGCTGGGAGTCCCAGCCTCATGGGCTGAGCAGTGACCCAGGGCTGTTTGTCCCATGTGAAGGCTGCCATTATTGGATTATTTAGACTGTAAGGTGAGAGCTGATCTAATGAATACCCCTGTTAGGTTTATTTATTTTATATGTATGGATTTTTTTCTTTTTGCCTGCATGTATGTCTGTGCTTCATGTGTGTAATTGGTGGCCAGAAGAGAGCATCAGATTTCCTGGAACTGGATTTACAGACAGTTGTGAGCTGCCATGTGTGTGCTGGGACCTGAATTCAGGCCCTTCACAATAAAAAACAAATGCTCTTAACCCCAGAGCCATATCTCCATCCACTGAATTAACTGTTAATATTATTCATTCTCCCAGTTCTGTTCCTCTAGAGGTCCCTGCATGCACCCTAGTGGCTTTGGTTTGCATTTCTCTGGTGATTAGCAATGCTGAGTTTTATCTCTGCAAAAACCTCTATTTAAGTAGCTCTCTTATTTTGAAATTAGATTATTTATTGAGTTGTTGGGGTCTATCTTAGTTAGGGTTTTACCGCTGTGATCAGATACCGTGACCAAGGTAACTCTTATATAGACAACATTTAATTGGTGCAGGCTTACAGGTTCAGAGGTTCAATCCATTAACTTTGAGGTAGGAGCATGGCAGCATCCAGGCAGGCATGGAATAGGAGGAGCTGAGAGTTCTACATCTTGTTCCAAAGGTAAATAGAAGACTGACTTCCAAGGAGCTAGGATGAGAGTCTTAAAGCCCATGGCCACAGTGACACACTTCCTCCAAGAAGGCCACACCCACTCCGAGAAGGCCATACCTCCTAATAGTGCCACTCCCGAGGCCAAACATATTTAAACCACCACAGGTTCCTTATGTAATTTGAATATTAACCCATTATTAGATGTGTGGTTTGCCAACATTTTCTTCTCTTGTTTATGAGTAACAGAAAAATGCTCTCTAAATAGCATTTCCATTGTTGTCAAAACAAGGAAGCTTTTATTTTAATATAATCCCATATGCTTATTTTATTGTTTTTGAAGCATAACTACAAACAGCCCAACCCCAAACCACCAACCACCACAACACCTTCCCCCCCCAACACACACACACACACACACACACACACACACACTGCCCACAACAATGTCACGGAGTTTTCCTTTTACACTTCTTTTTAGTAGTTTTATGTTTTAGGACTTATTTTTAGATCTGAATCAATTATTTTTTTAAAAATTTTTGTCTATAGTATGGGATAGAATTTTATATTTTGTGTATGGCTATTTAGAAGTCCTAATTCCACTTATTAAAGAGATTGCCCTTTTATCATAACATGCCCTTAACTTGTTTGGCAGGAGAGATGTTATTGGTTAAGAGCATTTGATGCTTTTTCAGATGACCTGGATTCAATTCAGTGCACCCACCCAGAGCTCAAAACCCTCTATCACTCTAGTTCCAGGGGATTCAAAACTATCTTCTGGGCACTGCATGCACATGGTGCACAGACATACTTTTAGGTAAAAGAGCTAGACACATAAAACAAAAATAAATAAAATTTAAAGAACTTGATCATATACATTAATGAGATTTTTCTTTTTCTGAGTGTGTGTGTGTGACATATATGTGTTTGTGTACCTGTGTTCACATGTGTGGGGATGTGGACACCCAACATTGATATTAATTAGTGTCCTCTTTGGTCACTCTCTACTTTGTATCAGGAGAAGGTCTCTCTCTCTGGAGATTGCTAACTCAGCTACCCAGCTATGCCAGGGATGCCCTCTCTGCCTCTTGAGAGCTGGAGTTATAGGTGGTCTCCATGCCTGGCTTTTGTGTGGGTTATAGGAATCTGAACTCTGGTTTTTATGCATGTGTAACAAACACTCGAGCCTCCTTCCCAGCCTCACTTCTGAGACATCTGTTGTCTCCCACTGACTTTTGCTTCTGTAACTTGGTAGTGTGTTTACAGATTAAGTGGTGTGACGCTGAGCTTTGTCCTTTGTGCTCACGGTTATTTTGCTCTATGGGCCTTTTGTGGTTCCATATGAATTCGGGTTTCTTTTCATATTTCTATGACAAATACCACTGGAATTTTGCATTGAATCTGTAGATGGCTTTAGTCGTAGTTTTGGAGTTTGAACGCTTTAATAAGCATTAAGTGCTTTTAATTCACTAACATAGGGCATTTCCCTACTTGGTTGCATTATTTTGTTTATCTTATTTTGTGCACATGTGTGTGTGCTCAAGTATGTACATATGTGTAAATGTGGAGGCCACATGCTGACATCATTTATCTTCCATTGCTTTCCACAAAGCTGTTTTTCAATTGAAACATTATTTCATACAATATATTCTGATCATTGATCGTTTCCCCTCCCCCAACTCCTCTTCCCTCCGCCCCCACCCAACTCCACACTTTTTGCTCTGTCTCTCTCTCTCTCTCTCTCTCTCCCTCTCTTTCTCTAGAAAATAAACAGGAAAACAAAACAAAACAAACCAGACTTTAAAAATAAGAAAACATACAATAAATACACACACGCACACATACACACACGCACACGCGCGCGTGCACACACACACACACACACACACACACAAACACACACACCCTAAAATTGTAAACCATAGTATGCAAGCAAAGGACCCATACAAAAGAGAATGCCTAAACAAAGCTATATAAGACAAAAAGTCTACAAAAATACTGTTGAGTTCATTTTTTGTCTTGGACATCTACTGCTGGGCATGAGGCCCAATTAAGAATGGCTTATATACCCGATGATGCCCTAGTGTAGAAAACTAAATTTTCCTTTGTGAGTCAGTGTCAGTTGTCGATAGCTTCTTGGTTAGGGCTGGGAGCCTGTAGGCAGTGATACCTCTCAGCACTGGGTCTCTTTCTGGCTTGAACCCACACAGGCCCTGAATGTGCTGCCGCAGTCTCGGAATTTAGCCCTAAATGGGATGTCTTCCTCAAACTCTTCCCCTCAGGGCTCAGGGATCTATGAGAAAGAAGAGACAGGAAGATTGTAAGAGCCAGGTGGGTTGGATGACTCCAGGAAACTGTTTTCCAGACACAACAGGACAGATGCACCTGACTTTGTGAGATAGGCCTCTCTCCTTGGTTCAAGGATTGTATATTCACCTAGGTTTGGTAGCCACTGCACCTGGATTTTTCCTTAGGTGCTAAGGATGGGACTTAGGTCCTTGTGATTGTGTGGCAAACATTTTGCCAGCCAACTGAGGTATTTCCCTAGCCCATGTTTGCCAGATTATTCCTTGGCAAGAGTTTTTAAATTGTTAACTGAGAAATACTTCTCTGTCCTGCAGGCTGGAGGGGAGGAGCTGGTGACTGCTGAGAAGGAGTTTTGTGCAGTGTGTGCTTCACACACATCTGCATTACATTTTTTTTCCACACGTACCCAGCATAATTAGTGGCGCTATTCCCACCTTATAGCTGATTATTTGGAAAGATTAAGTTACTTGGCTGGGTTGAGTTAACAGCTCATTGAAGCATGAATTCAAAGTTTTCTATTTCAAAAGGTCTTGGTTTTTTTTAGCAGTGACTAATGGGAGATTTCAGTTGCTTGTTAGTTCTACAAATATCACAAATTATATATACAATATATATGTAGGGCAACACAATATGAATAAAGGTTTTTGTCAAAGAATTTGAAGTTTTCATGTACACAAACCACACAGTGGTAGTTAGGCACTGAAGCCTCCTCAGTCAGCCCTGTTTCTGTCTCCTCTCTTGCCAGATTTTCCTGTTAAACCATGGTTATCTCTAGCTCTGGGGAGGAAGAGCTGCTCCTTCTCCGTAGATCATTACCATGACTTTTGAACAATAGTCCTAGACAGCTGCCATTGCTATGCTGGTACACGTTTTGGCCTCTGTACTATCCCTACACCTGTAGCAGCACATAGTTCCAAAAGAACTTGAGCTATCTGCTTATTTGACATATTTAAATATCTGGATGCCATAAATGATTCTAATCAAACTCTGATCAAAGATAAAGATATGTTAATGTGCCCTCCTTGCTCTTAACTAGTTGGACTTGACCAGAATTTATCCAGATGAATTTACATAATGAAGGGCTGAGTGAGAGGCCCAGAACATGGAAATACTCCACAGTAAGGTAGTTTCCGAAGCTACTTCTCAATTATTAGTGTGTTTCAGTACAATTTCAACTTCTGTTCTTCTTACTGTCTCCAATCAAGAGCCTTAGGGAGCTACGTTCCAGGAAGCATTTAAATATAGTCCAACAGAAAGAGGAAACCACTCTTTTTTAAAGATTATATGTGTGTGTGTGTGTGTGTGTGTGTGTGTGTGTGTGTGTATTTGCCTGTTTGTAGATATATAACATGTATTCACTGTGCCTTTGGAAGTCAGAAAAGGGCATTGGATTTCCTAGAACTGTAGTTACAGTTGTTTGTGAGACTCCATACAGTGCTGGAAACTGAGTCTGAGTCCTCTGTAAGGGCAATGCATGCTCTTAACCACAGAGCCACCTCTCCTGTCCCAGGAATTAAGTTCATATCCCAGCTTTCCCACTTACTGAGTTCTGAGTCTAAGACAGCCTATAGAATGGCTGTCGTCCTCTGTCTTATTTCAAAAGACAAAGAGATAAACACTATACTTAATGAATATGAAGTACGTAGGGTGCTATAGAAGTCCTGAGTGAGTGAGCGTATGTTGTTGCACTGATATGGGCCCTGAGAACTCCAGTGGCTCAGCCCCATAGGAGCAGCAGAGCCTTAACCCCTGAAGCTCAGGAGGGAAGGGAAATGAAACAGGGGTGGGGGGAATCTAAGTGTACATGAGTGACCTGTATGTACAAAGACTAGCAATTATAGCTTCCTTCTCCAAGATGTTTACAGCCTGAGAAGGCCCACCTACAGGCACCTCCTATGAAGGCTATCTAACCCCTCCCCTGTTAGCTGTACTTACTAAACATGCCAAGGGGCCTGGTTTTATTGGTAGATGATCCCTCAGTAGATTCCTGCTTTCCTGTCTGTGAATCTGTGTGTAAGTCCTTTCTTCAGTTCCAAAACTGTCCTTAGTCAGGTTTCTAGGACCAAGGCTCTAAGGCTAGAGCAAAACTACTTCAGAGAACTGGAAAAGTTGGGCAACATTCATTAAATTGAAACTATAATCTTCCACGGTTCCTTTTAGGATAGTAGTTGTCAAGTGATGCATCCCAGACGTGTCCCCAGGTGGCACCACTGTGCCACTTACTCTTACTAGAGACTTCCTTTCTACCCATTTTTCATAATAAGATTTTTATATTGGAGTAATGAACACGCCTTATTAGAAATAAACCAAACAATATGCTTTTGGCACTTGGACTGGGATGCTACTTGTGTTGAATAAAGTTCCTGATGGTGCTGAGGTTGGAAAGAACATGAACTCGACAGAGAAGTCGCTGGTCAGGTACCCGTGATGACGAACCCGGAGTGGAAGGGAAGTTCAAGCATCCACCAGGGAGTATATTCAGGAAGGTGCAGGTTCTATAGTTCTTAGTTTTCACGATGGGCAGGAGATGCTAATGACCTCTCTCAGCTTTAAGGGGGGGGCGTGGTCAGGCTCAGTTAACTAAATGGAAGTGGTCTAGGTTCTGGAAGGAAGGACTGAGGATCCAGGAGCAGTCAAGCACAGCTGAACACGTGTGTGGTAATTACCAAGTCACTCACCTGCTCAAATGAGCATTCACAAACGTCCAAGTGTCCCTCACTTCTAGTGTGGGAGATCTTAGCGGTACCTTGTCTCTCCCAAGATGCTCTAACATTTCTGTTCAGTTGCTACAGTTTTGGAGGGGCAGAAATGTCTGGTGGAGAAGACAGGGACAGTGGTCATGGAGAGAAATGAAGATTTTATGAATTTGGAAAAGGGATGCCTCATTGTTCTGGGTCTCGGAGTTGATTTCCTCCTTCCTTCCTCAGTTGTCAGGTAGGTGGCAGGCCTTTGGGCAGGGTCCCCCTGAGTGAGAGTATACACTGTCTCCATGATCTGAATATTCAAAGCGGTCTGTCCTTCAGGCTGAGCAAAGGCAGCAGCTGAGAAAAGCCACAGCAGGATGAAAGTGTCACTGACATGGGGGACCCATCTAGGTGGCCTCTGGCTTCTCCCACAGAGGGCATCTGAGGTCACTAGCTGACTTGTGGAAAGCCACTTTCAGCAGTAATCATAAAGACATCGTCCTGGAGATTATTTTTTATAAGGATGCGGGGCATCCACAGACATATAAAGGAGAGAAATGCTTGTTAGTTATGGCGAAGGTGAAAGGCTTAGAAAACTGATTAGCCTAGCAGTGTGGTCAGATGGAAATGAGAGCTCAGAAGCATAACCGTTAATTGGGTGCTTACCTACTAATTTGAGCTCGGATGTCAGCAGTACTGCACTCCATTTCAAACCCGAGGGTCAGACTTTAACGCTACATCATAAATTACGTAAAGGCACAACACTAACAATTAGATAATTATGGAGACCCATGCTGTTGCAATTTAACTGGGCAAGTTCAGGGCAAACATGACAGGGGTAGGCTTAACCCTCAGACTGCTGGCAGGAGTTTCTCAGCTGAGTGGCACAGGATGCTCCCATTGGCTGGCTCTCAACAGCTATGGGTTAAATCATTTCTTTCCAGTAGCTGGCTTCGTCAGATGACCTGAGCAGACTCAGAAGAAATATTAGAGAGGTGTTAATTATGCTGTGGAAAAATCCAGCCTTTAAATCCACACCAGCGAAAGCACCTGGTGGTGGGTTGGGTTCCAGCTAAACTCTAAGCTGAAGATTAAAATCAAAGCTTTTTTTTTCCCTCCTTTTTTTTTTTTAACAACCACGAGACTTTCTGTAGATAGAATATGTGAATGTTCAACCCTAGCTCTCCCACATTAACATATGAATCAAAATAGAAGTCTCAAGGTCGATGTTTTATTCTCATTGTACTCCTGCTGGCAGACTAGTGCCTGCTGCAAACGGTGATAAAGGCGAACATATCCCCTGTGAATCGCAGGGCTGTGCTGGGCTTTCTGGGAAGTGCGTCACTCACTCACTGACTTGTTTATCAGTGGTCCTGAGAACCTCTGTGGGCTGGGTATGGGGGATAAAGATGTCACGGGATAAGCATCTGAGCATCGCTCTGACTACCTAGTGGAGACCAGAGGCTGGGGAGAGTCCTTTCACATGCATGTGATATGGTATCGTTGGGTCCTCGCTGACAAGGGGAAAGTTTGAGAACGGATGAACCATGCCATGTTTCCCCTCCCTCCACAAACTGGATATAGGAAAGGGTTTTTTTTTTTTTTTTTTTTTTAGAAATAGATAAAGCTAAGAGTCTGCAAAGTTGACACAGTGAGCGACTTATGTCTAAGGGGAAGAAAGTAAAATAATAAAATGATGGGCAGTTTCATCGACACTCATGTTTTGGAAATGCATATTATCTGCCAAATGAAATCGTATTTTAACTTTACAAATATAATATTATATAGCGTAATCTGAGTATGTGAATAGTTGTTATAAATAGATCAGCTTCCTCTGTCTCTTCTTGTTTAAGAAACTAACATGTGATCAGCTCAGGTGTTTCTACATATTCTAGATTCAGGGACCATGGAATTCAGGAACACTGGATCCAGTGGGCATTTCATTCGCTTTATGTGTAAGATAGTGGATTTTCTTAGGGCTTTGAGGTCCAAACCGGAAGGGGCGTGGCTCAGCGACAGAACCCAGAGCTGGAGAAGGAAAGGGAGCTCCACTGACGATCCCTGTGGATTTACCATATTGGCATCAGTAGTACACCACAAAGAAAACTTCTGTGTGGTACTTTTCATGTGGGTAGCCGTATATGTATACACATACATGCATATCGAGGTTTGCACGCATGCGTATTTGTACCAGCAGGCAAGCATAATTGAAGAGTGGTACAGGGTAGCACGAGTTAGAATCTTTTCCCTAGGGAAGAGAGATCTTCCACTGTTTCTACTTCTGGGTGGGTGAAAGGATGGGACCCCCAGATAGCTCACCTCTTTTCTTCGGGCATGAAGTTAGGGCTGATCTTGCAAGGCAAGAGAATAGTTCTGGATAGTCAGCGTTTACCACAGGAGGGGAATCTTGGAGGGATGTCCTTCTACTAAGTGGTCATATCTAGGGTAATTTAAGATGCAAAGAATTCCCTCATTTTGCACTCCTTTTTAAAATTAGATATATTCTTTATTTACATTTCAAATGATTTCCCCTTTCCTGGTCCCCCTCCCCAAAGTCCCATAAGCCATCTCCCCTCCCTGCTCCTCAATCAACCCCCTCCCGCTTCCTTGTCCTGGTATCCCCCCTACACTGCTGCATCAAGCCTTTCCAGAACCAGGGGCCTTTCCTCCCTTTGATGTCCAACAAGGTCATCCTCTGCTGCCTATGCGTCTAGAGCCATGGGCAACACCATGTGTACTATCTGGTTGATGTTTTTGTCCCTGGGAGCTCTGGGAGTAGCTCATATCATTGTTCCTCCTATGGCGGTGTAAACCTCTTCAGCTCCTTGGGTCCTTTCTCTAGCTCCCCCATTGGGGACCCTGTGCTCAGTTCAATGGCTGAGAGTGTGCCCTCTCTGTCTTTAACTTGCATGTGATAACTGATTATATAATACACAAAACAGAGCTTCAAAGTACAGGGAGAAGAGGAAGAGTTTTACTCAATGGCGGTGATTGTGTGAGTGTGACACAAAGCATATTCCCCTCAAGTCATTCCTGAGCAGGAAAGCCTCATCATCTTGTAGGCTAGCACCTTGTCGTCTGTATTGTCAGAGCCCCCTTCACTTCCTCGTTGGTTGGGCCTTATGTGTGCCATAACTGCTCAAATGGGTTGTTCCAGGATTAATATTTAATAAGCTCAATATAGTCCAACTTTCTTAAGCTCAGAGCACCTTTGAAGCCTGTCGGTGGTGCTGGTAAACACTTGTCAATACCCTTGTTGATTACTACTGGAGTTTCAAAAGAGAACTTTTGGTGGTTTTTTAGTGGTTTGGTATAAATTTTTTCTTCCCTTGCTCCCACCTGTTTTCTGTTTCTCTCCCTTCTTACCTCCTCTTTCCATTTTCTTTTCTTCTTCACTTCTTTCTCCCTCCCTCCCTTCCTCTCTCTCTCCCTCCCTCCCTCCCTCCCTCTCTTCCTCCCTCCTTCCCTTTTCCTCCTTTTTTCCTTCCTACCTTTTACCTCAGGGTCTCACCATGAAGCTCAGGCTGGTCTAAAACTTGTGAACCTCCTGCCTCAGTCTTATAACTGCTGGGAGTATAGATCTAGAGTACACACCTAGACAGTATAATATTTTCGTTTGTGCCCAAGAAACAGTAGTGACCCAGATTTGCAAACACCTGATGAGTTAATAAAGACTCAGAACCCATTTGCCCACTCCTTATCCTTTTCTTGGCAGGGACGTGGTGTCCTTTTTGTCCTCACAGCTGTTGCTGCAAGGAGAGTATTAAAGCGACGGCTCATTTTCAGCACTGCGTTTGTCGGCATCTGGAAACTTAGCTTTTAGCCTAAATCATGTCGCCATAAATAATAATAAGGATATTCCCTTAATCATAAACTCTACTGAAATGTTGGTGAAATATTAATTTTCCTTCTTTGAACCATCTAGGAAAGATACTGACTTTAAATTTTGGTTTACAGAACATAGCGCTAAGTTAATCACAACCTTTTGTTGTCTTTGGGAAGTCAATTCTTGGGAAGGATCATAATTTCGATACAAGAAGATATATTTATATAGAAGTACTGTGTATTGCGTGTAGACTCACTTCTTTTTATCCGTTCCTGCTAGATCTTTTCAGTGAGCTTGTCTGTTTATTCAGTGAGCTTATTTAGCTAAGTAGATTATGTTAAACTGTGGATTTACCATATTGGCATCAGTAGTACACCACAAAGGAAACTTCTGTGTGGTACTTTTCATGTGGGTAGCCGTATATGTATACACATACATGCATATCGAGGTTTGCACGCATGCGTATTTGTACCAGCAGGCAAGCATAAAACAGTGAAGCCAGTTCTCCAATATGCAGGTTACTCTCTCCTTGTCAAGCTGATACCTAAGTTACTACACATTTGTCTTTTGTATCCTTATTTTGCCTAAATGATGCTGAAGACTAGATAAACAGTTTTTCTTCCTTAGCATGGTCATCTTCTCATTTCTTCCTCCTTTCTACTTCTCTTCTTACCTAGGAAGTAACAAGGTATATTATTTTTAAGTTTTCACTTCACATATAATGCAATGCCTTCCAAGATGTCTCTTCAGTATGCCAAGGGTCACCTTGTTTTTTTTATAAAAGTGACTTCTATTCTGTAGATGGACCATTGTTTGTGCACCTGCCCTTCAAAGATGGATGTTTAAGGACTTTCTAAATTTACTGCCTTTGAAAACGATGCCACAATATAAAGATTCTTGATGGTGAGCATTTGTGCATTGGAGGAGATATTACTGGAAATGTACACTATCGTGTCAAAGGCATATATATCATAAATCTATTCTCCAAAGAGAGAATTTGCAGTAATTCAGTTGTGGACACTACTATTCCAAAGATATCTTGAGATAGAACTTGATGCGATGGAGCTGTGTTCAGATGAGGAAAGAAATGAAACACTAAAGGAGAGAGGAAGAGGAGTGAAGATCGATGGAGGCATGCCACTTATCAGACAGAAAGTGTTGTCTTGTCCTCTGTGATCCCCAGTTACTGGAACTAACAGGGGGATGAGAACTTCAGGCAGAAACATTAGGGCTCAGTATAAATTTTTTTTCCTTAAGGTGTTTGCCAAATATGAAGCCCATTATTTCATAGGAGGCAAGACCCTTGTTGCTAACTGTATTCAAGTCCAAGTTGATTCTGTTTGGCTTTATGTTAGCATGTATGTATATGCTAGAGAATGCATATGTGTTTCTGTATTTACCTATACATACACATGAGCATGTGCCTATGCTCATATGTGCTTGTGTTTGTGAATGTCTTCATATGTATGAATGTGAAATACTTACAGATATGTATGGATGTGTGAATTTGCATAGGGAAGTTGCATAAAACCCATTGCAAATGCCTGAGATGATTTAACAAATAAATCAAAATATGCAAATTATAGTTAATTTAAGATGTAAAGTTTTGTTTTCTCCAAAGTTATCAAGGTAAATTTTTATTGTTACCTTGATTCAGATTAAGTAATACATAGTGTAACCAACCATTCTCTTTTTTAATTAATTAATTAAATCTTTTACACCCCATATTTTATCCCCCCATCCCTGTCCACCCTCTGACTGTTCCACATCCCATACCTCCTCCCCACACCCCTGTCTCCATGTGGATGTCACCACCCCCCACCCCATCTGACCTCTAAACTCCCTGGGGCCTCCAGTCTCTTGAGGGTTAGGTGCATCATCTCTGAATGAACACAGATCCGGCAGTCCTCTACTGTATGTTTGTTGGGGGCCTCATATCAGCTGGTGTATGCTTCTTGTTTGGTGCTCCAGTGTTTGAGAGATTTGGGGGCCCAGATTAATTGAGACTGATGGTTCTCCTACAGGATTGCCCTTCTCCTCAGCTCTTTCAGCCTTCTCTAGTTCAACAACAGGGGCCAGCTGTTCGGCCCATTGGTTGGGTGCAAATATCTGCATCTGACTCTTTCAGCTGCTTCCAACCATTCTTTGGATTTGGGGCTTGCTTCACAGAAAGTAATCCTTGAGTGCTTTTTATAGTTGGGGAAGTCATAGGTCCTAGTGGGGAACAAAATACTGTTATTTAACTAAGTTGACATAGCATCACATTATATTCTAAATGTTTGTGTTTCTACAAATTGCCGAATTCTAGACTCAACCTTAATTAGAGAAGCCTCTTTTTTCAGTGTACTGTGGTGAGACTGCAGAAGGTACCAGGAGAGAGTGACAGATGAGGGCTCCCTTTGCCTCAAGTAAAACATTTATATCATGTACTCCAAGGCTCAGAGAACATTGAGGAGGAGGAAGAGGAGCAGAAAGGAGGCAAGAGCTGGAAGATTGGAAAAGGGTGGTGAGATGTTATGAACGACACAGCCACCATAATTATGAACTCACAGGAGCTGTGTGCAGGCACCCGTACTGGATCTGCACGAGAATGGACCCATCAATAGTAACCAGTGCTTGAAAGAGGGCCCAGGGGAGCCTAACCCTCTCTGTTCAATGTTTTGCTACTGATAGTTTCGGGGAGATGTAGAGTTAATTTTCTTCAGAGGTGAATGCAAAGGTGAACCTACCAGGCTCCAAGGAATACTTCCAACTCAGTGATCACTAAATTGGTCATAAAACAATGCTATATGTTTAGAATGGGAATGGGATTGGTAGGAAGGGTTAACAGGGATAAATGAAGATAATAAATGGGGGGAGAAATAATTGAAATTATAAAATTGTCAAAAATGAAAATGAAACAAACAAAAACTAAATTTAATGAGTTAAAGAAAAGCACCTAGAAGATTTCCAAAGGCCACCTCTGGATATGTGTGTGTGTGTGTGTGTGTGTGTTCGTGTATGTGTGTGTGTCTATGTTTGTGTATCTGTATGTGTGTGTGTGTTTATGTTTGTGTATCTGTATGTGTGTGTGTCTGTATCTGTATGTGTGAGTGTGTGTTTATGTGTATGTGTCTATGTTTGTGTATCTGTATGTGTGTGAGTGTGTGTGTGTGTGTGTGTGTGTAAGTGAGTGATATGGGTATATGTGAGTATAAGTTGGGAGAAAAGAATCAAGTGAGAAGCTATTTTGATATTTAGCAAACTGAACTGTGGGAGCTAAGAGTAGTTTGCTAAGAAGAAGTTTGTCTTGATTAATGTTTTATTTTTATTTTTTTCAACTTGACATAAGCCAGAGTCATTTGGGAAGTGGATACTTTAATTTAGTCTATGTTTGTGTGTGTTTGTATTTGTGTGAGTGTTTGTATTCCTGTTTGTGTATTTATGTGTATGTGAATGCCTCTGTGTGTGTGTGTGTGTGTGTGTGTGTGTGTGTGTGTGTGTGTGATTACATTTCCAGAGACAGTTTGATTATGAGATTCTGAATCCATCAATTAGCTAACTCCTTAAAGGGTTCATGACAGGGTAGCCTTGTTGACGAGGATGGGAGGGGCTTAGTTGAGGGAAGTCATTAGAGGCCCGACTTTGGGCATATCTCAGTTTTCAAACCTTCCTCCTTTCCCATTTTCTGAGTTTCTAGTTCACAGATAAGTAAAGAGCAACCCTGTGTTCCTACCGTCATGATGTTTTGTACAAGTGCAGGGACCAGTAAGCCTTGGACTATACCCTTTGAAACCACGTGTGAAAAATAAACCCTACCTCCCTCATGTTGCCTATGTCAGATGTTTTGTTCCCAAGATGAAAAACTGAGTAATCCAACCTCTCCAGGGTAACAAAGCTGCAGATTTCCGACTTCACTGACTATCCACGAGCCCCTTACTATAAGGCAGACACAGCACAAAGCTGCAATGGATGTGCACATGGACAAGGGTCTCTGAACATATAGTATACATACTTTTCAGTGGCAGCATAGCGAGGCAAGGGATTGTACAGGGCATGTGTTGTGGGATGTTGAGAGTAGGGATTGGTCTAGGCTGAAATCTGGAGGGTTATTGGTCACTTAATATGGATGAATTCCTTGGTTAGCATGGGAGAGAATTTCAAGTCAAGGCCCTGGAAGCTTAGAGAAGTGCTGGTGTCTTGGGGTGGGTTCTTCATGTATGGAGCCTATAGAGTGAACAGATGAAAGAAATTCCCTTTGGGTCTGCTAAAGATGTGGGGCTTCACTTTAAGATTGATGACATTTGGAGGGTTCTTAGTAGGAGACATCCATTAGATGCTTGCCCTGGCATTATGGTAGGGAGGTCCAGTGTTGAAGAGCCTGAATGGCATCCACTATTGCAGGCCTGAATCATGGGTTCAGAAGAGTCTCAGACAGGCCCTGACTCAGAGTTTGGTAAGCAAAGGCCATCGACCCACAAGGGTGGTTGAAATCATGCCCTTCTTGGCTCATTAATAGAATCACAGAATTGGAAGTCTTGGGTGCATTTACCAGTTGCACTTCTCATCCCTTAGACAAAACAACTGGTGGAAACGATTTCCTGGAAGAAAGATTTGTTTTAGTTTATGATTTCAGAAGGTCTGGTCCATGCTTACTTAACTTCATAAGCTTGGGCAAAAACTGTGGAGGAGGAAACATACGGGAGAAGTTTTCACTTTCTGATGGATAAGAAGAAAAGAGTGAGACCAGAAAGAGGGCAGGGATAATATATACTCAAAGAGCTGCTGCCAGTGACCTACTTCCATCAGCTGGTACCCATCTCCTAACCTTCCCAGCGCCTCCCAATACAGCACCCTAGCTATCAATCAAACATTGAAAACCTGAGCCTGTGTATGTCATCCTAAAACTATGACACTACCCAAGAGTTTGAGGCACTATATATAGGAATGTGTAGCCAGTTGAGGATACTCAGCACTGCCTGGCCATCCCCAATGGCCACCACACTGAGGAGAGATCCACATGGCTTCCCAGCTAAGGAGGGAAGGCCCAGCAAGCCTGACCTTTCCTGCTCTCAGCAGCTGAAGTGCTTCTTAAGTGATGGCTGAATGGTGGAAGCTATTACTCTAACTGTAATTTGTAATGGCTTTCTATCGCTTTTGAGAGAGCCGGGGCTCCTTGGGATGAAAGGTGACTTTTAAAAGTCAGTAATTATACTTCCAGTGAAAATGTGTCTCTGGCACGGCGCATAACTACAGTATGCAGGGCATCCAAGAATTCACTCCTGGATGGGGCTTAGATTAATCATGGTTTCAATGCCCAGAGAACATGTTCTCAGTAGTTAACCATCCTCTTTCCTGCTCCTTAAACTGTGGACCTTGTAATCAAAAAACAGACACACCCTCAACTATAGTAGGCTGCTGTACTAAATAAAAAATTATAGTTATTATACACAGACTTCATACAGAGCAAAGTCTAGTTATAACACATCTGGTAAACTCCATTAAAGAACTGAGTTATGTACAGCTTGTGTTTTAATTAGCCCGTGATAAACAAAGAATCAAAGGCTATTCCGCTCTGGTGGTTTTGATATTTATGACTGCCTTCATCTGCACTTACACACAGGTTTATGGAGTGTAAAAAGAGGGAAGAGTCCGAGTGGTGTTGTCTAGACCATTTACTGTTTGTAGATCGGTTAGGAGGCTTGTTTCTAGGCCAGCCAGATGTGTGCACTGGCCTTTAGAGCTCGTGGAATACTGTGCTTTCAAACCATTCGGGGCAAAGATAGTCTCATCTTCCAGGATAGGATTCAATATCAGAGCTTCAAAATCGCTCAGATTTCTTTGTAGTGTGTGAAACCATTTTAAGAAAAGTGTGGTTTAGAAAAAAAAGCAGCCGGGTGGTGGTGGCACATGCCTTTAATCCCAGCACTTGGGAGGCAGAGGCAGGAGGATTTCTGAGTTCGAGGCCAGCCTGGTCTACAAAGTGAGTTCCAGGACAGCCAGGGCTACACAGAGAAACCCTGTCTCAAAAAACCAAACCAAACCAAAACAACAACAACAAAGCATATATTCTATGAGGTGACATCCAAGCAAAACCCCATGCTTCTGATTAATGACAGGTCTTGGGATCCAATGAGAAAATATTTTCGTTGGAGTAGATATTGAGCCCCTAAACACTTCCATCCCTAGTTCACCCAACCAGCCTCACAGTGTAATCAAATGCTGAGCAGGTCAATGTGAAAGGCTCTAAGAAATTTTGCTACAAAATCTTCTGGATTTTGATATCAATCAGATGGAACTAGAGATGTGGCTCAGTTGTAGAGTGCTTACTGAGCATCCACAAAGCCCTGGATACCATCCCTAACACTGCGTAGGGCCAGGTGTGGTAGTTCTTGCCTCTAATCCTAGCCCTCAGGAGGAGGCAGAAGATTCAGAAGTTCAAGATCATCCCCAGCTGCATAGGAAGTTCAGGGCCACACAAGACACCCTCTGGGAAACAGAAGCCCCTGTCCTCTTGGTTTTTTAGTCTACCGTATGCATACTCTAGTTCTGCAAGTTTCATGTAAAGAATTCATTTATATGTAACCCATTTCTGGTTGTGTGAAGGAGTCACAGGCTGAGCCTAGGAAACTGGTTTAGAGGAAGCCATCTGTAGTAGCTCCTGAAACATTGGGCTTCTTGGAAGAACTCACACCCACCTCCTTGTTGCTCCAAGGTGACCCTTGTCAGCTTCCACACAGGCACTGACTTAAGGATTTGGATCCACTTGTATACTGTTTTCTTTCCAACTACTTTCCCTATTCCTCTGTTCCTTTAAAAAGACCCATGTCTGGATGTATAGTAAACAGGCAGGAAATGCAAAATGCCACAGCGTGCATGTGTGTGCATTGTAATTGTCATTCCCATTAAGGAGTTGGGTACCACAGCACCCAGACTCACCCCTCAGCTTTCCTTTCCACTCTTTTCCTTCCCTGTTTCCCCAAAGGAGCCATTCTGCATCCAAATCAGATTAATTTCATAAACAGCCAGAACAGAATGCATTTCCTCTCATTTCTCTGGGATTCATCCATGCAATGCTACTGCACATGGCTATCACATGGCTATATTTCTTTTTCCCTTAAATGCAGTATGGGATTCCTGTTTGAATATATAGTTCACCTTGTTCAGGTTATTGTTGTTGGAAATTTGCTTGTATATAGTTTGGGTCTGTTGTCAGTAAGGACTGGACATTTGCTTGCACATGGCGCATGCAAGCATTTCTCTTTGGTCTTGTCCAGCTAACAGGTGGGCTGATCTCTGATAAGCCAAGGCACATTTTAGGGTTTGAAAACTGTTAATGAAATCAGGCCTGACTTAGTCTTTAGATATCATCTCCACTGTATGGTTGTAGGATGTTCACCATAAGCCTCATCATTGATGATCATCAATGTTGTTGTCTCTTTGTAAGCCAGTGCACATCATCAGCTGCCTGACATTAGTGAAACACCCATCCTTCAGATGGGCAACTCACAGTGTGGTCCCTGTATTTACATCATAAGCACTACCTGGGAATTCGTGAAAGGGGCTCATTTGATTGTCCTCCTAAACCCACAGTCAGATAAAGGACTTAGCCCAGCCCCGTGCACTTAAGAGGTCCTCTGGAAAATTCTCATGCCTGCTCAAATCTATTCTCCACCTGCGTCCCATATCTCGGCATCCACAAGAGGCACACAGAAGGAAACGGATTAAATAATTTTCCATTCATCCAATCAGTTCTTGCTGAGCACCAAGTCCTGAGCTCTGCTCTATTCAGTAAGCATCAGGAATGTGAAGATGAGGTAGCGACAGTCCTTGACCTTAGGAAGGTTAGGGTCAGCAGATGTCACTACATCTCAGTTATTGTTTAAGGTGTTATTGTATAAGGTGATGGGTGCCACGGAAACCGGAGAAGGGGAACAACCACTTCTTCCAGGGAGGTCTGAACATGTTCCATGTAGGAGGTGAGCTGTGTATTTCAATACTAGTTGAATTAAATCATTGAGTAGCTTCCTAAGCAGTGCCAGTTAATGCTTGCACACTGCTGGTGACTGTGTGCTTCTTAGACATGAAAGTGCGGTGATTTGTGTTATCCTAACTTCTGAGACCAGGTGCTTAGAACATACTAGATGACCACTAAAAGTTGAATAAATAGTTTTTTTTACATTTGTTTCTTGGGGATTTTGCATTTCGAACCTTCGGTCTTCGATTATGAAGTATCTGCTGCACAACGGGAACTCTACTGTCTGCTGAGTCAAGGAATGAGTGGAAATACACTTAACATGGATGCTGACAACAAACTCAATCTCTGTATGTCCCTAGGCTGGCTTTAGTGTTCCTAGCGGTTGTATCTCCTACAGATCCCACCATATTCCTGGTGGCTACAGTCCCTAGATGATGGCTAGTATTAACTTAGCTGTATCAGCAAGCAGTTTCAATACTTGTTTGCTGCCCAAACAGAGGCTGCACCAGACTGTATGTTTGACCTGTCTGACCCAAGGAAGGATGGTCATGAGAAGGTTCTTCTCAGTTCTTTGGGGTGTTTTATATGAGGTAAAAAGGGTTCTTTGATGGCAGTATATAACACATTGAAACCAGTTAGATGAAAGGCAGTCTTATGGTTACTCACACACGGGAATGATAGGATGCTGCCAGCAAGAACCGCAGAGAAGACTGCCCCAGGGACAGGCTAACTGAAGCTTATTCTACAGGGACGGCTTCTGTATGGAAAACAGGGTTAGGTTGACAGGGCTCATGTGCTTGAAGAGCAGGTGTATGATTGGAAGGAATGTGTGGGAACTGAGGTGTAGTGACCCCTGCTCTGACCAGTGACCAATGCCCATACCTGACCTTGGGCTAAATAGATGAGGGGCACAGTGGCCTGGAAGTGGGGTAGTGTGGTAAAGGATATGGAGGAGATGCAGACTTAGTCAGCTGCTTTGGATGGAGAATTGGCCAGTCTCAAGTTAGGGCCTCAAAACCAAAAGAAGACAGCATTTTAGGACAAAACACTGTATTTACATAGAAAAGACCACGGAATGGTGAAATCCCACTTTGCTGCAATGAGGCATTTACACAGCATTTGTGGTGGCCCCTGACCCTCTGTCACCAACGTTTCTACTCGAGTAGCAGAGAGGTCTTGAGTGCTTCTGAACAGAAGGAATTCTGCTGCAGCTTAGCAAGCTAATATAAATTATGTGCAGCATTTCCATCCTACTGAAGAAATGAGACAGGCCCGCAGACCTCAACTTCAAGTTACTTGTGACCAAAGATAGTGTTGGAATGTAGGGGTTGGCCAAATAAACACTCTTGGCTTTTGTTTGAAATAAAACAAATCTACAAGACCCGGCTGTGTTAACCAACAGTGCTTGGGGCACAGAGTCTGCATATCTTTTCTGGGGATCAGGTCCTTGAGGGAAGTGGCCTGGTTACCTGTCTTAAGGATTCCAGTTAATGTTAGCAATTCTCCAGTGGCTTTTTTCCTGGGGTGAGTCAGTGTACCATCTAGCCAAGCAAGAGATAAGAGTAAAGCCATGAACGAGCTTCTGGGATTTTGGAGTCCATTTGTCTTTCTTTACTGGAAGCCAAGCGGGCATTAGGGGGAGGGGCTTGAGCTCCTATCAAAGGCTCCATTCTTAACTCTGCAAACTTGAGGTTTCGGTTTCGGTCTCCAATTCTTCTTGTGCAGCAACAGTTCTGGTGGCCAGCTGTGTACTTGAGGGCTCTCAAATGTGGCAGCGTGGCTGGACTGGACATTTAGCAAGGACGGTTAGGTCCACACAGGACTCCAAACAATTCTTTTCCCAGTAAAGCTTCTGTCTTGCTGGACGAGCCCAGAGATGCAGATCTGAGGTTCACTAAGAGAGACTGGACTGCATCTATATTTCAAACATTCACATCCCAGGATGCAGAGGGATGTTATTCTTGGTAGGTGTTCTGTCTGGAAGCTCGAGCATCTCCATCCCTCCCATATCAGTGCTGTCTCATAATTCATTGTTCGTTTAAAAAAAAATCAACCAGCTTCCACATTAAAAACCAAACCAAACAAGACAGAAGCCATCACCACCACCGAGCTTATTTTAGCAAGTTTATTTTTTAAGAAGATAAAAATCAATACCCTCCCTTGCGCAGCTGTTGTCCTGGGGGATGGACTACAGGAATCATAGTTAAATTGCTGCTAGTCTGTCTGTGTGAAAGAAAAGGTCAATATTTTTTTTTCTAGGAAGAAAGCTTTCTGCTTTCCTCTTGGGAGACAAGAGAATACCGAGGTGGTAAATTACTGGATTTTGTACCCAAGTGATTCTGAGGGATAATTCTACCCTTTGAATGAAGACACTCTCCCACTCTCCTTTGAATGAAGACGCTCTCCCACTCCCTGCCTGTCTGCCTCTTCCTCTCATTTCTCACATGCTTAACTTGGAATCTCATCTGGTCTGTGTCACCAACTTATCCTTGCAACTGTCCAGCATGACTAGCCCCTAAGCTCAGGAAGGTAGGACACAGCTCTGCAGGTTGTCTGTGAGGACTTCAGGTCTGAGACTCTTGGTCGGGCAGGATACTTTGAGATTATGCCAAGGCAACGAACCTCTGATATCCACCGCTTCAGACCACCACAGTCTTAATGCTTACCCACATTGCGTGTCCTCTGATGGTCTGCAGGACCCTCTGTTCCTTGGGCTCTTTCCGAGATCTTCAATGAAGGAGAGCCTACATCACGTTTGCCTTTGCATTGTGATAGCTATGGAGCAACTGAATTAAGCCTCACTTTTTATGCCTTGCCTTTGCAGGCCATGGATTACTTACATTTCATTGGCCCACACCAGACATATGATGCATGCCCAGAAGGAAGATAGGATCAGATTGTATGTGAACAAATCTTTGGATCACCACAATTCCAACACCAATAAATTGGGGTCGAAAGCTCAAAAGACCCTACGAGACGCCCTCTTCTGGATTATTCCCAAGACTCTTAAAAATTTTTGAGGAGTTCAAAGGTCTTTTCTCTAGCATAGGGGCCTTTTGTGTATACTCAGGCTCTTGGGAGTTTTACTGGTGAGGGGACCTCACTGCTTCTCAGGGTGACTATTGTGTTGCTCTCGTTTACTTAAAACTCTTGGTGAGTTTAGAGTTAGGGCTCCTCTATCTTTGTGGTCTGTGGTCCTGGTTATGAAGGTCACCTAGGTGTCTCTCTTTCTCTCTCTCTCTCTCAAATGGGACTAGTATTCTTATTTGAAGAAGTTGAATTGTGGAATGAATGGAATACCATGAGGTCATCTCTACTTGCTATGTAACTGCAAACCAAGGCTATGCCTTTGCTGTATTCTGATATAGGCTGCTGAAAAACTGAAGGAAAGTGAAGTTTCTCTCTCTCTCTCTCTCTCTCTCTCTCTCTCTGTGTGTGTGTGTGTTTGTATCTGCTGATTGTAGATAGAAAAATTATTAAGTAATTATGAGTACAAGTCTATCTATCCATCTATCATCTATCTTTGTATGTATGTATGTATGTATGTATGTATGTATGTATGTATGTATGTCTCTCTCTCTCTCTTTCACCTATGTATTTGTGTATGTATGTATGTATGTATGTATGTATGTATCTATCTATCTATCTATCTATCTATCTATCTATCTATTATCTATCTATTCTGTTTAGTTTTGTTTTGTTTTTCAAGACAGGGATTCTTTGTGTAGCCCTGGCTGTCCTGGAACTTGCTCTGTAGACCAGGCTGGCCTTAGACTCGAGATCTGCCTGCCTCTGCCTCTTGAATGCTGGGATTAGAGTCACGTGCCACCATTCCCATCTTCTGTTTAGTTTCTTTTTAAGTTGACACAGCTAGTGTCACCTGGGCAGAATGAACCTCAATTTATAAAATGTTCCCATCAGATTGGCTATAGGCATTTTCTTGATTGGTAATTGATGTGAGAGGGCCAGGACTACTGTGGGTGGTTCCATCCTTGGGCAGATGGTCCTAGCTGAATCAAAAAGCAGGCTGAGTGAGCCATAGGGGAAAAGCCAGCAAGCTGAGCTCCTCCAGCAGCTTCTGCTTCAGTTCCTGCCTCGATTTCCCTGGGATGAACAAGAAGCAGCAGGATTAAATGGATAGTTTCCTCTCCAATTTGGTTTCAGTCAATGTTTTAACATAGAAACAGAAAACTAAGTTAGGACACTTTCTATGTATATCAGGATTCTTGGAGCTAAGTCATTTTTAAAAGCCTTAGAAATCTGGTGGCAAAGGAGATTATTTATAAATTGCTCAATAATATCAGTAAGGTATTTATTAAAATATGTTTTTTTAAAATTTTTATCCTTTTTCTGCTTCCAATTTGCTGGCTGGAGTGTCTCCCCTTCCCCCTCTTTGCTTACTTACTTTAAATTATTCATGCCTCACTTTCTATCCATAGGTCTATATTTATCCTGTAGAATATTATGGGATTGCCTACAACTTCAGGTATCTCGGGGCTGTTTTGGATTCCACGTTGTTTAACCCACCTTTTCAAATGAATGAGTGTGTGTCTCCCACAGTGTCTAGCACTTAGGAAGTCCTTGCCACCTGGTCACTCTCCTCTTTCCTTTGGGTAATCTTGGAGGACATTGGACATCCACCTCCCTACTGTTTAAATTCAATATGCTAAATGAAATTCAGACGCATGTTGCTTGTCATTGCCCTTCATAAAATATTACCATCATTGCGGACAAATGGCTGCAGAGGACATCTGGTTATTCTCTGAGTTATGGTGACAGAGCAAAGCAATGGCTCTTTGAAGAATGGTTAAAGGCATTCAAAGAACAGTGGGCCAGCAGAATCCACAGCGGGGTCAAGGGAATGCTTCGCCAGAATCTATCATTTGACTAAGAAAACAGATAGTGCTTCTCTTAGAAATCGGTTTGTTGAATGAAGGCAAGATGTGACAACTTTATTAGTAAATTGGACAAGGTCTCACTATGTAGTACAGGGTGCCCTGGAACTTGCTGTGAGTTTAGTTCAGCTTCCGCCTTATGATCCTCCTGCCTCCGCTTCCCACGTGCTATACATACAGAAGTTCATTAGTGTGCCTGGCTTCGTCTGGTCTTTATGTGTCATTAGGCTCTTTTAAAAATAGTACTCCATATACTAGTTTAGAAATTATTTTGATAAACACTTCAGTGACAATTATGAAACAAAAAGAACTATAATCCGAAATCTCAACTGCTACCTAATAAACTTCATGGGAAATATGAAATGATCATCCCACTACAAGAACAGTCTTTGCAAAGTCTAAATTTGCGCACAGGATTATAAAGCCAGGAAGAACTCTTGCTGTAATGTTCGGCTGCAAGTCTAGACGGTGTGAGCATCACAAGCAGAACCTGAATGCCACACACCGGAGGATTCAGTGTCGTTGGCAGCCTCTTCAGCTTTCATTCAGGGGCAAAAGTCCTACTTGCTGACTGTCCACAGGGGCCTCAGCCTCACCGCAAGCTAGGTGAGCAGATAAAGCTGCCGATGAAATGGAAACTCACATTTCTAGCTGTGATTTTACTAATTAATCGTCGAAAATGAGCCCTGCTTATCTGTGTTAATAGGTCTTTCAGGTGCCTTGTATTTGAAAACTTCCCTTTGTGCATCTTTTTCAGTTTATTGCAAATCCTATTTATCTCTCTTATCTCTCTTTTCTGTCTCTGTGTGTGTATGTGTGTGTACGTGTATGTGTATGTCTGCCTGCATGCAAATGTGTGTGTTGTACATGCAAGTGTGTGCATACACATGTGGAGAGAAGACAGCCCCAGGTGTCATTCCTCAGCACCATCCACTTTGATTCTTTAAGTAGCAGAAGAAGCAATCAGTCTTCCCCTCTAGTAGGGGAAGAACTTACAGCCTAGTTACTGCCCCAGGACCCCACTTCCGAGCAATATTGCTTTGGACATTTGGTCTCCATACATGAATGCTGTAGGACATAGACTTTCTAATGAATAGCAGGACAGTGTCACAAAACACAGCTTTGAGCTAGCCTGACCTTCTCCCTTCTGTGGACCCTTCAGAGTAAAGAAGGGGCCCCTGTTATTGTCTTCTGACCACGTCACCACTAGATGTTAGGGCTCAGTCTCCTGGTTTTGATCTGGAGGTCATAAACTCTGACTCCAGTGCTCTAGAAATTGTGTGGGAAAGCCTCAGTGTCCATGGGAAGCCTGGCCCCACCAACTCCTCCCATGGTTTTTCCTACTCAATTTCTCTGTGTTTCTTTTCAGCCTAACTGACCCTGGTCCCCTTTTCCATGCTTGTTTTGACAACAGAGCTAAACTTTTTTTTTAAAAATCAACATCTAACTTAAACAACCTGACTTCTGTCCTTTAGTTTAAATATAATAAATTAGAAGTTGAGAAGTAAACCAAATTAATAAAGTTCTTGTAAGCAGAGTTTAAATTTTCAGCACCCACATAAAAAGCAAGTATGGCGGCCTGGACCTCTAAGTCTAACTCTGAGAGGGCAGAGATGGGAGCATCCCTAAAGCTCACTTAAAAAACTAGGTGAGCTTCATTTTCAGTAAAAGACACTGTCTCAAAAGCATAAGGCGGACAATAATAGAAGAAGATGCCTAATATCAGCCATTGGCCTTCACATGCACAAATATGTGCATGTGTGTGTGCCCACACATGAGAATATATACACACATACATACAAACACATACACAAAACAAAAGAATAAAAAAACAAGTGATGCTACCTTACGTCTCTCTCTACCATCCATCCCACCCGTATTTTCTTAGTATAGGCCTGGATTTTGTTTCATACGTGTGTATGTTATTTTCAATGAGAGGTTTTGGCACAGGTAATACAAACATGTATCCAGTTTGGCATCTGGAACAAGAAACCCTTTGTAATTGCTCTAAATAGTAGAGTTAGCACCCAAGTACCTGGCTTCTCTTAGTCTGTGACTGAGGAAGTGAAAAATAGCCTTACTGAAGACTTTTTAAAGAGGAGGACTCTTACGACACATTATTTAGTAAAGTAAGTGTGATTCCATGCCACCTCGTCAAGTCAATGGGAGTAGGGGCACATTTGTCAAAAGCCTTTTGCCTGTATTTCTCTACCCAGATTGTAGGTATAGTGATGGTGTCTCCCTCCAGTGGTGGGGTAAGGGTTGAAGGAACATCTAGGCCTGGCACAAACTAACTCTCCAACAGCGGTCCAGCCTACATTGTCTCTGTGGGATCTTGTAGTGTTTTTGTTGAAAACATGCGGGGTTGTCTAAAATAAAGGCTGTAGATCTCTTCTGATATTCTTTCACGCACCCCTAATTTGAAGTGCTGTAACTGATGACTGACAGATGCTTAATCAAAGCCAAGGCTTGAAGGGACTGGGAAGGTACTTCAGTGAAGATTCTGTTTCACCTCTGGGAGCACCATGGCCCAAGGGCAAAGATAGCAAGAGGCTCATAGTGACACAGCTCTGATCTTTATCAAGGGCTCCCAGTTCTCTGTGGAAAGGGGCAGGGGCTGCCCAGGGCTTGCCAGGCATTGATCGGCTGCCCTCATTTTATCATCTCAATAGTAGCAGGTGTCTGCTGTTTCTTAGAGAGAGCTTGAGCTTAGACAGGTTGATACAAGCTCTTTATGTGGCTTGGGTCCTAGAGCCAGTGAAACTTCATAGAGTCATCCACACACACACACATTCCCTCACAGAGCTTCTACATCCGAGACCATCGATCGACTGTCCACAAATCCCATTGACGTATTTCCCTTCTTGCATTGGAATAAACAAATACTTCTGGATCTGTACATCAGAGAAGGTAACTGACAGCCACTGGGGTATGAAATGCAAACCTCTGGGTCTGGGAGAGCCACTCTCCTATTCAAATGAGGCAAATGAAAGGCAGCATCCTCTCCTAGTTTAGAGACACTTCATCCCAGTGTGCAAGTTCTTGGAGTTGAATCTGTGCATCCCCAATGTTTTTGGAGTGAACTCCACTGCTGGTAGGGGTGGGATTTGGGTGCTTTGTATAATTCCATTCAAACCCTCTCCACCTGCTCCTTCTACTGCCCTAAACAAGACTCCCTATCTTCAAGTCATCACGTCTGGCTGGTTTAGCTCAGCTTGCCAACACAGTACAGGAGATGTGAGCTTTCTGGTATAAATCTCCAGACATTTTACGGACCAATAATTTCCAAGGTGTACATGGACTCTCACAGCCTGGTAATTACCGTTGACCTCCTTCCTGGACCCTTCTTCGAAAAGAGTCGCCTCCCTGCACATCTCTTGCATCTCCTTTCTAAGACTGGACTTGGAACTACCAAGCTCCTAATTATCCATCCTGCTCAGGGAATCTCAGTGTGGGGTTCTAAGGCCAGCCTTTGATGGAGAGTTTGGTGTTGGGGGGAGGAGGGTCATCACCGACTTTGATTAAAAAACTTTGATGAATCAAGATAAAATGGACATCTTATTTCTTTCACAGCAAACTAATCTCGTGGAGCAAACTTAAAGGTGAATTGTGGGAAATAAGTAAATCTGACCAAAATTTACTGTAATTTTTGTCTTAAATCACTGTTGTTTGATCAAGTAAGGACTCATTCAATGATTCAGAGGAGTTTTTTTTTTCTTTTCTTTTGTACCTCCAACCAAATCTGAGCAATTATTCTGGAACTCAAAACCACGTTAAGTCTATTCACTGACCCCCTCAGCTGGTGAACACCACCCACGAGGACCCAATCACTCTACAAACACTGTTTACTGCCCTGCGCAGCTCACACCTTAGCCAGGAGAAAGCGATCCTTGGTACTTACAAGGAAAGGGGAAATCCTGTTAGACACCAACACACTATGTGCTCTGCAAACTACCACAAAACGTGTGATTCTTTTCTTTAATTAAACTCACACCTCTCTTGGGGGCAAAAAGGAAAGAGGCAATGCTTCGAGTGATAATTGTCTTTTCTTTGATTTTCAAAAGTGAAAGAAATAATAGGAAGACAGAAACTCACCTAGTCAATAAACTAGACTATTGTTAATTACCCTCGGAACACACACATGTATTGATCTGAAAATCTTCTAGGTGGAGTGATTGACAGCAGTGAATCCCCATAGTTCAGTCCCGAGGGACAAGGGACTTGGTTTGCAGGTAGCCTGGGGCTAACAAGCAGGGCTCCTGTAGAAGTAGCAGGCTCCTACCAGTAGGTGGCAGCAGAGTTCCATGGATGGAAACAACGGCTCATACCGGTCCTGAGTTTGTCCTCAAACCTAGGAAAGATTACAGAGTTCCTAACTGTCAAATCCACTTCCCAAGGGGCACAAGAGGTCTCTGAAAGACCCAGAGGATTGTTTTCTGCCACTCTGTACATTCCATTTTGCACTTTTTTTCATTTGGTTAGAAACTGGTAACGCCACTTTTCAGATTTATTTTTCACACGCCCCTCCATTCCTCCTCTTGCTTTCTTTTTGTTACATTTACAATTTCTCTTGTAGCTATCATATCTACATTAGGTATAGGGTAAAGTATAGCTAAGCAGGTTTTTTTTTTAAACCTGCAATTGTTCTTTTGTGGGCTGTGATTATGACGGGAAAGAAAATCTCTCAGACATTTTTTGAACAACTTGTGTGCTTTCTTTGGAAGTCACTCTGGTAATTGATTGTATTGGTTTGATCATTAAAAACACATCCTCATATAGATACTGCACAATAGACATAATACAGAATATGAATATAAGAATATGTAGAATGATAGATTATAGAACGATAGAGTATATAAGTGATATAGAATGAAGTCAGGTGCGAGGCTTGCTTATGCTCCTCAGCTCATGGAAGATATCAAAATGTTTAGACACATCATTCATTCATTCATTCATTCATTGATGCATTCATTATTTTCTCCTTCATTTTCTTATCTCCATTTTCCCTTGCCTTGCCTCCCCCCACCTTTATCTTTACAAAAACAGGGTTTACATTTCGTTAGACCGTCCTGTTTAGCAGCAGGCACTACTGTAAAATATGCATTTTTTGTGGGCTTTCTATTTTTCAAAAATGTATTAGGCTGTTGACTTAGTTCTGTCCTTTTTCCTTTCCTACTGTGCTTTAGAGGTCTGTTCATGTTGGTGTGCATATACCTTCAACCCTCCTGCTTCTGGCTCCTATAGAGAGGTCTACCTGGCATATAATGCTACCCACTGCCCCCTAGGGGTGGACTCCTGAACTGCCCAGGACTATCCAGATACCCATTTGTGATGGCCACCTTAGGTTTGTCTCTTCATAAACTGGTGTGAGGATCTCTGGGAATGTGCATATATATATATATATATATATATATATATATATATATATATGAAATTTTCTTTATTTACATGTCAAATGTTATCCCCTTTTCTCGTTTCCCCTCTGAAACCCCCCATCCCATCCCCCCTCCCCCTTCTCCACCCCCACCAACCCACCCACTCCTGCTTTTTAATCTGAAGGCTTTACCAAATGGGTACGCTCCTTCTGCTTTCACCACCAGTTCCTATCCTACATCTCCATGTCACAGAGTCAGTATTGTCTGGAGAACAGCAAAATTCTCCATTTATTGAGATTTTTGTTCTTCCATCATTTCATTCTGCTCATCAGGCTCCAATAACACCCATTATATTTCATACATTGAAACGTTTCCTATTCCATGATTTCTAAATGTTTTATAAAGTCTTAAAGCTACTGTGATTTTTTTCTTACGTGATCTTTTCTTGCTGTTTGTTGCTTGTGTAGAAAACATTACTTTTTCTCTGTATGTGACCTTCTACCTAGGAAGCTTTTTGAGTGATGCTGTTGGTTATAACTGCATTATCTATTGACTGTCGATTTTACTGGTAAGGAATATGCTCCCTGCAAACAATGTTCATCTCCTTCTTTATCTCAACACTTATTTATGTATCATTTCTTAAAACATGAGCCATTTTAAACAGCATTAGAAATAAGTGTAACTCTTATTCTATATCCAGTTAAAGAAGATGTCTAATTTTCTCATTAATTATAATGTTTATATAAGCTTTTGGTATGTAAAACATTGTCAACTTAGGGAAGATGCTTTCCTTTCTGCTTTTAATGTGCTAAGATGCTTACCTCTCTACTGAGATGATCCTATGATTTTTCTCTTATAGCTTACCAGTGTGGTACATTGCATCCATACATTCTCCATATATGGATGCATTTTGACACATCTAGAAGAGATGCCATTCTGGTGATAGAAACGCTAAAATTTTTCAGAAAGAGTTCCTCGAATTAACTTTTTTCACATATATTTTTTAAATTACATATATGTATATCTCTATATATATGTATGTATATATACATACTTAAATTTATGTTCTTATAGCATTAACGTTTTTCTGTGTTAAGCCCTGGATTAGGTACTGGGGCTATGTTTTCCACTGTGTGGATAATGGATCTTTCTAGTACAAACTCTGACCCACAGTGGTTTTCCCTTGGGGTCAAGTGCTTTGCATGTCAGGGTCAATAAATGAAACCCAGGGATACAAGACCCCTGTTAACTTTGGTCTCTGTTTTCAGCGGTCAGTTCTCAGGCCATCTCTTGGGTGCTGCTGGATACTCATGATGTAGGAGCTGCATAAACCACTGTACAGATGACTTGGGCTTCCATCGAACTGTATAACAAATAACATGCAGCTCTGTTTGGTTCATTCAGAGGTTTGGGAAATGCTGGTATTACTTGGGTATTGCTCTCATACTTTGGTCATATAGGCAGAATTATAAACCAGTTAGAACAATATGCATGGCAAAATAAATATTTCAAAATCCTGCCTGGCCATTATTGAAATGACAATATATTTCTTATTATGATTTCTTTTCTGAAAAAATATCTAAATTTAATACAGTTACATGCATGAAGGAGGAAAAGACATACTCTGAAGAAGAAATCAACCAGGTATGCAAGTAAGAAGTTGCAGATGCAAATTTTACAAGAACTAGACACATTCAGAATATTGGATTTCATCTACAGTCAAGGTGGTTTTTAACCTGAAAATAAGTCTGGGAGGAAATAACAACTTTGGATACCTGAGATGAAGTAATTGGATTTTCCGATTTCTCCTCTCACCTAATTGGATGTGCAAATGATCTGTCTGCACAATGAACTTGCGCCCGTAGCTCTTCTCTCCTGCATTCGCATGGCGGAAACGTGTGCATGTGCATGAATTTGCACCAAATCACATGAGATTTCTTTTCCTGCAGTGAGATCTCAGGAGCCCTCAGAACACACACACACACACACACACACACACACACACACACACACACACACACACACACGGGTTCTTAATTGGACTGGTTATTACAACGTTCTCATGTCCTTTCCTGGTACTTTTATTTGACCCAACATAAAAGCAGGGGACAGAGATAAGGTGGTGCCTATTAAACAGATGGTGTCCCAGGAGCATTAGCTGCGCATTGATGTAGGGGTTGTGGTCAGCAGAGGCATTGTTATTATGTATAACTATAATATTTGCCTGTGTGTTTCTAACACCTAGCCTTTCGGATGTTGTTGATTTCCTCTCAGCCCCTCCCCCCATCCTACATAGTGAGGCTGTTAAGTAAATGCTGGACTCTGAGCCTTTGGGAAAATCTCTCTGTGTCCCAGAATCCTTTTTAGAGATTTGCATATCAATGAAGAGCACTCCAGACTTCCGTATGAGCTTAGCTACACTACTGGAGACATCTGAGTTAATGGTCTGTGCTCACTCTTTACCGCATTAAATGACAGCAGTGCTGAGAAGGTCTAACCAAGTCTGCAGGGCAGTGGTTCTGGAAGCCCATGGGGATTTTTTCAGAGCTGGGGGTGATTTCTATATGAAGCTTAGAAGAGGGTCTAGTCCTGACCTAGAGAAAAAGGGATAAGTAGGCTGCAGGCGGGGGGGGGGGGGTGGGTGGGTCGGGGAGATGTGAGGTGAGAGAGTTAAGTATGTGAGTACAGGAGGCATTCTGGGAAAGAGAACATGGCGGAAGGATGGGAAGCAGAGGAGCATGGGAAAGCGGCCAGACACACGATGACTTTATTTTAATGGCCATCCTCATTGCCACTGCTGCAAACTCTACTTCTGTGTGACTGTTTGCCCCTGATCTCTGTCGATCTGTTGAGCTGTCTCATTGGCTGCTGTCTTTACAGAAAGTTAATGGAAGGTCAATCTCTACAGAAATGATTGGGCCGAAACCCAGGGTGTGTTTTCATACATTAGGGTAGATTCTCCCCTCTTGTTATCCCTTCCGCTTTGGACCTTTATCACGATGGGAATTTTATAGGAAACTAATAAAGAAATAAGTGCTCAGGTGACCCTAGGGTTTGCTGAAGACTCAGGACTCTGAGACCCTCACGGTGCCAGTTTTCATGTACATGTCTGAAAGGACACTCAATAATAATGGCATTACACCATAAGCTGGTCACTAACAGGCTTCACTCTGGGGGAAAAGGCAGTAGATTTTCATTTGGAATTCATATTATTCTATTTATTTACTCAAAAACTAAGAATGCATATGACATAGACTCATGATGATAAGACTGTCTATGAGCTCTGGCTTGCCTGACACTTCATAGCACATAGAGTATGTAATATAATGCAGGAGTCTTGGTTTACAAAAGGTATAGCATCCCTGGGACCAAGAGAATACAGAAAGGGAATGTGCATCTATTGATCACCTGTTATATCCTTGGTGCTGTAGAGACTTCCTGTTCGTGATCTCATTCAATTTTTACTGTGATCATGTGGGGATTGTTATTTTTCCTTGTTTCTGGCTATAGAAATTGACAGCCAAGGTGCCGGATTTAATGCTGAACAACTGTAAAGGATTATATCTTTTTACTATTATGTGTGGACTGTGTCACAGTAAACCAAATGGCAGTGTAATTCATTCCCTGCCCCAAGTCATCCCACATGAACTTTGAACTATAAAGACTAAAGCCACATGCTCATTGAGGGCAGGATACTGTTTTATTCACCATTGACCCCCTAAATCCTAGCTTTGAACCAATCATCCCATGGTTGAAAATGATGAATGGATATCTGAGAGGAAGCATGGTGTGTGTGTGTGGGGAGTGGGGAGTGGGGAGAAGGAGTTAAAGAGAGCTAGGAAAGGGTAGAATGGAAGAGAAGAGAAGGAAAGGGAAGATGGAATGAGCACAAATTAAACCCCAAATTGCAGCCTAGGAGATGACTACTACAAATGAGCACCAGGGGTGGTGAAATATATCTTCTGGCTTTAGTCCCACCATCCATAAGTCAAGAAGAGAATACCCAGATTTCTGCTCCTAGATGAGACCAAGTAACATGGACCAGACTTACCTTCTTCCTGGAAACAACTAAAAACAAATGAATATCAACTAGATTACAGTATAAGGAATTAGGTTTTCGCTTTATCTTCCGGTGCTGGAGCAAAAATTGAGGCCTTGCATTTGCTAGGTGAGAATTCAGCCACTGAGCTACATCTTTAGATAAGAGTATGATTTTCAAGACTTGAGTGAACAGACACTGGTCCTTGAATGGGGGAAAACAAACTAAAGGAATTATGTAATTGTTCCAGCCAAGGGCCTGCAGGGCTTCCAGGGACATTGCAAAGAGAAGAGATTGCAGTAGTTTTATGTGTTTGAAGAGATGGCAGAAAGGGTGAGTAAATAAAGCTTATATATTAGAATAGTAAAAAGGAGGAGGAGGAGGAGGAAGATGGATGGAGGAAAGGAGGGAGGGAGAGAGAGAGAGAGAGAGAGAGAGAGAGAGAGAGAGAGAGAGAGAGAGAGAGAGAGAGAGAGAGAGAGAGAACCCAAGTGTGTTGTGGGCCTGTACGAGTACCCTCCTTTGGGCTTTCAGTTGTAATCCATCAATATTTTTATGTGAGCAAAGGCATTGGCTTCACAGCAATCAGAATTCTCCCACAGAGCCAAGGAAAGTTTGTGTTATTCCCCGCTAAAGTGGAAATTCAAATGGCACAGTGCACAATATTCAATAGTATTTTGTGTTAAGTGTAGGGCTGGAGCAGAGTATAAGAATATTTATTTAAAGACCAAAGCATGGGCTAGAGAGATAGGTGGCTTAGTGACTAAGTTCATTGGGGCTTCTCCAAAAGACCTGGGTTCAAACCCCAGCACCCGTATGGTTGCTCACAACAGCCTGTAAGTTCAGTCCATGGGATCTGGCACTCTTTTCTGGTTTTCAAGGACAGGAGGCATGTACGTGGTACACAGATTTCCATGCAGGCAAAACACTCATGTATATAAAAATCAAGGAAATAAAAAAACCTCAAACATATCTAGCATCCACAACAGCATAGTTTATGATGTTTGAAAAACTCTAAAAATAGCAGTCATAAAATAAATCGAAAAATGTGCCTCATAAATATGTCAGAAATCATCCAAATCAGATACCACAAGTAGTAGACAAGGTTGTTTAAAATTATCACTATATTCAGATATGTGATAAGCAGAAAGAAATATCAGTCATGATAAGTTAGTACCTGAAATAAATAAAAACTACAATGTATGAGATAAAAATACACTGGGTAGAGTATCTACAAATTAGACAGTAGAGAAGAAAGACTGCTGAATTTGAAAATACAACTATAGTAACTATGAAGATACATATAGTAACTGTGATACAGCTATAGTAACTAATAGGATTCAGTAGCAGTAACCGTGAAGATACAGTTGTATCAACCCTGGTGATACAGCTAGTGTAACCATGATGATACAGATACAGTAACTGAAGATATAGTATCCATGAAGATATAGTTGTATTAACCATGATGATACCGCTACAGTAACCATGAAGATATAGTAACCATGAAGATACAGTTACAGTGATTGTCCCCCCAAAAAAAAAGATCCAGATTAGTTAAACTCAGGACAATGTCAGTGGGCACAATATACATCTGATTAGAGAAAAGGCAGGAAGGCAAAGATGCTGCAAGAAACAATGGCCTCAATTCTTTCCAAATTATGTCAGTGCCATAGTTATCAAAGTGTGAAAGGCTATGGATAAAGAGGAAATTCTAAAAGCAGCTATGAAAAACAGACATGTTAGTTATAGAGAAACAAAAATGGAAATGAGTAGATTTTCATTACTTATACTGCAAATCAGAAGACAATGGAAGACATCTTTTACTTTTGGAGATCATATTTTAATTACAATGATTCTCCTTTTCCTTTCCTCCCTTCACACCCTACCATATACCCCTCCTTGCTCTCCTTCACATTCATAGCTTCCTTTTCCAGTACTTTTTACTGCATATATATATATATATATATATATATATATATATATATATACATATATATATATATATATATATATATATATATATATATATATATATATATATATACATATCCCTAAATATAACCTGTTGAGTCCAGATAACATTACTTGTATGTATGCTTTCAGGGCTAATTGTTTGGCCTGGTCCACCAATTGGTGTGTTCTTCCCTAGGGAAGACCCCCTCTCCTGCTCCCAGCTTTACTGAGTTGCCTGTAGTTCTCTGTGTGGGTTGTGGTCTTGTTGGCTTTTCCCATCTAGTTTTGCATGTTGCTTGAAGTCCTCCTTGTTCAGTTCACATATGGTTAGTCATGTTGGTCACTTTACAGGTAAAGTTTCTGCTGTTACTAGGAGACACAATTTCAGAACATTCCAGCTCTCAATCTTTTTACAATGTTTCTCCTCCTCTTCTACAATTTTCCCTGAGCCTTAGGCGTGGGAGTTGTTTTGTAGATGTATCCACAGGGAGTGGGTTTTACAACTTTGCATATTGATTAGTTGTAGTTTTCTGTATTAGTCTCTGTCTGTTGCAAAGGGACCTTTCTTTGATAAGGGGTGAAGACTACACTTATCTGGGGGTTTACAGACAAATATTTATAGACTCTTACTATGGATTATACTGGTTTAGTAAATCAGTGGTTTTAGATTCTGCTCCAGAAACCATGATTCTCCTAGTACTGGGTAGTTATCTAGGTGTACTATGCCAGGCATGGTCTCCCTTTTGTTTAATAGGTCTTAAGTCCTATTACAAAGCAGTTGGTTACCACCAAAGTTTAAATTGTTTTAGAATCAAGATAGTCTAAACCATGTTGAATCTGGCAAGATGTTGATTTAGAACATGAAAACTGCCTATGGACAGAGGTACCCAGGCAGTAGTTAACAAAGATCACCACATGGAGAAGGGGTAGGGATTGGCTAATATGCTCAGTGGCAAGTGAACAATAGAATTAGGTCAGTCCTGGACAAGGCATACCTCAACTCTGGTCACCCATCCATGAACCTTGACATGGAAGCCAGACAGCACTGGTGCTAGTTTGCCATCTGAAACTCAAGTCTCCAGTCAAACAGACGGCAGCTTTGGAAATAAGATCACCTCACCTCTTGAGAAATAGGGAAGACAGAAATATCTCTGCCCACTTGTTGATGGCCATTACCACATGCAGAGAGGCAGTACCGGGCAAACAGGTGCTGAGTGGAACTACCCAAACTCTTTTCTTTGACTCAATTATTTTTATACAATATGTTTTTATCACAGTCTTTTCTCTCTCCCAACTCCTCCCAGATCCTCTCTGTTTCTGTACCCATCCAACTTCATCTTCTCTTTCAAAAAATCCACAAAAATGAAAATCAAAACAAACAAAAATCTAGTAAGACAAAATAGATGCCCAAACCAAACCAAACCAAACGAAACCAACCCAACCCAACCCAAAAGTCTCCCTCTGAGAAAAACCTCATGGAGTTAGTTTTATGTTGCCTAACTCCTCCTGGACATGGGGTTTGCCCTGGACTCTGGTTGTTATACCCAATAACACTCCATTGGAGAAAACTAATTTCCCCTTTTCCAGTGGGTAACAATTGTAAATAGTTTCTTGGTTAGGGGTAGGACAACTATGTCTACTTTCCTCTGTCAATTCTAGGATATCCTCTGGCTTGAACTTCTACAAGTCCTGTGTGTGCTGCCATAGTCTCTGTGGGTTCTTATGTACATCAATCAGTCCTGTTGTGTCTGGAAGACAGTTTCCTTAGGTTCAGCCATCACCTTTGGCATATGGGTCTTCTCATTATTTTGGAAGTTAGACATTTACTGTTATCTCATACATTATTTCCCCATAGGGTCAAATGGAAAGATCTTTTGTAGTGTAGATGCTTCCTGGAGAACTGATGCTTTTCAGTGGTTGGCATGCTCACTCTGCTGATGAGAAGAAACAAGAATCTCAAAGGGATGGTCATAAGTCCAAGGCTATAGTATAGGGACATGGCCTGATCTAGGGTTCAGAGTCAGTCATCCTAAGTCAAGTAAGCTACGACCTATTCTGCTGGCATCTGTAGTAAGTTCAGACTTCAGAGTTAATGGAGGAAGAGACAGGAACATGAGAGGCAGTCACACACAGCCTTTGAAGTGGAGCTGGGCTAGGTTTGTGTGTGAAGAGACATTTCCTCTTGCATGAGATCTTACAGAGATTGAATAAAGCAGCCTGTCTGGATAACATTGCTGAACAAGGAATGAGAAGCCTATGATGTGATATGGAGAGCTCTGAAGAACAGCAGAGTCTTACAGGGACACGGGTTATTTTAGTGGTCAGCAGATGCTGAGAGAAGGTATACAAAGTGGATAGATGCTACATTGGACATGTTCATTTGGGTTGTTAAGAGCTTATGCATTTAGTAGACTTAAATGTAAAAATATTTGGGTTTTATTTGCAGCATGTAAACTCATTGGATGTGTTAGACTTTCAGGTTGAGACTGGAGCTGTAGCTCCTCAGTAGAACACTCATTGAGCATTCCTGAGTCTCTAGGCTCAATCCCTAGTACCACAAAATCAATTAAAAAGCAAAAAAGAAAATTCAAGTTTGAGCTTTGAGCTACTGGTCTTCATCTACTGCAGAAAAATAATTAAAAACCCTTGCCTGACTCGCTGATAAGTGGATGTTAGCCCAAAAGCTCAGATTACCCAAGATACAACTCACAGACCACGTGAAGTTCAAGAAGAAGGAAGACCAAAGTGTGGATACTTTGATCCTTCTTAGAAGGTGGATCAAAATACCCATGGCTCACAGCCAACCAATGGACTGAACATAGGGTCCCCAATGGAGAAGCTAGAGAAAGGACCCAAGGAGCTGAAGAGGTTTGTAGGCCCACAGGAGGAACAATAATATGTACCAACCAGTGTCCTCAGAGCTCCCAGGGACTAAACCACCAACCAAAGAGTACACATGGAGGGACCCATGGCTCCAGCTTCATATGTAGCAGAGGATGACCTTTTCAGACATCAATGAGAGGAGAGGCCATTGTTCCTGTGAAGGCTCTATGCCCCAGTGTAGGGGAATGTCAGGTCAGGAAAGTGGGAGAAGGGAGGTTGGTAAGCAGTGGGAGGGGGAATGGGATAGGGGATTTTCAGAGGGGTAATGAGGAAAGGGGATACCATTTGAAATGTAAATAAAGCAAATATCTAATAAAATTAAAAAAAAATCTTGCCTGTGCCATTTACACAATACTGTCAACTTTCACATTGATAAGCTGACTATTTGTGGATCTATTTCTATGGGATGATCTCTTTGTCCTATCTGCCTCCTTAAGAATGTTCTAGCATAGTACACTACTCTGTTTGAACCTCTCAAAGAGCATATCTTACGTTTCATTTTGTGTTGATGCTAAATTCCCTAAAAGGTTGCATTTATGTTTTTGAGATTGTTGAGAATAGAGCCCTTTTCCCCCTAAATTTTAAGAAGTCATACGGGGCCAGTGTGATACTGATTAGAGAAGCATGAAAAAGAAGCAGCTACCTTGCTGCTGGTATCCCCAGACTTCCTCCTATATCTGCACAGTAGCACAGGGACCAATGTACCTGAGGCCCTAGGATATTGCCTCCCCTCACTCAGGGGTCTGGTCCAAGACTCCTGGTGGATGCCTGAAGCCAGAACGCTCAGCTCTCCATATAGCGTCTGTACTACAACTATGTAGTGATGTTTTGGCCAACACTGGACTACATATGGGTCAACAATCCTGTGTGATTACATCATTTGGTGATGTCATGGCCAAGAGCATACTTTCAGTCTGTTGTATAATAACAAGTCATCTAAAGACACATCTCAAAACATATCATTATTGTTAAGGGATATAAGACTGAATTGTCTTGTTTTGATAAACAAACACACATATACACACCATATGATAGTGTTTAATTTACTAGTTGTTTATTAAAACATATTTGCATCATTTCTCCCTTTTCTTTCATCCTCAACCCCTTCCATGAACCCTGCCTTTGCTCCCTTTCAAATTCATGGCCTCTCTTTCTTTAGTTGTTGCTGTTGCCTATATACAAAGGTGCACAATCATCTAAACACAACCTGCTAAGACCCCTAAACAGTGTCGCCTGTTGTGTATGACGTCAGGGTTGCCCACTTGGATTGGCACATCAGTCAATTATGCCATTCAGACCTAATCAATGATAAAGTCTGTGGTTCTGATGGTCTTATAATATTTTCTATATGTTGTGCACCTTAGAAAAACATTTAGGTCTGAGCTACCTCACCTCCCTTGGGGAGGTGTGTTATTTTATCCATTTTGAAAATAGAAGAAACCGAAGCCCGAGAGCTAATCAGTGGCAGAACAGGAACGCAAAATAAAGGTTCCCGACTTTAACTGAAATCCTCTGTTTTGGTCATTCAGTTTTAATCCCACAAATAGACATGCAGTCGCATCTATTTCCTTTGACCCCAAACAAATGTGATATGACCTCCATGCTAGGCAAGCATCCTGAGGCTGAGCTAGAGCAGCCATGTGACTTGCTTAGCGTCTAGAATCAGATCATCCATCTTTCTGAGCCCAGTGCCTTTCCTTGCTGTAGCGCCACACTCTAAACCAGAGTAAACCTTAGAGTAAAACACAGTCTTTAATGAAACTTTGAGGACACGTCATGACTTTCTCTGTGGAACTTGTCTTTGGAACATAGAGATGCCCCAGTTCTGGTTACAAGTGACCCTAAATGCTTCAGAATGTTCCCCTGAGGCCCTGGGGCAGGGCATAGGAGACCCTGAGGCAGTCCAGCTGCCCCCTGAGAAATACAGTTCTGTGTCTACCCCTGTTGCCCAGAGATAGCTGGAGGAAGTCCTGTACCTCACTGCTTCCCTTCTCAGACTTTTAAGTCCAGAGCCATATGCTGGGTAGTGTTGAAGGCTCTCAACCTTCAACTGCTTGGGGACTTGTCACTTTATTTGCTGGTTTATTTATCCCCATCAATGCAGAATAAATCATCTGTGCATGTCGAATAGGCATTCTTAAAAACAAAACAAAACAAAACAAAACCAAAAAACCTATCCAGCTTCTTTTGATGGTCCCAATTGTGTGAGCTCAATGTGGGCTATTTCTTTAAGAGCCACAATACCATCCTGAGTGTGACACCATTTCAATGAGTCCCAAATGATGGGAGATTTATATTTTAAGCCAATCACCCATACAATTAGGAAAAAAAACTACTGAGGTGTCAGGTATCCCCATATAAAACATCAGCAAGTCAGATTAAACGTCTAAAAGTGCTTCAAAAAATTGTTCCCATGTCACCAAGAAGCAGAGAGCGGAACTGCGGAGCATTTACAAAGCAGGAGCTGACACCAGGCATATTTGAACACCATGAGATATGGTATCACCAGGGACAGAGTGTGAGTTTAGTTAATAATGAATGACATAGCCCATAAAATACCATTACACAGTGTTCAGGGCCCAAGAATGATGACATAATTATTAGGAGACTGGGAGATTAAGATACGATTTTTAAAAACATGACAGGGGAGGGTGTAATTGGGGAGACAAAATACACAGGAAGTTTGTAATTTACATGTCAAAATACCTTTTTCATGTTTTGATTGGATTAGACGCTGCCTTTCCACTCCATTTATCCTGACTTCAATTAGAGGCAGCCGAAATGACATCCCACGTTCATATTCTTGACACCCGCTGCTCATGGACACTTTCTAATTCTAACCGACAGGAAGGGGGAAAGGGAAACTCCGTTTTGCCTCTGTCATGCACTTTTTACTTAACCCCTAATTTGCTTCTAAATGAGCCTGTCACTGAGGTTTGCAGGGCTGTGTACACAGGCTGCCCAGCCCGGTCTGGGTGGGAGCTTCAGTCATAACACTGTTGCAGGCTGATGGGGAACCTAGAGATTCCTGAGCAGAAGATGCAAAGATATCTTCAGAAGCGGGGGTTGGGTGGGGAAGGACACTTGCTGAAGAGTCAGGTCAGCATCCCATACACACATGGTGTGTGGCTATCTTGTAGAGAATGCTCCAACTTGAGTTCATGGGGAAGCAAGCATGTTCTTCCATCCTTTGCTTTAAATGTACCAAAGTGACTGGATGCCAGGTCTCTGTTGAAATACTGTTTCTGGATAAGCCTATGGGCACGCTCCAGTCTGTAGGCTGAATAGAAAATGTCTACTTTCACCAGTGTGAGTGGGCAGTACCTGATCTGTCGAGGGTCCAAATAGAAAAAAAAATGCACAGGTAGGTGAAGCCCAGGTAGATGAATTTATATCTCCTGCTTGAGTTGGCCCATCCATTTCCTCCTGTCCCCAGGTATAGATTGGAGTCCCTGGTTCCCAGGCCTTAGGGCTCTGACTGACAGTTACCACAGGTTTACCTCAGGCTCTACCTTGCATGTGATCCATCATGGCATTTCTAGTCTTCTTAATCGTTGACCAGTTCCCATGTCTCTCTCTCTATGTACCCCTGGTTATATGTAACCCTGGGCCTGTCCCTTGGAAGAATCTTAATACTTACTCTCCCTTACTTGACTGGGTTCCTTTTCTATTGGATTTCACCTGGAGGCAGGTTGAATGTATTGGGTGGAGGTAAGTCCTAAGGTTTTCATTTTACCTTGGATTCCTGCTGCCTCCCTCTCCCAATAGACACAGTGGTCTATTGGTCTATGTCTGAAAACCCTTAGTGAAATATTCTGACTTTTTTTGTGCTACTATGAGTCTTATATCTAACAACTTGAAGGCACTAAGTACCCAGCTGGCAATGATCATTACATGCAAGGCATAAAGATATTATTATAGTCTCATTTGTTTGATGGAAGAGCCTTTACTATGCTTTTTATCATCTTGATATTTTTCCTTACATCAGATGTGATGAGACTGCTAGAACTAGGCACATTTCTGAATATATATTGGTAAGGGTTCACCTATGAAGACCATATATGTTCTGAGTGACTGGTAAGTATGTTTTGAAGAGTAAAGTTTCACTTAACCCTCAGGCCAAGTATGTACCAGCTGATAGAAGTGGATGGCTTTCCCTCCAGGTTGTTTGCATGATTTCTCTCACCAGCCTTGCTCACTGACTGGTGGTCAGCAGCTTTAAGCTGGATGCTATTCATTTGGATTGCTGAGTGACCAGTTTTGTCAAGTTCTCAAGATGACAACAGTATACAGACCTTTAATAAGAGAAGCTAGCCAATGTTTTAGAGTGAGGACATTGGCTATCCTGGTGGCTGATCCTCTTTTGCCATTTGCTAATTGTGTTGCTTTGGGCTAGACACATCTCTCTATGAGCCTCAACTGAAATTGGGGCAGTCGTAAGGCTTACTGTAAATTGTATAAGCGTGAAATAAAGAATGTGATGAAATAAAGAATGTGATGAAATAAAGAATGTGAAGTGCTCTGCAGAGTTGCTCTAGTGAAGCACAGTTGCTCCCTCTGTGTACACAGGAGACTCCCTGCACAGTCAACACAGATACCACAATGCAGGATGCTCACGACCCCATGGAAAATAGCATCGTATTTAGACATAGTCAACACATATCCACACATGTACTCTAAGTCATCGATAGATGGCTTATACCTACTGTTATGACAACACTGTGAACATAGTTGATGGACCATATTGTTCAGGAAAGAGCAACAAGAAAGGACAGGTCCAACTTTGTGCTTATTTTTAACAGACTCCATTGAGTCTTTGGGGGTGGAGTCAACGTGAGTTGATATTGAGGTCCAAATGTACTTGGTAAATGTTAACTGTCATCATTATTTTGTTTCCAGCCCCATTTCCTGACCACTCATAATGGTCATTAGCTTCACCCTCAGTCACAAAAGATAGCCTCCAATGAATGGGTTATGTTAATAAGAAATTTCCCAAGGTGGCACAATTTCAACTGTTTTGTGGACTCTGATCTCTGTAGGAGGGCATCCTTTCATCATGTTCACATGATTTTAAAGATTAGAATCAGAATTGAAACTCAAATATTAAAAACATAATGTTATAGCAAATCTACTCTGCTCCTCAACTTCCAGCAACACTAAAGTTTCTAGATCAGATATGTCGGGGACGATGTAGTTAATGGCCAGAGAGAGGCAGACAAAAAGGAAATGCTACTCAGTGTTCTCTAGAGTAACAGAATAAAAGATATATATTTCTATCCATCCATCCATCCATCATCCATCCATCCATCCATCCATCCATCCATCCATCCATCCATCCATCCATCCATCCATCTATCCATTCATTCACCTATATATTCATCCATCCACCCACCCACTCACCCATTGACCCACCCACCCATCCATCCATCCATCCATCCATCCATCCATCCATCCATCCATCCATCCACAGAAATTCACAGTTCTTTTTTAAGGGAACATTTCAGTTAAGGCAGCAGGAAGTTCACAGAGATTTCATGTTCTTGCATTGATTCTAGATACAGAGTCTGGAAATTCAGGCAGAGTTGCTTTGCTGATTTCATGAAGCAAAACTATTCTTCTGGAAGAGTCATTCTTTATCCTTAGGGCCTTCAAGGTTGGATGTAACACAATCTTACTATAGGGGTAGTCTGCTTTACCTAAATCCTACCATTTTAAATATTAATCACATCTGAAAAAAATCTTAGCAGCAATATGTAGACTTATATTTGATCAAATAATGGAACATCATGGCTTAGCCAGGTCACACTTAAAATTAAGCATCACAGGAAGATCCCCAAAGTTGGCCTGTGACTGACATTAACAATATTTATTTGACTTAATATTTTCCCCTAATTTGGTAGAGGAGAAAAGAAAAAACTAAGGGAATAGATGCTAGTGAGGATTAAAAATTTCCTTCAAGTTGAAGCTTGATCGCTAAAGAAATATACGTCATTAACTACTGGCAGGTTCTTTCTCAAATGCTGCCCTGATTTCACTGGTACTTGTCTTAGTCAGGGTTACTATTCCTACACAAACATCATGACCAAGAAGCAAGTTGGGGAGGAAAGGGTTTATTCAGCTTACACTTCCACGTTGCTGTTATGGGAAAAGGAACCCATAACCTGTGTACTTGATTCTATTCACCATAACTTTCAATGGACCAGGTCTATCAATTCATTAACATAGTTCCAAACATCTCTGGAAGAATATGTTTGCTGTTAGATATAATTTAAAATGAAGAGCCGACTCACTCAATTTTGCATTTTAAAGCTTACAACTTTTAGAGTCAGTACAAACCGAGTAAGTACCCTCAGTCTTCCTTATGTTAGTCCTGAAAACTCCTAGCCCAGATGCTCTGACTGGTTTTGGATTTTACATAGTAGTTACCTCGGGTACAGGGACATGGAAGAATTAAGTACCCATGTCACTTAAAAAGCAGTTTCCCCACATAATCATTCCCATGTTAATTAGTGTTCTGAATGTGTCTTCATGTCTGTCCCCTTATTCCCTGTTTTGTCTTTTAATTTATATGTCTTTTTCATTTATCTATTTTTCTATCTGTGTTTATGTCTGTTTATTATCTATCTATCTATCTATCTATCTATCTATCTATCTATCTATCTATCTATCCTGGAATACTTGTTTAGGTATCCTGTGGTAACTAAAATTGAGATGTAAAATTAACACTGACAATTCCTAAGGGGTAAAAATGTACAGATTTCTGGGAGGGGTACAGGTCAAGGTACCAGTGATAGTGAAAAAAAATCATATATATTAAGTTAAATCCATTTTATTTATTTTTTCAATACTGATGAATGAAGCTGGAACTTTATGCATACTATGAAAGTGCTCTATCACTGAGTTAGAGAAGCAGTCATACATTTATTGTACTATAAGCTACTGACCCCAATTTAATGACTGCTCCAGGAAGATGAGCTAAGAACTGACTTTTTTGATACATCTCATATAAGAGTCTGTTGTTAATGACCTAACTAGTCTGTGGAAGAGTACTTACATTTCATTTTAAGTGGAAAACAGAAAGTGTTTGAGCCTATCTCCCAAAAGAAAGCCTTATAAAAATGTAATTCAAGTTCATTTCATTTCTCTTCAGTTTTAGAAAGATCTCCATCCCATGCTTTCTGACCCCTCTCATCTACTTCTGTTTTCTACAGTCATTGGTGGGTATCTGGCTGCACCTTTTTTATTTCCCTAAAGACCAAACTCAGCTCCTTTACTAGTGACTGACTTTCTCCCTTAAAAGGAAGCCCAAAGACTTAGGAAGGCATAAAGAAGGGTTTTGAGGATGTAAACCAAAGATGCTGGGAGGATTAGAGTTGTAAGTCTTTGATTCAGTGCAACATTAAAAGGTTGGAGAAAGGGCCTCTTTGGAAAAATGCCTGAAGCCTTTTTTGTGCTCATGAGCTCCTTTCTTGGACTGGACCATAGATCCAGTACCTGATGTTATCTCTCTTCTTCCTGAGCATTTTATCACAACATCCTACTTGTCGTAAGTCACTATCCATAGAGTGTGGTTGTTATGAAGAAAGCTCTTCAAGGAAGATGGCTATTAACCTACTTTCTGAAGATAAGTTCTTGCTCTGAGAATAAGAATCCTTCAACTGAAGTCATGTATCAGCTTGGGAGATCCCTGAAATTTCTATCCCTCTAAATTATACTTCTTTTAGTGAGGGTTTCTATTTGTATGATTAAAAAACCATGAATAATAGCAACTTGGGAGGAAAGAGCTTATTTTACTTCCATTTGTATACCACAGTTCATCATCTGGGGAAACCAGAGCAGGAACCTGGAGGCAGGAACTGTAGCAGAGGTCATGGAGGAGCACTACTTGTTGGCTTACTTTCTCCTGGCTTGCTCAACTTGCTTTATTATAGCATTCCAGGATCAGCTGCCCAGGGATGCTACCACCCACAATCGTCTGGGTCCTCCCACTTAAATCCATGAATCGTTAATTAACAAAATGTTCCACTGAGATGCCTGCAGGCCAATCTTATGCAATCACTTCTCAATTGAGAGCCTCTCTTCCCAAATGACTAGCTTGTGTCAAGTCGACATAAAACGAGTCAGGAAACTGCTGCCTCCCCAGTAGTTGCTGAGAGAATGCATACGATTGCAGACATGAGATCTGATTCACCGGGTGCCCTATATAACGTGTGTCCAAGAAGAAGCTCTATAATGTTTCTGAGTTCCATTCACATGGATCAGGGATTTTGTCATTTTTTTATTCCAGGCCTAGAACATACCCTGGCATGTGTTGGAGGAATCATTTAGGAAATATTGACTTTCATCTGCGACACAACCTGAAGCTGTTGTTCAGGGAACATTGGAGAGGAGCGGGCGGGAAGACTGTTAAGAGTCAGAGGATCGAGGATTTGCTGTGAGAGTGTGTGTCCTAGTGATGCCAGAAGCTACATCCATAAATCTCATCAATACGACTTCCTAATCATAAGCTGAACAAGGACAACAATGGACATGCCAACCTGGATGAAGGAAAGACCATAACACCTCAACTGTACACAGCTGTAGTTTTTCACTTCCCCTAAATTCTTTGTGGCTCTGATCCCATCATTCATACTCACATGGGGCAGATTTTGGTGGATTTAGTGAAGGAAGGAAGTAGGGACTTATTGGAATTCACATTAGTAAGCATGGGCAGTGACCATACAGAGTTTCAAGGCCACAGGAGGCTCAGGTGACGGCACAGTAACAGTTCAGTGTTGGTATGTCAGTGGTTCAAGTTACAGTCTGAGTTGTAGTTGAAGAGGCTGTGCCAGATAAAGTTAGGCACTGCTGCATGAATGCGAACAAAAGGAACAAAATGGGGAGGTTTTATAGCGTCCGTTGTTGGCATAGTCTTCCGTTCCACTCGACCTCAAGTCTTCATGGAAGGCACCTTGCTAAGTAGGAGGAAAGAGGGATTCAAATTTGGATTGGTAATTTCCCTGCACAGTACAATAGAAGTAGTTGAAGTAGAGAGTTTAACCCTACCCTTTCGTGAGAACCCTGAATGAAAGGAAGGAAAGGAAAATTTTCCATTGGGAAGAGCTATGAAATCTCATTGTTCACCTGCTTGGATGAGAGGGAGCTTGGGATAAAAGCTTTCATCAGTTAGTGACTTTGGCTAGATGCTCAAGGTCATGGTAAGATTGTGACGTGTGTGTGTGTGTGTGTGTGTGTGTGTGTGTGTGTGTTATAATTATATATAGTATTAGAGATATAAACAGTGTAAGGGGATGATCCTTGGAGAAGGGACCCAGACACCATGAAATTGGCATGCACTTGAATTCACTTAATGGCTTCTCCACTGCAGAAAGAAGAAATCAATTGGGAGGGGATAAGGCCTCTTAGTGGAGGTGAATCTCTCAGTCAATCCAAAGTTTGCTCAGTGATTGCCTAAAGTCAGTGAAGCACACAAGACAAAGATGAGACCTGGTGTCAACAATAGAGCTTTTCCTAACCACCAAAAAAACCAAACATCCCAATAAAAAATGGGGTATAGAACTAAACCGAGAATTCACAACTGAGGACTCTCAAATGGCTAAGAAACACCTAAAGAAATGTTCAAAGTACTTAGTGATCAGAGAAATGTCGATCATAGAACGGCTAAGTTCAAAACCTTAGGTGACAACACATGTTGGAGAGGATGTGGAGAAAGAGGAACACTCCTCCATTGTTGGTGGGATTGCAAACTGGTACAACCACTCTGGAAATCAATCTGGAGGTTCTTCAGAAAATTGGAAATAGATCTACCTGAAGACCTAGCTATACCACTCTTGGGAATATATCCAAAAGATGTCCCACCCTGCCATAGGGGCATGTGTTCCACTATGTTCACAGTGGCCTTATTTGTGATAGCCAGAAGCTGGAAATAACTCAGATGTTCCATGACAGAAGAATGGATACAGAAAATGTGGTTCATTTACACAATGAAATACTACTCAGCTATTAAGAATGAGGACATCCTGAGTTTTGCAGGCAAATGGATGGAACTAGAAAATATCATCCCAAGTGAGGTAACTCAGACCCAAAATGTCATGCATGGTATACACTCACTAATAAGTGGATATTAGCGCCTCCCCCCAAAAAGTGCCGAATATCCAAGATACAGCTCACAGAACTCCAAAAGGGCAATAAGCTGAAGGACCCAAGTGAGGACGCCTCAGTTCCAATTGGGAAGGAGTAGAAAGCAACCACAAGTAGGGAGGGAGGAATCTGGGAGGAAAAGGGGATTGGGTGGGGGAAAAGGACTGAAATCCCTGAGGGCCAGCAGAAAGAATGGAAATACGCAACCTCAGAAGGTAGGAGTTGGGGGGAACCCTCCAGAATGTGTCAGAGACATGGGAAGTGACTCTCAGGACTCAAAGAGAGGGACCTTAGATGAAATGCCCTACATTGGGGAGAGGGAACTTGTAGAGCCCACCTTCAGCAGAAAGACAGGGCATCAGCTCACAGTCAAAACTCTGACTCATAATTGTTCCTGTCTGAAAGAACTGCTGGGATGGAAATGGAGAGGAGACTGAGGAAAAGAAGGTCCAGCGACAGGCCCAAAGTGGGATCCAGCTCAAGGGAAGGACCCAAGACCTGACACTATTACGGAGGCTATGGAGTGCTCGCAAAATGGGGCCTATCATGACTGCCCTCCGAAAGACCCAACAAGCAGCTGAAAGAGTCAGATGCAGATATTTGCACCCAACCAGTGGACAGAAGCTGCTGACTCTTGTAGTTGAATCAGGGGAAAGCTGAAAGAAGCTGAGGAGGAGGGGACCCTGTAGGAGGACCAGCAGTCTCAATTAACCTGGGCTCCTGAGATCTCTCAGATACTGGAACACCAACCAGGCAGCATATACCAGCTGATATGAGGCCCCCAACACATATACAGCAGAGGACTGCTGGGCCTGGGTTTAGTCAGACAAGATGCACATAACCCTCAAGAGACTGGAGGCCCCCAGGGAGTTTAGAAGTCTGGTGGGGTGCATGTGGGAGGGTGGGGGCATCCTTGTAAAGACAGGCTGGCGGGGTGGAACAGTCAGAGTATGGTCGGAGAGGGGAGTAAAATCTGTAGTTTAAAAAAAGATCAGAAAATAAAAACCAATAGAATCTTTCTTTCTTGTTAAATGTTTTAGTTATTGTCACAGATGCTCAGTGTGCAGTTGGAAGGAACAATGACACGTCAAAAACCTTCGTCTAGTTCTACACTGGGGAAGAATGAGGTGGCCACTTGCTGATGACCACATTTAGCTCTGCTCATACCTGGAGATTCAGAATTGCAAGCAGAAGTGGCGGCTCTCTCTTCGAAACTCAGCTGCCCAGTTGCTGCTTCCTGCTCTTCAGGCCGAGGATCCTGCTGACTTAAAGGCCTTGGGCACTGTGACAGTGTTAATTATCAAGTTGACAGACTCTAGAATTAACTTGGAGATAGGTCTCGGGTCATGCCTGTTGATTTCCTTGAGTGGGAAGACCCACCCAGTGTGGGTAGTGCATTCTGTGTCTGGGATCCTGAACTGCTTAAGTGGAGGAAGGTTGCTGAGCCCAAGCTTTCCTGTCTGTCTCTCTGTTTCCTGAATGTGGATACAATGTGACCAGCTGCCTCAAGCTCCTCCGCCTTGATTTGCCTACCATGATGGACATTCTTTTTCAATTGTAAGCTAAAATAAATAGCTTCTTCCTGATGTTTCTTTTATTGGGTCTTTTATCAAAGCATTAGGAAAAGAAACTGAGGTAATACCCAAGGGAGAAGTGTCACTTCTAGTGACATTAACTAGAAGACTAACTTTGGTCCTTTGAAGAAATAGGCAGAGGAAAATAGTGTTTGCTGGGGTGCTTGGCCCCTTGAATGCCTCTAATTGTTCCTGTGGAATCTTCATTCTGACACCTCTCCTGACATCATATATATGGATTGTTCACAATTTCTCAACTTATCACCAACTGAGATGCCAACTTTTCAATTATATTCTGACACCATTTAGAGTTAGTGCAGACCTCAGAAGTGACCCCGGTCTTTCCTATCTGAGTATCCCCACCTCCGATGCCAGCCACATGCTCCTGGTATAAGTTCTAAGGTTCTCACTCTTCCTCTCAGTCTCCACACTTATCCTGAATAATGGAAAGAACCTAGGTTCTGTGATCAGATTTCAACTGTATCTTGGAAAAAGTTATACTTTATTCATTGAGAAGTGGCTTTGAATATGAGTTTCAAATTTGCTAAGAAGCATGTATTGACAGGGAGATACTGGTGTTGGACTCCAAGAAAATAAGTGTTAGCATTTCTGTCCATGTAGCATCTACAAGTCCTTTCCAAGCTGTATAGTTCAAGAGGAGAGGCAACAAACCACCCAACTATGGAAACTGAAGAACAGCTTCCGTGCCTGTCTCTCCAGAATGGAGATCAACTGTGTGTGACCAGCAGATCCAGGACAGAAGTGACTCAGGAATGAGACCTGTAAGAAGAAGAAGTCTTAGAATTGAATTTAGAAAGTATAGTAGCTGTTGCAGTAGGTAGTACAGCTTCCAGAAGCAAAACCCCCACATACGTCCGAAGTGTACTCTTCAAAGGCAGGTTATCCAGTTCTGATGGAGGTCTGCTCTATACTTCTAGACGGCTCCTTGCTGTGTAGACCCTTAGGATGGCTCTCGAGCCACTTAGAGTCTTTTGACAGACTTTCTTATATTTTGCTTAAAGCAGGACATAATTTTTGATTCTCATATCTCAAATCTTCCCACTCCCTGAATCCCATTGGCTGCCTGACAACGAAGCCTCGTTCCTGTGGAAACTCCTGGACCTCAGCTTCCTTGATGTCCCCTTAGGTTCTTCTACAAAGGAAACACTAGATATCTGTGCCAGGCAGGCAGGAGGACTGGTTGGTCTTTGACTTGGCCAGGGTAACAGGTCTAGGTCTTCAAGATCTTTCTTTTCTGGACTCTAGAGGATGCATGGGTCCAATCAATAGTCTGAGCTGAGCATGTAAACTCAGCCCAGGTGCTTCTCCAGAGTGTTTGTTTGTGAGCAGAAATCTTTAACACCATGGGCAAGAGTGGGCACCGCTGGTCCTTCAGGCATACCAGGAAATTCTGAGCTCAGCATGGCGTCCTGCCTAGCTATGCTCAGGAGTTCTGAAGGAAAAAAGAGTAAAAAGAATGAAGGCCCACAAGAAAGAACAAGTATGCCTGAGATATCCATTCCAGCAGGTGGATTGCTCCAAGATGAGGGTCTAGGGGAAATATCCACAAGAGTTCAAATGGGCAGCACAGTATTTTGGCCATTGCTGACAAAGACATGATTTCTCTTTATTTCTATCTTTACGTTGCTGACAACTCTCTTCATTGTCTTAAATATGGATTGCCAGAGTCAATTAAATATGTGAAGGGAACAGTGCATATTTTGGAGGGAAGTAATGATTGTTATACCTTAGAGTAGCTTAATGAATACATTAATAAATGAGCCTTTGCTATGGTTTTCTCCTAATAGCCATCAAAATCTTTATAAACCTACAGCACAATACATAACATCTCGTTATGAGATTTGCTATTTTTTTTAAATCAATGCATACCTAAGTTATTTGTGTCAAAACTCATTTATTTGCACAATAACATGGACTGTCAAACTTGACATCCTGCTAATAACATCCAGTGCATTTGCATATTATTCAAATATTTCCTTTTATGAAACAGGGGATTTTGCTCACACCGCTCTGCTTGCCCGTGCAGCATGCATTTGCACATTAGCTCAGTTCACACCGCCAGAGAAGGGTTACCTGTGGCAACTAATTATGCCATCCTTTATGCATATTAATGAGCCTTGTGAGCAGCTATTCTCTGTTCTGCAGTGAGGAAAAGCAATCCCAGTCTAAATGGGAAACCCATTACTAGGAATGCCAAAGTTGGAGAGCAATTTTTGATAATTTCCCATTTTTAACATCTCTAGGTATATTCATTTTTCTATTGCTTCTCTAACAAATTACTTCACACTTAGTGGCTTAAAAGAGCAGACTTATTATCTTACTGTTCTGGAGGTCAAAAGTCCTGACTGAGTCTGCCTGGGTTCAAAGGAAGGTGTAGGCAAATTGTGCTCCTTTCTTAAAGCATAGCTGACCTCTCTGTCTCTCTTTGTGTCTCTCTCTGTCTCTGTCTGTCTCTCTGTCTCTCTGTCTCTGTCTGTCTGTCTCTCTCTCTCTCTCTCTCTCTCTCTCTCTCTCTCTCTCTCTCTCTCTCTCTTTCTCTCTCTCTCTCTTCCCCCCACCTCCCCTCTCTCTTTCTGCCTAGAAATTAGCTTCTTGAGGTTCATATAGCCCTCAGGCCTCCAAGCCAGGGAGGGGCAATGACACTTCTCAGACTGCCATGAATCACAGGTTAGCGACCATAAGGATTTGCACTTTTAGGAACATGGGGATTGATTAGATCAGGCTTGTATGGGTAATTCCAACAGCTTCTCCACTTTAAGCTCCTTGGTTTTAACCACCACGCCTGCAGTGTCGACTTTACCAGCTCATGCTCCCTGGGTTGGGAGGCAGATGTCATGGGAGGGGCATTATTCTGACTGTCACTCTAGATCTTTTAAATCCAATTCTGCTTGAAGGGGGCCAAAGAAGATGTTGAGTGGGATATAAAACTTTCCTCCTGGCTACTGCGCATCCTCTCTGCTTCCTTTCATTGGCCACGTGTCTGCTTGTTGCTAGACATTGTCTCCCTTATTTTCTCTGCCCTCCCTTCACTCCCTCTATTCCTCTTCCTTTCTCCTTTTAGTTTTCTTCTTCTTTTCTTCTTGTGTGTGAACACGCACATGCAGAGGTCAGAGGACCATCGTGGATGTTATCCTCACCTCACACCTTATTTGAGGCAGAATCTTTTTGCTGCTTTTTTTCCCTCTGATCTCCCAGTCGGAGCTCTAGGATTATAGAGATCTGAGCTACCAGTCTGGTTTTATGTTGACGCTGGGGATTCAGACTCAGAGCTACAGGCTTGCTTGACAGTTTTACTGACTGAGGACTGGGCCATCTCCCCAGCTCCTTTAAATTTTTTTCTTACACTGGAAAAACAAAAGCAACAACAGCAACAGCAACAACAGCAACAACACACAATACCTTATTTGAACAGCATCTTTCTCCGGGGTGTCCACTCTCTGTTTCTGCTTCATGTTACTGGTCCTTCATTTATGTTTTCCTTACTACTAGCAATAGCCCAGTTTTATTTCAGCCTCCCTATATCAACTATCTTTATTTGTCCCAATAGAGACAAAGCAAGAGGACAAAAAAAAAAGTCAAGCCGTATGTGCTTTGATGTCACCTTTACCTGCCAAGGAAACACCCTAGTCATCAGAAGAACATGAAGACTTTCTACATTTCTTAGCCTAAGACTATCCCTGAGCTTGATGAAGGAGAGGAGGCAGTATCCAGTAATGAAAGTGCTAGAAGAAACCTGCATCTATAAGGAACGTAAGTTTGTGAATGGCTTACGCACCCCAGTTTTCCTATAGATCATTGAGAAGCAGTTCAGGCCTCCATCTACACCAAGTCCTATTGACAAGAGTCAACTGGGTCCAAGTTTCCTGCTGGTGTCATCTGCTCTTCTAGGTTCCATGTCCCATACCTCAAATCCTTCATAGATTTTCCAGGCATAGTTGCTAAAAGAACATTTTCTCACTTTCTCAGTGTCTAGATAGTAATAGCTAATTTTGTGTGCCAACTTGCCTGGGTTGGGATGCTCAGCTAGCTGGAAAACACTATTTCTGGATGTGTCTGTGAGAATGTTTCTGGAAAAGATTAGTATCTGAATCAGACCAAAGAAAATCTAGCTTGTAGGGTTTGTCGAGATAGCTCTGTGGATAAAAAGCTTGATGTGCAAGCATAGGACCAGAACTCAGGTCCCTAGTGCCTTTGCTCTGTGTAGTAACCTGCATCTATGACCCCACTGCTGAGGAGTGGAGGCAAGCAGATGACAAGGGCTTGCTGGCCAGACAACCTAATCGAAATGTTGCAGTTCAGGTCTCAGTGAAAGACCCTGCCTCAAAAATAAGCTAAAGAATGATAGAAGAGAGTAGGTACCATTCTCCAGCTTTTACATATGGGGGAAGAGATCGGTAACTCTCTGGGCATGCACAGGCACACCTTCCCCAATCAAATGAAAAGAACAAAAGAGGGAGAAAGCAAACAAACAAACAAGCAATCAACCCACTGTAGTGTTGGAGCTAGACACTCATCTTCTCCCTCTGTTGGATGCCGATCTGCCTCTCTTCAGAATCTGGGATATATACCAGCAGCATTCATTGGTCTGAATGCTGTCTGATTATGCCTCCAGCTTGCAGTTGGGTTTGTAGCACTGCTTGGTCTCTATAATTACATGTTCTAGTTCTCAATGAATCTCTTCCATACTCTTTTCTTTTTGGCTGGTTAACTAGATTGATACAGCCTGCACTGGGGAGAACACCAAATCCAGAAGAAGCCCTGATACCTGTGGAAGGTCCACGGAGAAGAGGGTTTGCACAGCATCTCAGAGGGCGATATGTACAGCATCTCAGAGGGCGATATGCACAGCATTGCAGAGCCTGGTCAGGGGAGGCTCCAAACAAATGTGCTCTTTCCTGGCTCCTTTACTCCCTTTAGCAAGTCCTTTCCTTTGCTACTTTATTTTAAATTGCATTATAGAATTACTTGTGCAAAAATGGCTGTCTTGCTTGGCAAAGGCCAAAAGCCTGTGCTTCCAATCTCCAATGATAGAAGATGAAAAGAGGGGAGGAAGACTGGGCAGTAACTGGTCTAATTCTCACAGATGACAGCAAAGATGGACTGGCAGGAAGGGCTCTGCCTCTTTATCAGGGACAAGTATCCAATGTCAAAATTCTTTACCCACACATCTGTGACATTCAGCCCATTTTTTTTTCTCTTGAAGCTGGTTCTAGTCACTTTGCTCCAGGTGCAGATTCTAGCCATGACACCAACCACCTGACCCAACAGAAGAAATCCAGACTGCTTGCCAACCCCCAGATGCTATCTCCAGCTCTGTGGTGCAAGCCCCAGAGACGAAGTCTTCACTGTAGGAGTCCACAGCTGCCTGTGAAGTAACCATTGCCATAGCAAATCGGAAAGCTAATCTGATTTCCAAAGTTTGGCTCAATATCTGCCTAAACACTTCTCAAGCTTGTCAGGGTCTGGAATCTACGATTATTTCAAACCAAGAAAGTAATAAATCCTGCTCTCCACACGGGGCCACCTAAGTTGACTGGCTGGCAGAACTGGTTTTCTTGATTTAAGGAGAGATACAGGTAGGCCACTGAGAGAAGCTGAAGCTGGAGGAAGAGACATAAAATCAGCCCCATTAGGGTAGACATGAACCCCTTTCAGCCCACTGCTGTCTGAACTCTTGCTTAGTTTCTGGAGCTAGACAAAAAGCTAGACAATGCCTTTAAATAGCTGCAGGAAGGGAGGTGGAGCAGGCATTCTCCACAGTGATGGTGGTCTGTGGGAGTGCATATCTGGGAGTACAGTGTGGAAAATAACTTCAGAATCAGGTTATCTGAAACATCAATGCAAATTTGAGCATCTCGGCTAGAGGGCTATGTAGGGCAGTTCAGACTCTCGGGCTTGGGGTACTGAAATTTTATGTTTATTAAAAGGGACGTGAGTTTAAGAAAGTTTGTAGACGCCTTCAGGGATGGGCAAAAGGGAAGGTCATTATGTTGTAATCTGAGTTCTAAAGTTTGAAGTAAAGAGAGGTACTTTTAGGAAAAGGAGACAGTGGAACGAACCTAGGCAACCTTGAAATCTCAAGCTAGGGGAGAGTCCCACTGCACGCTGCCCTACTCCCGAGGATGTGGAGTGAGAGGAGCTTTTGCATTTAGGGGTAGGAGGCAGATGGGCTGGGGAACCCATTTTATCCCCAAATTTTTCTCTTTATTATTTCATTATTTTTTAATGATTAATTTTATTATTTTTATGTGCATTAGTATCTCACCTGCATGCGTATCTATGTAAGGGTATCAAATCATTTGGAGCTAGATTACAGACAGTTGTGAGCTGCCATGTGGGTGCTAGTCTTCAGGAAGAGCAGCCAGTGTTCTTAACCTCTGAGCCACCTCTTCAGCCCCAATATTTGGCTTTTATAAATTTGTGAATTCATTCATTAAGTCCCGAGAGGAGAATCTAATGACCCAGACATTGTGCCTGGTCTGGGATCTGTGCTGATGAGCTCACCCATTGCACTGTCAGCAGAAACAAAATGGTCTGGGGAATCCTAAAGTAAGAGAAGACGGCGGATACATTGAAGCCAGTAGAGAAGGTGTAAAGGAGTGAGAAAGATTACAGGCAAGAAAGAAGATTATAGGCTCTGCTTAGCACGTTAGGTTTGCTTTTTAAGGCAGCTGGAGCCCACGAGGCAAAGAAGTGATTGTTAACAATAGCTAACGTCAGTGGCATGCTCACTACCTGCCAAGTTCTTTGTATTTAATGTCTGGTATTATTATCTGACCTGTCCTTAAAGCTACACAGTTGGAACAGTAATCCTTGTTTAGAAGATAGAAGATTCATTTTCTTTAGGTGGTTACAGTGATTATTTATGCTTTATAGATAATAAAACGGGACTGAAAGATGCCATGTGAGCAGGTCGACTTGGTGCAGACACAGAAACCTACTTCCCGAGAGCTAGCTCTTATATCACTGGGAGGTGTTATGCATGTTGCCAAGGGAGATTAGTTATCAACAGTCTTACCCAGCTGTGAAGCCTGTGAGCCTCAGTGAGGACCAACCCACCTGATATATCCCCACGAATGCAATAGCCATTATCATGGCGATAGCCAATAGCTGTCTAATTGGACCTAAGGCATACGTAGTGGGAGGGAACATTCCTGGTACTGTAGACCAAGTCAAGTAAGTACCTGTGGCTAGAGAGGACATAAGTCCTAGAAGAGTACAAATTACAACCATTTTGCTAAATCATGTAGCTTCCAACTGCTTCCTAAATACTTATCCTTGTACCCAGAGGTAAGTGTAGCTCTCACCAGTCATCAAAGATGTCCTTTTGTTTTCAGAAGAAGGAGCTTATCACAGAGACCCATACTAGTCAAAATGCAGAGGATAACTTACCATAGGGTTCCCAGCCCCAAGTAGGACATCTATAAGGCAACCCCTACACCCAAGGCTCAGGAAAAATCACGGAAGAAGGGGTAGACAGACTATAAGAACCAGAAGCTTGGGGAAAATGGTTGTGAGACAGTGTTTTCTGTATCTTCTGCTCTAGAAATCTCTGCCATATGGTTGCCTGCATTAGCACCAGTTTGAGACCGCACTAGTCACTATGGTGATATAGACAGGGGAAAAAATCCACAAGGCCCTATCCCTAAACAAAGAGCTACAGGCAGTCAGTGGTTGTTCTGGGAGAATCAGTTTTCTTCATGGTGAGTCTCACGAAAGGTTTCTCTCAGCACTTAAGGTTGGACATTGAAATCCTGGTCTCTTAAAGCAATTTCTACTTTGAGCAACAATGTTTTCATCAGTGTGTTCTTTGCAATAGAGTTATTTGAACTCATCATCATCATCCTAAGTTTATTTCACATTATTCCTTTCTGACTGGCCTTCCCAAAGCTAGCTATGGATACACAGTGGACTCCCAATGAGCAAGGCTGTTCTTGCAGGAAGGCAGAAATGATGCTCTTGTCCCCAGATCAGGAACACAGCACAACCCTTCTAAGGTTGAATTAACCTTCAAATTCTGCACCCAGATTCTTCTACTTTGGATCATAACCCCACATGGAGTCCTACAGCTGAATACGTAGTTTATACAAATTATGCTGACAGTATAAGGTTTTTTGAACCCACAGTGACCAAAAATGGATTCAAACCCAACACTTAACTTATCCAAGGTGATTCAATCATCCTTGCTTGTGTTGTACTTGCACTGTTGCTGTGAAAACACAGCACTTGCACTTTGTACTATGAACTCCTTCATGCCATACAACAGCAACACACCTGCCTGAAACACTTTAGCTTGGATTCAAGACTATTTTGTGTTATGAATTACAGTGCTTTTATTGTATATACAAAGTTTGTTCTTTTCTTATAGAAACACAGTGGTTTAATTATGGAAAACAAAGGTTTTTTAATATTGCCCTGTAGTCACTCCTCAGCATGTATCAAATTAGTACATCTTCTAACTGTGCCGTTAGACAGACAAGCATGTTCATCTCATTAGTGTGTACACTTCCCTTACTATTGTATAAATGCTAAATGTATGTGCACACCAAAAAGTCTCTTAAAAAGTTCTTTACAGTTTACTGTCAGCAAATACTTACTTTGTATAACTGTTTTATATACCTCTCTATTTAATGTTATGTAATTTTTCAGACCAAATGGGTTATGAGCGGGAAAGCTCAAGGAAAGCTTTTGAAGAGCTCTGCGATTTCTAGTTGTCTCATTTTTCTGTGGCATGCACAGCTACTGATGAGGTCTAAGTTTATTACCCAAGAGAGGATTGCAAATTAGTAATATGCTAAGTTTGTAACTTCTTTGATGGTTTTTAATTGAACTTCTTCAACTGGCTACTTAGTTGTTAGTTAAGAAAAGGCAGGATGAATACCTAATTTTTTTTTATAACTTTTAAGATCATGAACTGCTCCCTGTCAATCTGTGAAGATAATTTATTTCCCTTAAAATCATTGTAAACTCATGGATGTCTCATTCATATATATATATGTATATATATATATACATATATTTGTGTGTATGTATATATGTATGTATATGTATGCATAGACACACACTTGTAACAGATGTATATGTGTATATATTTATGTATTTATGTATATATGTATATTGGTCTCATATAGATATCTCTGTCTCTGTCTGTCTATCACTCTTTGTCTGTCTGTCTGTCTGTCTGTCTCTCTCTCTCTCTCTCTGCATGTATGTATATATGTATGACTGTTTACATTCATGTGGAAGCCAGAAGACACCTTTGGGTGTTTTCTTTCTTACAGCACTTGGTAACCACAGTCTTCCATTTTAATTACTTGTGATGTGACTAGTATATTTCATAGTTTTAAATGTAGTTCCTTAATTTTTCATGAGGTTCAGTACACTTTGTTTATTATCTAGTTGGGGGTGCTTGTTGTTGTATTGTTTATCTATTTACTGTTTATCTATTGACTTGACTATCTTTCTTTAGTTAGATTGTTGTTTTCTTATGTTGTGGACCCAGACTCTCTGACTTACAAGTTTCTTTCCCTGCTTTCCATCTTTACTGTGTAATATTGTCTTTTGTTGAATAGAAGTTCTTGATGTTTGTGCAGGTGAATAATAATCTTATCCTTAATGACTAGTGCCTTTTATGTATTTAAAAAAAAACATTTACCTATCAAGAAGCCATTAAGATTAATTACTGTGCTGATTTTCACATTTAAATCAATATTACATTTAGAGTTTTTTGTCTGTGTGGTAAATTAAGGGTCAAATTACTCTCCCCTCTCCATTAATATCCAATTTTCAGTTTCTTAACCTGAAGAAAATCATTAGATGCATTCTTGCTCACCTTCTTGGAGTCAGGGGCAAAAGAGTGATTCTAGACGCTGACCCATGTCCCCGGGTTTCTATCTTGTACCAGGAGTCCACACTGCTGTGGTAGCTGTCTGGTATCTTCAGGAAGACACCTGTAGTCTGTGTTGTTCAGGTTTTTTTTCTCAGAGATGAAATAGACAAAAGTTTCATACTCCATCACCAAAAAGATCAAAGTTCAGTGTTTTACCATAGTCAAAGATACACCACTTCTCATTTCTCTTTTGTTGCCAGTGGTGATGTCTTAAGTAAAATAATAACCCATTGGCTCATTCTTTTGAAGCAAACATTCCAGACTCTCCAGTACATGTATTGTGGGAACATTTTCCAGTATACATTCTTTGCCCATTTATAGGAGTTGCAGGAAAACATAAGGTGTCTGGGGTCAGCTATCTTTCTTCCAAAGTCCAGGCAGTACCAGTATGAACAGTGTCATATATACATGATGAGATGGGAGTGGGAAGAGAATGAGATGTTCACATTTAATTGAATCATCATAATTTGACTCCTTTTGTCTCTGAAATTGGGTGGTCCAGGAGTAATATGTGTCTCATTGAAAAAAATTCAAATTACAGTGTTTTTCCAAGGTCAGCTTTCCCTTCCTTTCACTCCTTTATTAGTTCTTAAGAGCAGAGTCCTGACAGCCTGTCACTTTTTACTTTGTCTCCTGCTGAGAGAACATTTGTCCACATATTTGACTGATCCGTACTAGCACAGGGGATTGCATCCTTCGTTATCTGGAAGAGAGCTCATAATATCTGCCCCAGTTCTGCTTTTCCTGCATCATTTCCACTAGTCTCATCTGCTTGCTACACTACAGACAGATTTTAGTTTGGAATATAGTTGGCTTATTGAGGCCTCTTTACCTTTCTACATGATAGTCCTATAAGTGAAGTATTGTTGTTGTTTGTTTGGTTTCTGCAAGGTTTCTCTGTGTAGCCCTGGATAGAACTTGCTATGTAAGTCAGGAAGGTTTCAATTACACAGACATCCTCTTGCCTACCAAGTCCTGGAGTGAAAGGCGTGTGCCTCATGTCTATCTTGAAGTGGTTTTATATCAGTGCTTGCAGCCTAATACAGCTGTCATGTACATTATAAAGATCTCTCTGTTCTCCCCAGATTAAATGGGCTACTCTTGCTTTGGGTCTATTAACTTACTAGTCCTACCTTCCTTCCTTCCTTCCTTCTTTCCTTCCTTCCTTCCTTCCATCCATCTATCCAATAATATACTATGCACTTTTGTAGGTATTATGGATGTATGAACATAAAAACACCCAAGACGTAGAATTTGTCCCAGTCTCACCACTCACAGACAGTCAGGCACACCCTAGTGGAGAAATCTGACTACAACTAAAGGCATAAATGCAATAAGAAGGAGGCACAATTGAAAAATTGGGCAGGCTAGAACTTCTCTGGAAACAAGGCAGATTAGAGTCTGTTTCTGAGATCTTGGCAGCCTGTACTGAAGAACAGAATCAAGGCAGCCACAGTGAGGCGGGAAGGATGGAATGGGCTGCAGGACTTGGTTGGAGGAGGAATGGCTGCCACCGTCTGTAACTGATGGACTGCTACAGGCAAGGAGAAAGGGCAAGTACCAGTTTTCTGGGCTGCTGACTGAAAATGCAAGTGTGGACATGAGAAATACAGGAGGGAAGTAAGAGCAAGTAGAAGAGCAATTTGTTGAATTGTTGATGTGCCCCGGGACATTCAAGTGCATTACAAGGCTACACTGTGGAGGTCAGCCATGGCTGGGCAGTAGCTGAAGTCATTTTGTAAGTATGAGAGAAAGGAAGAGGGATCTGACTTACTGTAGGACTTTGGAGAATAGGGGTCAAGAGAGACAAAAGGAAAACTAGAAAACAGAATAATGTCTCAGACCCGGATTTCACATGTGACCCTAAGAAAGGATAGTTCTGTCAATGACCCTCAACATGGCAATACTTTGTGATTATTATCTTCCAATCTTGAACTTTTTATTTGTGTCTATCCTATAAATTATTGTGCGTAGGCTACTACTAAGACACCATTTCCCCTCTAGCACCTCCGTAATTATTTCCCTTGCAGCAGGAATCTTAGGAGAGCTAAATTTCTTCAAGAAGCCGGTAGTAGTGCTTTAACTTCTCAGTGCCCTGGGGAACTCTATGATCACCTTCAATCAGTCATTCACATGAGGAGCATATGTTGCAATAAAAAATTAAAAATGAAATTTTAAGCTCCCCGAAAGTCCCAAAGAAACCCATTAGTAAGTTCCATGATGCGTCATAGACTCAGTCATTTTTATTTTGTGGTAAAACCCTATTTTCCCTGTATTTTAGTCTATGCTTTCTTCATTGTCCATTCAAAAAGGTTGGCAACCTCACTTCATTGCTACTGCATTTTTGGTTTCTCTTGTAGTGACTAGAACACGGTATGGCCTTCCAGGCTTTGTAGTGTGTACATGGGAACTAGAGACCTTTTTTGCTCTTCTCCTACCCCCTGACAAGCCCTGCTCATTCCCTGTTTTATCTGGCTTATTATTTTATAAGAATAAAATTATGGTTATCCACAATTTTCCTCTAAACAAGAAAATGGCAAGTTATCTCCCATACAAATACCCATTAGTCTGAGGCTAGAGAGTTGTTCCTCAACTGAAGCATTTCACATAGAAATAACCCAAGGCCTCCATTGGAGACCTAAAATATACAGCCTAGAGACTTAGGGAAGAGTTGATGTTACAGTCCCATATACCAAATCCTCATGCCCAGGAAAGGCTTGTCACTTGTATAATATACACTTATTCTGTGGAAGGTAATCTACCAATACAGAGTTTTCTCATGTGAGCATTAATCATGTTTTAAAATACACATGGAAAACACCTATATCAACATGTGACCAAATGTTGGAAAAGTTATCCCAGAAAAGCTTGTTAGCTACCAGTCTCTAATAGGGTGGGGTTCAAAGCTGTAGATCGTACCAATTTTTGGGCATGTTCTTTTGCTCTTAACCTCTATGTTTCTATGGTTATCATCACTGAGCAAGCCCAACAGTTAATCCCACTTTCAAGTTCAGCAAGAACAGTTCTACTGAGCCTCACCTGAGCTCGTGCTCAGGAGTCCAAGAGACAGTTATGAATAACTCTCTTAGCTTCAGAATTCTTACTAAGGACATAAGAAGCCCTACCAGGTACCTTCAGCAGTTCTTAATTAGGAGTACAACATGTCCCCTACCTACCCTGTGCTAAGGTTTTCCTGAGGGCCATCTGAAATAAGTTATGACAATAACAAAGATACAATCCATGGTCCAGCTGTGTTTGAGGAAATGAATGTTCTAAAAAGAGAAAAGAACAGAAGAGAAAAGGTGTGGCTTTGCTCAGTGTTCCTTGGCCTACCTATCCACAGCATCAAAATTCACACCCAAAACTTAGCTGTGGACAACACCTGTTGTTCTGTAAGCCCAGGAGGTTTGGGTCAGAAATTCAGTTAGTCTCTGTGCCATCATGTCTGGGTTTTGGCTTGGTTGGTCCAAATGCCTGGAGGTTACTGAGATCACTTGTCTTATAGCTTGGTGCTGGCTATCTTTAGGATTCCACTGATTTTCTTGAAAGCACAAGAAATTTTTTTGGGGGGGGTTGTAGGATGGGATGTCAGAGTTCACTGTTTGTACCTGCACCTGCTCAGACCTCCTCTTCCCTATATCTTGTGCTTCCTGACAGTATGGAAGTCCAGGGTAAATGGACTTCTTTATGGAGCTGGCCTCCCCAGGTTAGAGGTTGCAAAAATCTACAAGACCTTTTTTGATACGTCTTCCTGAGTTCCAAATTGTTGTGCCTGTCATAATCTAATTTAAGCCAGCCTACAAAAGAGAGATAACAAAAACTTTCAACTGTCTTTAATCTGTAAGAGTCAAAACTAGGACATGAAGCTTAGGTGTTTGCTTGCTGTCAAAAGTCTTGCTTTTCCTCTTAGTTGCTTTGTCTCTGATAGCAACTCTGTATGGTGATCACTGGGCTCCTCATTATGTCACAATGTAAATAGATGGCCAGCTGCAAGAGGGCCATGGATTAACAACTTGTGACATGTCAGGGTGGGACAATGAGAAGAGCTAACACCCATAGCTCTTCTCTATGGGTGTTAGGGACATCAATGCCACCCTCCACACTGCAGGTGGGCTAGGACTCCAGAGAAGAACAGTAATCCAGAAATGAAGGGGAAATGCCAATGAACAGCGCTAATGAGGGACAGTGACAGGAACGAGGGAATGAATTCATGACTCTATGGTAGAGGAATAAGGCAAATGGGGAAGAAGTCGGGGGACCCAGCCTTCCACTGTATCCACCTCCCAGAAGGAAGCCTATCTACTGCAAAGCAGTCCTCCAAACACAGGAAGCAAGAACCTCATTCCCTGGAGTCTTTCTTTGCCATCCAGACTAGCAGAGGTCAGTGACTACTCTCAGGGGGAATTAAGCAAGCCTACAGCAAGGATTTAATAGGAAGAGTCAACTTGGAAACCCTGCTTTTTCTCTCTCTCTGAGAGCAGTATTGCAGCATTAAGGAGGATGGAGACTAAACTTGTGGTATCCTGTCTCAAAATCCTCCTTCTCATCTACTGCTTTGGCTTTTGGAGCACCGGGGTTATCTTGTTGGTTTTTGGAGTCTGGGGAAAGCTTGCTCTGGGTGAGTATCTCTCTCTCCTTGCCACAGATGTTCCCACTATACTCATTGGAACTGGTTCCATGATTATCATTTTGGGTTTATTTGGATGCTTTGCTGCATGCCGAGGAAGCCCATGGATGCTGAAGCTATATTCTCTGTGTCTGTTACTGGTGTTCCTGGCTGAGCTTGCTGCTAGCGTCTCAGGGGTTCTACTTCATCGTGAGATCAAGGACAGATTCCTGAAGATTTATACCAAGGCTATACAGAATTATAACAGCAATGATAGGAAGAGCCAGGCAGTGGACCAGGTACAGTATAGTCTGATGTGCTGTGGGGTGAAGAACTACACAGACTGGAACGACAACCCCTACTTCCTGAATCGTGGCATCCCCCACAGTTGCTGCAAGGATGAATCTGACTGTAATCCCCAGGATCTACGCAATCTGACCGAAGCTGCCACCAAAGTTAACCAGAGGGGCTGCTATGATCTGATGATAGGTTTCCTGGAGGCTAACATGACAATCATCATTGGAGTGCTGTTTACAGTCACATTTTCCCAGTTGATTGGCATGAGGTTGTCCTGTTGTTTGTCACGGCTCATCATGATCCAACATTATGAGACGGTGGGTAAAGTTTTCCAAGAGAAATAGAATAAGAAGCCTGTTTCTGAGAAGAACTACTACATCCTCTGAAAGACTTGCAAAGAACATTAGTGCGCAGAACTCATCTGCCCTGCTCTCATGGCTGTCTTCCTCAGGGTCTGCCCCATACAACATGCTGCACTCCTACCTGATCTCAACTCCAACTTTTAGACCACATGAAGTATCCTGTCATCTCATGAAGCTCTGCTGCGTTACACAGTGTAACCACCTGCAGCTAGTCATAGTGAACCCCACCCTATGGTCCTGTGCATGCAAGTTCTTCCTTTTGTATCGGGCCCAAATGCAGGTTATTGTGGGAGGCTAGTTATCACATCATCACTGGCCTCTTGGGGCCCTGAATGCCAGCCGTTTGTCATGGTCCATAAATTTCATGCACTTTTCTAGAGATAACCATATGACAGTTCTTTGGGTCTAATCTTGTTTGCTTTGGTTTTTAATTTGCTGGGGTTTCTCCTACTTTCTTTAGGATGTGTAGGAGACATGAAGAGACACATCAGTAGTTATTCATAAGAAGAAGATAGCATGTGTTATGATGGAAAAGTGTTGAGTGTGCAATACCCAGGTATATAGATATAACTTAGTACATGTTGGCCATTCAGTTGAGACCTGCACAACCTCATTACAAAGACTGTCTTGTTTCTTTCCTTGAATGAAATGATGCCAACTCTGGTTTTCCCCACCAACTAATTGCTGTTGATTTATTTTTCTGTTTTCTTTTTTTTCTTACATTGACATTATAGACTTTGAGGGCCTCAGATCAACTTAAAAATGGGTGTGATCTGAAAGGAGGGAGGGGGGCTTCAGTCGGAATGTAAAGTGAATAAAAAATTATTTTAAAAAGTGGCTAGAAAGGGAAATAGAACAAAAATCAGATATTTTGGAAAGCTCTTTAAAAACTATGCTCCTGGGTTTCAAGGGTTAACTCAGCCGGTAGAGAGTTGCCTGTGCAAACATAAGGATCTCAGAACCCATGTAAAATCTTGATTTGGTGGCCTTCACTTACTATCCCAGTGCTGAGGAGGTGGGCACACAGGTAGACCTCACACTTAATGGCTGGCCCACACAGTCTACTTTGGAAACCATAAGCCAGTGAGAAATCCAGCCTCAAGAAACACGGTGGACAGCATCAGAGGAATAGAAGTCTAGTCTGACCTCTGACCTCTATACCTCCATATATGTGCACCCTTATACACATTCTCACTCCTCTCAAACAACCTCCTCTGTCTAGCGTGCCCAAAAAATGCATTGATGTTTGTAAGCATCTGTGTGTTAATAAACAGAGCAATGATGGACAGCCAGGAAAGAGAGGTGCTGTAGGTGCTCCCATGCAGACTGTTCTCTCCCACTTCTCTGTCTCACTGGAAATCACTGGAAAGTCCTAGAGAACTGAGAATTATTTTTTAGGATACTGATAATGGCTACCAGTTAATAACCCTTCTTTGGGCTATTCTTTGTGACATGCTAGGTCCTCCATTGGGCCACTTAAAGGCATGCTTCTTTTCCAACAGTGGTATTTTTTTCATGCAGTCAGTGGCTCTGCATTTGGAATGTTCTTCCATATAGAATGTTCTTTGAACAGTGTGATAGCCTTGAGATGAGAAAATGGACTTAGCTGAGTGTCATGCTTTGCATATTGCTTCTTATCACCCACTCATTCTTACTGATAGACACACATGGGCCATTGTGCCTAAGACCAGGGCATGAGTCATTGTCACTCCACTAGTTACAATGGTGCCACATTCTTGTCCAGAGATAGGGGTGGAGGTGAGTGTCATGACTCCCAGTAATAGCTGAGGTCATGAAAACTCAGTGAGCATTCTGGGAAGAGATCTTCTGAACACACCACAACAAAAGGAGGCTTTATTTTCCTGTCCTTTTTGAGCAACATTATGAATCCAGTACTGGGGTTTCTTGCAACCATCTTGTAATGATGTGGAGAAAGGCAAGATAACTAAACCATACCAAGCCAAATACTTGAGTGGATTTGCCACTTAGGACTGCTGTAGCTTGTCTTGCATGTTTTAAGTCATTCTTGGGTTTTATGTGTGTTTGGACTCTAGTCAACCAAGCATTTGAAGCCTCACCTGAATTTTAAATAAAGATGTGTCTCAGAGTCTCTTAAATTTTCTTTGAAGAGAACAGATACCCAAATCTTAAGTTCGGAACTCCATTCCTGGTTTACTTGAAACATGGGTGAAGTGCTGCAGAGAGACAGAGACAGGCAGATGCAGAGAGACCTGTAGGAACTGGATAGAGAGGTGATAACTGAGAAAACCCAGAATTCTAGTTTTCTTCCTTTTCAACTCTGTGCAGAGGACATAGACTTCTAAATATGGTACAGCCACTGAAGAACCAGTGTTAAGCCAAACTCTTCTTCACAGAGACATTTTCCATGATATACACAGTTCTCATCATAGACTAGATTTGTAGTGTGGAGTTCTATGGCTTTAATGAGGGATAGAAGGGACAAATAGTGGTACCTTCCTATGAATATTATAATGACACAGGTGTACTCTGTGTTGTAGTAAAGGAATCTGCATGTACATGTGATTGTCAGGTTAGCACAGACACAGTATTAAAGATCTGTTTGTACTGAGTTAATGTCCCTTTACAGCCTAGATACCCCTGGAGGCGTGGGACAGGGGATACCAGCAGAAATAAACTTGAATCTGAATTTCATGCAGTATCCAAAGACGGATAACCATGGGATAACAAAAGGGAGCAGAGAATGGCAAGAGAATCGAATATATCACATATTTGAAAAGCATGACTGACCACCGGACCAGAGGGGCAAGGCTGAGCTATGCACTTATTGATTCTTGGTTCCCACCCCATTTTCCCCAGGTAATCCAGTCTAGGGATGAGATGGAAGACAGAGTTTTAGGGTGTTAACCCACTGTCTTAGAATATTTAAAGATCCATTTCCTGTATCTGCTCATGGATGTTTATGTGACCAGTAGCAACTAAACTCCAGTATTTGGTAATAATTTTGTGGTGAAAACCTGGCATTTTAGGATGATCAGTTTTAAAAGTGTGAATCCTCTCAGTTTCCTAACTATGGTGTCCTTATACTTATTTTCCCTAAATGTGAATGTAGATGGCCATCTTTTATAGAGACCACAGGACCATAGAGACCCTCAGTAGAGGGTCCTGTAAACTCTTGAAACCACAGATAGCAGGGTATTTCTTTCTTGTTCTACCACTACATTTGTGCTTGTATTTTTTGGCTCCTGCACTATCAGTTAGAGTGTGAATATGTGTGTGTGTGGGGGGGGGGTGGGCATTTGGTGATTGGTGCCATAACCTTGTATTCAGAGGGCAGGAGACTATTGCTATTTGTCAACCTAGCCAGACCCATTGACCTTATTCCTTTTAATCAGACATACCTATTTCTTATCAAGTTTTGCAGAGTCTCTCTGTGAGGGCCCAGCACTCTGACACTTCTTTATACATCCGTCAGCCTCTGGTGGTTGTTCTTATGGACCAACTCCAGCTTGAGCATCTAGAGGAATTTCTCCATCAACCAGTCAGCTCAGCTGCCACAATACCTCCAAGTTTGGACTTTAGCCCTTCCTCAGTTCCCTCTTATACATTTACAGTTGCTCACAGGTCACTGCCTCATAGTTCTTTCTAAGAATCATTTCCTCCTGCCCTGAAGCTATCCATCCTCTCACTGTCTTCTAGTCTGTCTTCAAATTTCTGTCTCCTGATTGGAGTGATGTGTGAGTTTCAGGACTAAGTATGATGAAGATATGCAGAGCTGTGTTTTAGTTGTTTTTTTTTCTCGTTTCTGTGACTAAATGCCAAATCAAAAGCAACTTAAGAGAGGAGAGCTTTCTTTGGGCTTACAGTTTGAGGGATTAAAGTCCATCCATCATGGTGGGGAAGCCATGGTAGCAGGAGCATGAGATTGCTGGATAGATTGCATCCATAGTCAGCTAGCAGAATGCAACGGCTGCTTGTGCTCGGCTTGCTTTCTCCTCTTAATCTTCAACTCCACCTATGGAGTTATGATGGGTTTCCCATATCAGTTAACACACTTAAGAAACCCACTGATAGTTATGCCAGAGGTTTGTCTCCTAGGTAATTCTAGATCCTGTCAAGTTGACAGTGTTAACCATCACAGGTGATAGAACTGCCAGTGTGATTATAAGTGTGATGGGGAAGGGAAGCCCCTCTAAGGTAAGCAGAGGACATCTATGAACATGTTGACTAAGCTGGGGCAAGAAGAAAGGGCAATCATAACAAATAAAGTCATTAGGGTTGCTGACTTGCCCAAGGTGCAGTAAGAGCACTTACTTCATAGGGTGGCCCACACGGAAGTCCCTATCGTTCTTCATGTCTCTCTATCTTGCCTCAAAACAAATCTAAGGAAAACTGCAAGAAAAAAAAATGTCAGCCATACCTGGCCATTAGAGAGCACTATTTACTGTTGTCTTCATGTACACAGCCAGGCACTGTCTAAGGCACTTGGGATTAATGCTGATAATGTCATGCCATTCTCCACAAAAATCACTTAAGTTTCCAGGTTTCTCCCTGTGAATGCCCTGCTTGCACACTTTTACCTGCCTCCTAGATGAGTCATACCCACAAGGCAGGCTACTGGCTAGTGGCCTGATGGCTCAGGTCATAGCCATCAACTAGCATCCTCAAATATCCTGCAGACTTATGCTTGAGACTCAGAAAGAAAAATCAGAATGTTGTGGGAGCTCCTAAAACCAGAAGATATTCTAGTTGTGATTTCAAAGAAGAGTAGCATACAGTATTTAGTAATATTTTCAATAGTATTTTAGCAGTGTTTACAAATAAATTATATGGCTTATAGAAAATTGTCAAATGCTGGAAAACCCCATTGACTATTATGCAACAGCAATTATACAACACAGTCTCTTTTCTACTAAGGCTAATGAACTGACTTAAGGGCTAATTTAATTTCTTCCTAAATTTAGACCCTAAGGCACTAATATTCCCCTGTCACTTTAAGAGACCTTGACTATATTCACTTATTATTCTTTATTGTATGTTAGAGAAAGGCATCAGCATCAGACAGGACTAGGAACACGCCCTTGTCACATGGGCAGAAGTTGTACAGATTAAATGGTGCCATTTCTTTTCTGCACATTGCTCTCGGTTCCTGGAGGTGATGACCTTCCACCCTGCATAGATGTCATCCCTATTCTTGCTTTCAATCTAATCCATTGGGTTCCTTTGAGTCTCTGGTGTCTCTATGCTGATTGGTAAATATTTTCCCAAACTCTCATATGGGTTTTCTTGAGATTTTGATGTAAGATACATTCATCCTGGGACTAGAAAGATGTATCAGTGATTAAGAACACTTACTTGCAGAGGATCAGGGCTTCATTCCTAGCACCTGCATGGCAGTTCACAATCATGTATAACTCCAGTTGCAGGCTGTCCCATTCCTCTTCTGACCTCTGTGGGCTCCTGCATGCGTATGGTGCACATAAACACATGCAGACACACATACATATGCATAAAAAGATATATAAACTTCCTCAGAAATTCTGGGATGGACTCATTGCATAAATACTTACACCCCTCCCCTGAAATTAGCACAGTTCTTGGACAGTTCATGAACCTGCTGCTGTCTTGGAACTTCCCCGTGGGATTGAGTTCCAGTGGTTGAGAACAGTAACTAACCATACACAACAGTTGTCAGTGTGCTCTCTTCCCTTCCCTGACTCATTTCTGCACTTATAAGATTTTGGGCTGTGAGGTTTTGGCCTAGTCTTATGGCATGAACCATGCTTACTCCTCCTCATATGTTGAAGCATAAGTCTCAGAGCTCAAGTGCTATTCCATTTGGAGACAAGGTTATTGAAGAGGCAATGGAATTCAGATGAGATCCTAGGGAAGTGTGTGCTTTTGTCTCATCACTGGAGCTCTTATGACAACCTCAGTGTAGACATAAATATGGAGAAAGAGGACAAGTGAAGACATGGGGAAGTCAGAGATCTAAATGCTTGTGTGAAGGAAATGAGAAGAAACCAGCCTTGCTGATACCTTGACCAACAACTGGATCCTGGACTTCTGCCTTCCAGAACTGTGAGACAGTAAATTTTTGTGAATAAACCATACAATCTGTGGTGCTTTGTTATGGCAATCATAGCAAATGAATTCTGATTCACCACCTAATAAAATTAGCTTTGTTTGAATTGTCAACTCCTGGCCCGCTAAACTAGGATCCAAGCTAAGATGGCTTTTCCATTTGTCCTCTCAACTTGTTGGAAAGGAAGGCTTTGCTGTCTTTTTAAACTGTCTGGAAAGAGGGATTTCATAAAAAATCACTTGAAGATCACTTTGTATCAATATCCTCACTCCTTCTGGCTCCAACCCTTGCTTCCCCTAGAAGCCCTACAGGGGACCCTTGAACTCTCTGATTTAGCAATACTTTCTGGCTCATCTGGCCCTAGAAGAACATTAGCATGAGGGTGGTACTTTGGCTGACTTATGTATAGCAAGCCAGCCTTGGCGCTGCCTCTCAGAGAATGTATACTGGCCATAGCAGTGTCTCATCTGGTCCCTGGGGCTGTTTATGTAATGTTACATTAAGGAAGGCAGATGAGTAGAACCCATTTTAAACTCCACTACTTATTCTTTCATTCTGGAGGGAGGTCAGAGTACTTTAAAAGAGAACAAAGTATGTGAACTTGAAGATCTGCAAAAAGATTAAGAGGGTAATGCTAGGGAACAAGAAACTTGACCTCACCAATTGCAAGGGGACTGTGGGGATGTTGGTATCCAGAGGCAAGAGCTACAGTAAGCAGGTGAGGGCGGGAGGAACCTAAGCAGAAGGCAGGAGTTGTGGGATGCTGGGGGCATTGAGAGTACCTATCAAGTAGTGGGAATGAGCTCTTCAGGGAGCAGACTCAGAATCCTGGCATGCGAATGTCTGAGGGCTGGGAAGATTTATCGTGGCTAAGTGGCTTGCGGTGCTTGGAGACAGATGCAGCCCTCTTTCAGCAACGCGGCCAGATCATCTGTTTTGCGTTCTTCATAAATATGTCTCCCTGAATGTCGACAGGGAGAGATTTGGAAATAAAACAAAAAAGGCATTTTCTATGGGGCATGAGAAACCTTAATTTATCACCAGCTTTTCCACCAAATGAAAACGATTTGCTTTTTTTGTCTTCAAAGACTGCTGAACAAATGTTTCAAAACTGCAGTAGATTATTGCAATTAGTGTGCCCACTTTTTAAGAACTTACCCATAGACCGACAGGTGTTTTGAAAATGTTTTCATACATTTGTCTCTGTAAAGGTGGAAGGAATGTGGAGTTGCCTGGGAAGGCTTTCCTATGCTCTTGGTGTTTTTTAAATAAAGGTGTAGACGTTCTTCAGTTTGTTTAGTTGCTACCCTTTGGAGCTGGGCTTGGGGTGAGTGTCCCGGTGGCCTCTGAGAGGCTGCTGAGAAATGTACACATTCACAGTACCCATCGATGGGATGACTATATTGTAGTACAGTTCATGAAGCAAAGCACACATCCTGTCAGGCTATGGAGGGGGTACTTCCTCATCCCCTGCTCTGGCTTCCCCAAGGAGAGACAATTAGCTGAGCACACAGGGAGATTACACTTCCCCTCTTTCTCTAAAAGTTTGAGTCAAGCTTGTGGCTTATACACAATAAATGTATAACAGTTTGGGGCAAATTTTTGGTGTTAAATGTTGTTTTGGTTCTCTCTTTGACTTTTGTTTCAAATGGAATATTTTGCATTATGATGTGTAATCATGCACAATTTTTTTTATTTTTTGCCTAACATGATGGAGAAGATGCATCGACATGTCTGAATTTCTCTTCAAGATCAAGGTGCTCATGGCCCAGAGTCTAGGGTTACTGCCTGCTGATTATTCCAGAATGTTACTCTCCAAAAATTGTTCCATCCTTGGGTCTTAAGGGACTACCTCACCCACTTCAGGCCTTATATTCTCCCTGGTGGCTGTCTGCACATAGAGAATGCTAGATTGAGAGGCGCTAGGGTCTGGATTGAGAGGTGCATGTCTCTAGGACAGTGGTTCTCTTAATACATGTTGTGGTAAAAAAAATACATGTTGTGGTGACCATCAAATTATTTTGTTACTTCATGACTGTAATTTTGCCACTGTTATGAATAGTAATTTAAATAGCTGATATACCAGCTATCTGATATGTAATCTCCCAAAAGATGGCAACCTACAGGCTGAGAACCACTGCTGTAGGCCATGGTATATCATTCAGGACAACTCAGGCTCTCAACTCCCTATAGAGAATCCTGAGAACTCTCACAGTTCTCCTGTGACCTCTCCAAGCCTTCACTTGCTATCCCAAAGTATTTTTTCTTGTCAGACTTGACCAGTGGCCATTGGTGCCAGTAGAAGACTGCCAAAGTAGATTCTAAAATAGGAATTAAAATAGGAGGCCCACCAGCCAGCTGGTAGAGCAACCTCTCACTCATGGTAGAATCTTTATTGCCCCAGGCATGGGGAAATGCTGTATTAAAACTGTCACAGGTGGGAGCTTGGGTAGTATTTCTGAGAAGAGAATGCTTGGTGTACACAGTGTTTAAGACATTTACAAGTTTGGTAGAAGTTTAAAAATTATTCAGCTGTTGATAAAGCTATCAATACATTGGAAAGAAGACAATGAAAAGCAGATGGTGATCGAGTTCCAAGTTAGAGATAAGGGTGAGAACAACAGGACTTCCGGGGCAGTTTTTAAGGGAAATTATCTGTTATGGTTGAAAGGCAGAAAAATTTCTGGATTACATCAGGGCCTTAATTGTGATAGCAGAAGACCACGGATGCCCTGGAACATTTTTCAGACTTGAGCCAGTTATCTGACTGGAACCTAAGAGATTCCAGGAGGAGATGGGTTTCCAGGAAGAAAGACATTGTTATAGCATAATGGGTGCGTGGGTATGGTTATTTTTCAGAGTGCTCCACAAAAGGGCCTATGACCATGTCCTCAAGAATGAGGGACCCAGAAGAGGGACCCTTTACCTGAGTACCTAGGTTCTGTGCTGCAGTATGAAGCACCTGGGACTGGGTGATGTATATTTAAAAAGCTTATTTAATTTTTTAGCTTTGGAGGCTGAAAGTCCAAGACTGAGTAGCCTTGACTGTTCTGTCTCTGATGAGGGCTCCCCAGCTGTGTCACACAATGTTGTGAATACTGTCATAGTAAGAGTGTATATAGGAGGGGGAGGGAATCACATGGTGAGTGGGGGAAGGGACTACTCTTTTTATAACATGTTCCCTGCCAGGGAACTAATTCCTGTGGGAACTATGGAGAGGGTCTGGGTAAGTTTTGGGCAGTGTTCCTAAAACAATCTCCAAACGGCAGGGTTTTGGCAAAGTAGATCCATGTAACATTTAAGAACAGGAAGATTGCAGCTTGGTCATCTGGCGATAGGGCAATGCTATTGCCGTCCTGACTCATGTCTTGAGTAGCAGGCATGACATCAATACAAAGCAAGTGCTCCTGTGGGAGGGAGATGACAGGTAGTCAGGTACCATGAACTGCTCTAGGATCTCATCAGAACTGTTTTGCAGGAAACAGTATCTCTCTGTATCTGCAGTGTCCAAACTGATTGACTCCGTTTCCAAAGCCAATGCTACATTTTCCCCCAGGTTTCATTAGTGTGATGGGAACATTCTTTGATAGCAAAGACTGCATTGCTGGATTCTTGCATCTTAAGCAATCACAGTAAGTCCAAGAGTCTATAGCTGCATGTGCATGGAGGTCAGGGCCTCAGCAGTTTCCTATCTATTTCCTTCATAGATGTGATGTCTATCCTTGGTTGTCAACTTGTCTACATCAAAGTTAACTAAAAGCCAAGCAACACGGAAAAAGGAATCTTTCTGTCTCTGTCCCATTTGCCTGCTTGGCCCTTGCTCTCCCTGGAAGGCACAAGTCTGTTCCTTCACTGGAATTAGAAGCCACTTCTAATACTGAAGAAGAGCTGAGACGTGCAGCCTTGTGTACTGAACAACTGCTGGATTCTTGGACTTTCTGTTGGTAAACAGTTATTGTTGGATGAGCTGGACCACAGCCTGTAAGCCACTTAATACACACACACACACACACACACACACACACACACACACACACACACACCCCAATACATAGACCTTGATGCTCTTGACTCTCATGCATATGGGATGGGGAAAGATCATTACAAGTGACACCTTCCAGCCTCTTTCTTACCTACAGTCTTCCCAGATTGCTGTAATAAATTTTCTTCTCATTCTATGGTCTCCACTTTCACCCGAGCTCCCTGTTTTCAGTGCAGAGCTACCCTCCCTTAGCTCACATCTGGCTCCCTCACTCAGTCTCTACTATCTGTTGCATTGTATGCTGGCTGATGGCTGATGCAGCGGTCCCTCACCCTGGAATGAAAGGAACACTATCGGAACCTCTGGTTGCTCTGCCATGGGCCAAGTCATTTGGCCTCTCTGGACCACAGTTGGCAATCAGAATGGAGGTGAAGATATGAAGTGGATTCTCTGAGATGCCTGGGAAGGACTGTACATAACTATCCACATCTGCTTCTCCTCAGAGGAGTCCCTATTGCATGGAGTCATCTGACATAATTTTCCCGGAGCATTTATACAGTTTCCATGAGGCTGGTCAAGTCCTCACTGAGTGATCACCATGATGTCAGTGACCCTTTGTGTAGCTAAGAGTGAATGGCACTTTAAATGGACAACACCTAGAGTCCTAAGAATTACTTTCTGAGTTTTTCTCCCATCTATGTTGCTATGGTATATTGTTCTAGGGTTAGCATTTCACTTCTTGCAATGACTGTGTAACCCAGAAATCATTCAGGGTTGAGCAACAAAATCCCTAACTGAACTGAACAAGAGACTCCTTGCCCCCATAATTCATGTTCCTCGTGCTTATGCCTATGGTACCATGCTTGACTCCAACCTGACAATTCACTGTTTAGCTCACCTGGCATGCACCAGATGGGCCACACAACACTTGTCTTACTAAATAAAATCTTTGAGATAATCAGCTTATTAATCAAAGCACTTTTTTTTTTTGGTTCATAGTGTTAGAGGTTCTTCCTCTGGTCTGTTCTTGTTGCTTTAGGCCTGTGTGGAGGTAGCATATTACAGCAGGCATAGACAGTGAGGTAATGCTATTTGCTTTGTGGCCAGAAAGGAAAGTGATAACAAGGGGAGGGGAGACAAGGATGGTACAAACCCTTCAAGGGAGTACCAATGACCTAATGACCTCCTAAGTGTCCTAACTGTCAAAACTACCACTGCCTCCCACTAACACTGCTCTGAGGGACATTCTAGATCAGGCCAATATCAAGAACCATAATTCTTTCCCCACTGTGGCCATCCATGCATGGTTGGGCAGGAAGCTCATCACTATACCTGGCTTACAAAACACCCAATGTCCAATGTTGACCCCTTCCTTTCCATGTGTACCCCCCTGAGTTGATTCTCTAACCTTTCTGGGGATTCAGATGTCTCTTTCAATTAATTTATTTTTCCCTCAAAATTTTAGACTTCGTGAATCTCAGTTTTAGTCCCAGTGAAACCTAAAACCGCAGTAACAATACCATTTCCAGAGGCAAATGTCTTCTTGATTTAAACACACCACCAGCTTGAAAAATAAGCTTCAAGAGACAGTGTTTCAAAATACCTACCCTTTAGATTCATTGGATGCAGCCGGCGTGTGGAGTGAGTCTTCCAGATCCTGGATGCCTCTGACCTTTTGTTCAGGCAAAAGTCACGGTTAGGTCTCTTACGACCCCGTCTTCTCCAGTCTCTAATTTTCGACTCCCATTTTCTCAGCCCCTCTTTCTCTGGCCTTTTATCATTTTTATTGCTTTTCTCTGGACCATCTCCAGGTCTTGACATCTTTCTTAGGACATAGAGGCCATAGACTGGGTAAAGAATGCTAACGAGGAAAGGAACAATGTGGAGCCCATTAGGAGAATTGATTTCCAGCCCTTACATGTGCTGCTAATTCATCCCAGCTTTTAAAGGCCTAGCCAGGAAGCTCCCTGGCACTGAGAGCACGGACTTCCATGACCCAGGGTACTTTCACCGTTGGGTTGCTTATGGGCCCATCACTCCTCAGCTTAGACCTCCTTGGTTTGGTTTTGCTTCTGGCCAGGCTGTCTTGCATTCACCTTGTTTGGAGGAAACTCTTCTATTAGTGAAGATACTCCTAGAATTCAGTATTTCTTAATCTGCAAACTCCCTATTGTTTTATTAGGCTCGACCCTGTTGCTGCTGAAGAGAGCTGTGTCTGGTGTAGTAGTCTGATTGCCATTGTAGGAGGGGGGCAGAACTTGCCCCCCTCTGTCTACTGGGTGGAATGTGCTGCTATGTGGATGGCCAGATGTTGCTCTAGTAAACAGCTGCAATGGAAACATTGCTGGGGGCCTGATATTCAATCCAGGGGTCAGACCTCAGAGAGGAGAAAGCATAGTGGTCTCCAGACCTGACTGGCTACTAGGGGTGTTGCTAGTGCATAAAGTGAAAGGTGCAAGGGCCAGAGTTGGCTCTTTCACATCCTAATAGTCAGCAAATGCAGAAAGCCAAGCCGGCTTCTAAACTATGCTTTAGGGAAGGCGAAGAAGAGGGTAGAGAGAGGTTTATTTAGTGTGGTACAGAGTTCTGAGCTGAGTTCACCCAAGGAATCCAGACAATGGTTGAGATAAAGGATAGCCTGAGTAGTTGTCTAGGGGTTGAGGAAACACTAGATTAAAGGCCAGCATCACTCATTTCAGATTATGAAATGCACGTATGGACTATGGGGTTCTGGAAGAAATTCTGGTCTCCATAAATCATTCTGGTGTTAAGACTTTATAGCTTTTGTGTGAGCTGGTGTGGGATTCTGGATGTGAGTTTTTCAAAGTAGTGCTGAGGCTCAAATATGACAGTAAATGTTGTACGGATTTATAAGTAATAAGAAGTCCACTGGAGGCAAAGCCTCCAATACTACTACAAATAAGATTTGGTAGCACCAAGGAGAGCCAGACCCTAAGCCAGCAGAACTTAAACATAATGCAGGCATTTCTCCCATACAAACATGTGTAGACAGCTAAGGTCTGAGGCAGACACAGCAGGTCTGGGAGGTTACCTGCCTCTCAGGTTCCTTCCAGCATTGGTGCAGGTACCCTCATTTTCCTGACCCAAGATAGCTCTTAAGGCTCCAGCTGTCATATCTGCATTTCCAAGAGGTACAAGATTGAAAAAAAAATGAGTCCAGGGCAGAGGGTGTGAATGCTTTGCTAGTGAGGTGATGTCCCAGAATTTGTATCAATCAGTCGCTGTGCCCATCTTACTGACTAGGACTTAGTCACCCCTTCACACCAGGCCAGGGCACCTGGAGCATAATGTATTTTGTTTCCCATAGCATTGTTCCCAGCCGGTCATCCAAGGCTAGTAGCTCCACACAAAGAGAGGAGGGGATGGACATTGTGAAGAAAACTAATAGGGTCTCCCCACATTATAGCCTATCAATAATAGTAAAAATATAACCTGTGCCGTGTCGAGATCTTATTAGGGTGGTCTGACCTCCATGGATGGTGAGAGGAAGCTCCATGCTAGGTGGGTTTTCTCATCTTTAAAGCAATAGTGTGCTGCTTCACAAATATCCCCTCCCCCTCCTTTGTAAGTGGCTCAACTCTTTATGTGGCCATGGCCACTACCTTGGTGCAAATCCCTCACTATTGCCAAGGCTTGCTGGATACCAGCACGGTTAATTGGTTGCTTCAACCTATTGTTTCCCAGCTGCCACTCTTACTAACATCTTCCTTAAAGATCTTGATGGCCTGGATATTGATTCCCCCAGAAGTTCTTTTACTCTTGAGAATAGTTTTAGCTATCCTGGGTTTTCTGTTATTCCAGATGAATTTTTGAATTCCTCTTTCTAACTCTATGAAGAATTGAGTTGGGATTTTGATGGGGATTGCATTGAATCTGTATATTGCTTTTGGCAAGATGGTCATTTTTATTATATTAATCCTGCCAATCCATGAGCATGGCAGATTTTTCCATCTTCTGAGGTCTTCTTCAGTTTCTTTCTTCAGAGACTTGAAGTTCTTGTCATACAGATCTTTCACTTTATTGGTTTAGTGGTTAGAGTCACCAAAGATACTTTATATTGTTTGTGGCTATCGTGAAGGGTATCATTTCTCTTACTTCTTTCTCAGCCTGCTTATCCTTTGAGCATAGGAAGGCTACTGACTTGCTTGAGTTGATTTTATATCCGGCCACTTTGCTGAAGTTGTTTATCAGCTGTAGGAGTTCTCTGGTGGAGTTCTTTGGGTCGCTTAAGTATACTATCATATCGTCTGCAAATAGTGATAGTTTGACTTCTTCCTTTCCAATTTGTATCCCTTTGACCTCCTTTTGTTGTCTAATTGCTCTAGCTAGAACTTCAAGTACTATATTGAAAAGATATGGAGAGAGAGGGCAGCCTTGTCTACAGAGCAATAGTGTTAAAAACTGCATGGTATTGGTACAGTGACAGGCATGTAGATCAATGGAACAGAATTGAAGACCCAGAAATGAATCCACACTCCTATGGTCACTTGATCTTTGACAAAGGAGCTAAAACCATCCAGTGGAAAAAAAATAGCCTTTTCAACAAATGGTGCTGGCTCAACTGGAGGTCAACATGCAGAAGAATGCAAATTGACCCATTCTTATCTCCTTGCACTAAGCTCAATTCCAAGTGGATCAAGGACCTCCACATAAAACCAGACACACTGAAACTAATAGAAAGGAAACTAGGGAAGAACCTTGAACATATGGGCACAGGGGAGAATTTCCTGAATACAACTCCAATAGCTTATGCTCTAAGATCAACAATTGACAAATGGGACCTCATTAAATTACAAAGATTTTGCAAGGCAAAAGACACTGTCAAAAAGACTAAGTGGCATCCAACTAACTGGGAAATGATCTTTACCAACCCTACATCCGACAGAGGGCTAATATCCAATATATACAAAGAACTCAAGAAGTTAAACTCCAGAGAGGCAAGTAACCCTATTAAAAAATGGAGTACAGAGCTAAACAAAGAGTTCTCACTTGAAGAATATCTAATGGCTGAGAAGCACCTAAAGAGATGTTCATCATCCTTAGTCATTAGGGAAATGCAAATCAAAACAACCCTGAGATTCCATCTCACACCAGTCAGAATGGCTAAGATCAAAAACACAGGAGACAGCAGTTGTTGGCGAGGATGTGGAGAAAGAGGAACACTCCTCCACTGCTGGTGGGATTGCAAGCTGGTACAACCACTCTGGAAAGAGGTCTGGCGGTTCCTCAGAAAACTGGGCATGACACTCCCGGAGGATCCGGCTATACCACTCCTGGGCATATACCCAGAGGCTTTACCTGCATGCAATAAGGACACATGCTCCACTATGTTCATAGCAGCCTTATTTATAATAGCCAGAAGCTGGAAAGAACCCAGATGTCCCTCAACGGAGGAATGGATTCAGAAGATCTGGTATATTTACACAATGGAATACTACTCTGAAATTAAAAACAATGGATTCACGAAATTCCTAGGCAAATGGTCAGAACTTGAAAATATCATCCTTAGTGAGGTAACCCAATCACAAAAGAACACACATGGTATACAGTCACTGATAAGGGGATATTAACCCAGAATCTCGGAATACCCTAGACACAATTCGCATATCAATAGATTTCCAAGAAGATGGAAGGAGAGACCCCTGGTCCTGGAAAGACTGGATGAAGGGGAATGCCAGGACAGAGAAGCGAGAGGGGGTTGAATGGGGAAAAGAGGACGGGAAGGGGGCTTATGGGACTTTCGGGGAGGGAGGAAATGGGAAAGGGGAAGTGATTTTGAATGTAAATAAAAAAAAACTTAGAAAATAAAATAAAATTAAAAAAAAAAAGATCTTGATGGCCAATTTAGTTGGATTTAAAATTACAATGGAAACAAATCTTTGGGCGAGTCTGTCCAAACACCAGGGGGCAGAGTGTTCTAAGTTAGTGTAACTGAAGTAGAAAAACTCATTCCATGGCCTAGAACCGAATAAAAGTGATAATCAGGAGCTGAGCAGCATCAGCATTTATCTTTTTCTCTCATGACTATGGATGCAACAAGATCAGCCAACTCAAGCTCCGGGCACCCTAGCTTCCTTCATGGAATGGACCGTGTCCTTGAATTTTGAGCCAAAGGGAAACTTTCTTTGTAATTTGTCACATCTTGACATACAAGTAACTAATACAACATCTGCTATTGGAAACCAAAATACTTTTATATTAATGAAATGTGTTCTTCAACAATGTCACACATGTACAGAATACAGACTGAGGTCTCTCATCCCCCCTCTCCCATCTTCCTCTTAACCCTGCCTATGACCCTTCTCTACAAACCTTTCTCATGTTCTTGCCTATTCATTTTGTTTAGTAACCTATAGAGTTTAACCAACGATGTCTGTGTGACTGTGGATTTGGAGCTATCTGCTGGAGTCTTGTGGGCTCAGTGGTGGGCACACAACTAAAGGCACTGATTTAATCCTCCTAGATTCTATGAGGAACCAATCCTTTAGCAAAAGGAGTAAGGATCTGTGAACTCTTTCCCTTAAAATTGTTTTTCTTGCCATGAAGACAAAAGGTAGAATTGTATGCATACAAGAAAACGAAAGTGTATTATTAAATTGTGCCCAGATATAGACTTGAGGCCCCATCCTAATTATTAGCTGGAGAAGGTTAGTAGGTGGTGCGGGGCTATTAAAGAAACATTATCGTCAAACTAGACATTTCTTCTTGCCCCAAGAATCAGGATTAAAAACTTCCTCACTGTGAAATTCAAGTTCCTCTGTACATCCAACTCTATCAGCTGAGGTCATCTCACTTTGCACAGTGATCTGGAGTCCACCTTTCGGCATCAATCACACACTTTTGAAGTTTCTGACTGGCGCTGACAGTTTGTGGGGTCTGGATAACATTTCTACAGGGATAATCCTTAAGAGAATTGGAGTCAAGCACTACTGTGGAGCCTGTGGAACCTTCTAAGTCAGAGGCCTGATGATACCTCAAAGTAGCCTCAATTAATTTTCAATGTGGAGGTGAGAGCAGAGCTCAGACCTTGGGAGGTAGCAGTCAAGTGTGGAAATGTTGATGCTGGGAAGTTGTTCTGTTTTCATCAGTCTCTTGTTAAATATAAGGTCGAGATCCCAGTTCTAAAACTAAGGGAATTCTCCCGAAGGTCAAAGACATCTTAGGCTGCTATTGTTGCAGCAAGCCTGCCTGCAACATCTGTGTAACTTCCTCCTACCTTCTGTAAGTTCCAGAAAGTTCCTGAAGGTGTATTCTAACAAAAGTCAATTCTAAATGAAGATGACACACTTCTCAGATGAAGAAGACATAGATATCATCTTATGGTGCATTTAAAGAGCCAAAGACAGTGCTTAGGGAGGAGCTCACATGGTTTAATCTTCTAAATTATGCAAAGGGAGGACCAGCTGGACTTTATCTGGTAGATAGAAGTAGCTGTTAGTTTCCCTACTCAGTTAGGAAAGAAAGGAAGCCAACTTGTGTTCTCTAGAGGTAAGCTTTCTCTAACACTACCTCTCCCATCCACTAGTCTCCTCTCCTAGTAATTAGAGAGGACCTTGGGCCATGGTTTAATAACGTTTTCTAAAAATCTACTGACTGTTATGTTAAAACCTGAGCTATAAACAAAGTCAGATACCAATTCCTAGTTGTTTTAGGTCTAGGGATGGTGGCATTAACTTAATTTGCTCTGAGATGATTGACAGGGTCTTATAGGAAAAATGGTCCTGGAGCTCTATCTCCATGTGTGTGAGGAAGAGTTAGAGGAGGAGTGTTGTAGGCAACTGATGTGTCTAGTGGGAAGTGGGGTGGGGGGTTGCATGTCAGAACTATTGCAGTCATTTGGAGACAGAAGTGAACAAACTAGTTTGGAATAGCAGAAAGACAGATGGGGTGGTGATAGGTAGAATTTCATAGATGTTGATGCTGATGCACAGAGCATGGGAAATAACTGAAACTGTCAAGCAGTGAGGCAGGCTTTGGTTTGGTGCACACATATGTTTCACTATAGAGAGAAAGTAAAAGGATGGTGGATGGTGGAGTGCTGTTTCCAAGTTCTAGATGTTGGGGTTGCTAGGGAGATGAGACAGAGGCCAGCAGCAGCCTGACTCACTAGTCACTGGAAACCACAAGAGTAATATACATTTGAGGAGCACAGGTGGGCAACATGCCAATTGATCTGCATAGCTCATGTCTTTTGGAGCCATGTTAACCCACCGAAAACAACATGATTTTTTTTTTCAGGTATCACCTGCTATGGGCTTTCTGGCCCTCCAAGGAATATCACATGAAGTCACAGAATACATACGGTTAGTCTTTTAGTGGTTTACCTAATAACCAAAGATAATTGGTAGAAAATTTGTTCTCATCTGAAATGTGAACCCTTTATCACTTTTATTCATTCATTCGAATATTTTCTGAGTGCCATCAGGGTATGGGGGGTGGTGGGATAAAACTAAAAGAAATCGTGATTTCGTAGAAATGGAGAAATAGATCTACCTTATGACACAAGTATATGTTTCCTGTACGTATTCCAAAGGTCTCTGTATACCATTGTGATAGAGTCATACTCATCTCTTCATGCATGTTCATATCCACAATCACTAGGATATGGAAACAGTCTAGACATTCATCAACTAATAAAGAGATGCTGTACCTAATAACTGCTAATGAGGCCAAGGCCCTAAGGCCAGGTAGATCATGGTCCCTTGGGGAAAACTTACAACTATTATTCTGCTAAAAGAACATGGTAATGAAATGACTCCTAATGAGGTATTGTTGTACTTACAGATCAATACACTGCTTGATCTTCATCAGAGAAACTTCTTTTTGCAGTAGATGGCAATTAACGCAGAGACCTACAACTGGACAATGTTCAGGGAGAGAAAGACTTGGGAGCTCTCAATCCAAAATGAGATTTTTTTTTTAATCACACTCTTCTCCTCAAGACTCAGGGATCTATGTAGATATGTAGAAGATCTAGGAAAAATGTTAGGAGCCAGAGGTAGTGGAAACAGTGTTTTCTAGATATAAAGCCGATGCACATATGAACTTGGAAGAATGTGACAGGATGTGCAAGCCAGACAAAATCCCAGCACAGAGAAAAAGTGGACGCAAACCCAAAACCCTAGCCAAGAACATATTTACAGTCCATAGCTGCTGGGAGTGTAAAAACAAGTTTTCTATAATGGAGTAACACTGGTAATGTCACTCACACGCCAGGGCAGACACTATGCTCAGGAGCAGCTGACGAACACTAACTGGGTTCTATTCGTATCAAGTGTCTATGCTTTTGTTTTACTTTTTTTGTTTTGTTTTGTATTTGAGAGAGAAAGAGCATGAAGTCTTGTGAATACAGAAGTTGGGCAGGGTCTGAGGGGAGCTGGGAGATGGGAAAGGATTTATCAAAATATATTGCATAAAATTCTTTTTAAAAAATAATCAAATTGTTACATGTTCCAGTTCATAGGTGGATCTTAGTGTTGAATCTTTAGCTTTATGTGTTTAGTTTGTAGCACCTGTAGAATCCAGGAAACTAGAAAGGTACCATTGCCCAAAAAGGGGCAGACGTTGCACAAGGATTCTGCTCATCCCAGAAGTCATAGGTTACCTAATAACAGTCCCAGGGGCAAGTGTGGGATTTCTCACCCTGGGTTGGTGATCAGCGGACCTAGAGACTCCCCGCACAGAACAGCTTACTATCTTTGCCCCTGCTTGCCCACCACTTATGCTCAGCATCCTGAGCAGCCACAAGTTTCCTCATTCACCGCAGTTCACTGGAAAGAGAAGCTTCTCTGATCAAGGCTGAGAGCATTTATCTTCGGGCACAAACATAAATAATTAAAAGACAATTTGATGCCATGAAAAAGTTAGCAAAATAGCAGTAGTAAATTCTTCTTGGGGCTTAGGACCTATCTAGGCCTAGGTGTAAGGTTTTTCTCTCTCTCTGGAATTACAATGCCAGGCATAAATTCCATCGTGTGTAGCCATCCTCAAATCTAATCAGAGAACAGTTGGTTAGCCTCATAACAGTCAAGCCACTATTGCCTTCTGTGCCTGACAGGTTGGTGGTGAAGCATGGACGGTCTACAGCTGGTCACTTGTCCTAATACTGATTATATATGAGTTAAAAGATATATATAGACGTGTGTTGGGTATGAGAGCTAGCTCAGCTGTTACGAGGATGTACCGAGGACATGAGGTTGGGTTGCCTGCAACTCTAGCTCTGATGGGGTTGGATACCTATAACCACCTTCTCAGGTGGCTGTGCTCAGGTACGTACACCCTGACACAGGCACATACTTATAACTAAAAATAAAATAAATCGTCTTAAAAGTATGCAGATGAACAGACTTCTACATTTCAACTACAAGACCCCTTTCAGATATTTAATTTACAAATATCTCATTTTTTCTTCTTCTGAGTTTATTCTTTTTATTCCCGATAACACTCTTGACTCAAAAAAGTTTGAAGTTTTGACTAAATCTAATTTGTGTATTACAAAGAATTGCATGTATGTTGTCTTCTGAGATGGTTCTAGATCTAGCAATTTTGTTTAGGGCTTTGCTTATCTGTCTCATATTTTTGTATATGATGTGAGGTTGGGGTTAAGGTGACTCTTTCCTGTGTGGCTATCCACCTGTCTAAACACCACTTGTTGAAAAAAAAACAAACTCTCTTTAATTAATGGACTTCACATTCTTGTCAAAAACCAGTTGAGCATTGATTTCTTCCTTCTTCAATAATCATTTTTGAGATTATAATATAATTATGCCATTTTTTTGTGTTTCTTTTCTTCCCTCTAAACCCTCCCGTGTATCCCACATCCACTCTCCTCCAAATTCATAGCCTCTCTTTTTTTTATTCCTTGTACTTTTAATCTATTTACACTGGCCTATAGGTTGAGCTTTATAACAGTTCCACAGTCTCTTGACATACTTTGTAAGATACAAGAAAGTGTGAGTCTGTCAGCTTTATTGCTCATTTTTAGGAAGCTTTTGCCTATCCTTCTATTTCCATATGACTGTTAAAATCAATTTCTTCAGCAAAGGCAGTTGCAATTTAGATAGTGGTTACATTTAACATATAAATCTATTTGGGGCCCGAATCCCATTCTAACCATAAGATCTCTCTACTCACTGCATAAGATCTCTGAGGATCTTCTCATTCTTTAGGTCTTCACTTTGTTTACTGATGTTTTGTGTTTTTCAGGGTCCAGTTCTTTCATTTCCTTTCTTAAACTTTTTCTTAAGTTCATCTATTATTATAGAATTATCTCCTTAGTCGTGTTTTAAATGATTTGGGCTTTTGTTTAATTAATTTTTGTTTTCATTCAGTAGATTTGAATCATATTTTTCACCCCCTTCTCCTTTTATAGTTTGTAGATACTTACTGCTAGATTGTAACATTGTATTTTTAAAAACCTTGCAGAATGTGATTATTAGGTGTGACACTTTATTTTTTAGCATTTTCAGTACTTAAAACTCATGCCAACTGAGGGAGGAAGAGTCAGTTTTCTTTAGGCATTCATGTTGGCATTGAGAGGCTGCTCACAGTCCAGTAGATCGTCTTATATCCATGCGCTCGTAGACAACACTAAGTGTTCTCTGAGGGTTTAAAAGGAGAATGTATCAAGTTGTGAGGGAAAAGGGATGGAAGGGGAGGGGTGGGAAATGGGAGATGGATTTGATCAAAACGCATTATATGCATTCTCAAACAGACAGACAATAAATAAAATAAGTCATATCATTTGTTAACAGGAGTCGTTGTAATTTTTTGTTCCCAACCTGGGGTCTCATTATTGTTATTTCTTCTTTCTGAAAGAGAGGTAGCTAGAGCCTCCAGGGTAACGTTGGAAAGTAGGGAGAATAGATATCCTTGTCTTGTTCCATGTCTGAGGGTGGTATTGTTCAGTATTTCATTAATAAGAAATGTTGGCATCCTTCTTTATAGACCAGCTTAAGGAAGTTCAGTTAGTATCCTTATTTGTGGAATATTTTTACTGTCAAAAGCCTGTGGCATTTTTTCAAGGCATTTGCTCCAGTAACTGTTGAGATAACCAAGTAGCATTTGTTCTTCTTCCATGACTGAGGTACATTACAGGAAGAGATTTTCAAATGCTATACCATCCTTACGTTACTCTGATATACCTCCCTTGTTTACAGTGTATAATGATTTTTGTCCATTAATGGGTTTGGCATCTGTTGTGTTGAACATTTTTGTATTTGTTTTCATATCAACCTTTGATTTTCATTTCTCCCTGTGACTTTGACTTAATTTTGTATTAAGGCAATGAAAATGATCTTATAGAATAAATTAGAGAAGGTTCATTTCTTTTGTTTGTTGATGTTAGTTATTTAAATATTTGGCAAGACTAATGAGCTAAATTGCCTTGTCCTGTTATTTCTTGTCTGTCTATGAGTTCAATATGGTTCTTCCTCTTGAGTCAGTTTCCTATTTTCTCAAACATTTCCTTTTGCCTACGAATTAGACTATTTGTTGGCATATTTTTTTCAGGATATCTCTGTAATCCTCTCCATTTCTGTTAAGTTGGAAGGGATCGCTTTCTTTTTCTCCACATTTTGCAATTTCTGTTTACTTTCTCACTTTATTGTTCATTGGCTTAACTACATTTTTATCAGTTTTGCAGATGGTTAAAGAAACAACTTGAGGTTTTATTTATTTCTTTAATATTTATTATTTTTCTTCTTTCTTTGGAGTTAATTTACTCCTCTCTCTCTCTCTCTCTCTCTCTCTCTCTCTCTCTCTCTCTCTCTCTCTCTCTTTTGCAGCTTAGACTATGGTTTTAGATTATACATTATTTTAATAAATGTCTCTGCCTTTACTTGGAGACTTTCTTCTCCATTTGCACCTGATGTGTAAGATCTATGTCTGCCATTTTGTATCTTCATTTGATGCATTCTCTATCTTTTCATTTGTTTTCTTTACAGGCATCTTTTGTGTTAAATAGATACTTTGTAATGTTTTATGTTAATTCCCTCGTTGTTTCTTTTACTATATATATTTTTTTGAGATATTTTCCTAGTGATTGCCCTGGGGGTCCAATTAACCTATTAATTTACTGCAATCTAGTTTGCATTAATGTCAACTTAATTACAATATTATATAAAAACCTTCCCACTGTGCAGCCCCCTTCCTCCTTCATATCTTGTTCTGTTATTATCATAAAAATTATTCTTTATGCATTTTATGCCCATCAACATATTTGTAATTATTTCCAAATGTGACTTACTTTTAAAAGACATGGTGGAAACCAAGAACTATGCCTACAATACACTTACATCCCATTTTTATTTACCTATGTGTTTTCCATTGCTGGAGCTCTTCATTTCACTATTTGAATTTTCTTATTGATCTCTCATTTCTGTCTGAAAGTCTTAAGGCAGGGACTATCCAGCAATGGATTTTTTTTTCTGTTTATAATTTTAATGAAGTTGTAGTTTCTCCCTTATTTTACATTTAATATGGTCAGATAGAAAACTCCTTGTTATATTGTTGGGTAGAAAATTCTTTGTTGACAACTACTTTCTTCTTATTGTTAGCACTTTGGAGGTCTTCTGTTGTGTGCAGGTTGTGATGAGAAATCTACCGGTGATATCATTAAAGGTCTTTCTCCAGTGCTGGCTCACTCCTGGGTTTTTATGGCTTCCTTTGTCATTGAGAAGCTTGGCCATGTTGTGTTTGGATGTATAGCTTTGAGATGAAGCTTTGTTAAGCTTGAATATCCACTTAACATTTTCCACCAGTTTTGAGATGTCTTTATTTCTTCAGTCCTCATTTCTTCAAATATTCTACTTGTTTATCTCCCTCCGTTTTCAGGTCCTCCTTATGCTGGTTGCAGCATTTGATGATCTCTCAAAGTTCTAAGACTCCTTTTTATCCTCATGCTTTTCAGGCCACAGAGACACATTTAAAGTAATGTTGTTCTATTAATTCTTCGATAATTCCATGCAATGTATTTTGAACATAGTCGCTTCCACAGCTTCTCCCATTGCCACCCTCTCTACCCTCCCATCCCTTTCATTCAACTTTGGGGTTTCTCCTCCTTCTCCTCCTCCTCCTCCTTCTCCTCCTCCTCCTTCTCCTCCTCCTCCTCCTCCTCCTTCTCCTTCTCCTCCTCCTCCTTCTCCTCCTCCTCCTCTTCCTCCTCCTCCTCTTCCTCCTCCTCCTCTTCCTCCTCCTCCTTGTCCTCTTCTTCCTCCTCTTCCTCTTCCTCCTCCTCCTCTTCCTCCTCCTCCTCGTCCTCCTCCTCCTTGTCCTCCTCTTCCTCCTCCTCCTCTTCCTCCTCCTCCTCTTCTTCCTCCTCCTCCTCTTCCTCCTCTTCTTCCTCCTCCTCTTCTTCCTCCTCCTCTTCCTCCTCTTTCTCCTCCTCCTCCTCTTCCTCCTCCTCCACCTCCTCCTCCTCCTCCTCTTCCTATTTTTATGTCTCCCATCATGCTTAGCTAGTCTTGTGGGTGAAGCATGCTCTGGAATGTGCTCAACACACTGGGGACCATGTTGTTAGAGCAAACAGACTCCCTCTCCCAGCAGCTACTAAACACTAACAGTTCCTCAGCTGCTGGTCAGAGTTCATGACTACCTCCCTTATCCCTGTACTGGATTTTTGTCTCTTTGGAGCCTGTGCAGGCCTTGTGCCTGCTGGTTTAATTGCTGTGAGTTCATCTGTATATCTGCCCTGTTGTATCAGGAAAACATTGTTTCCTTGATGTTATCTGAAAGTTCTGCCTTTTAGAATGTTTCTGCTCCTAGAACTACACAATAGTAATGACCTAATCTCAAGTGTGCTAATATGTTCCTCTGCTTACTAAAATTTTCTGCTAAATCTCTATTCCAAACTTTTCATTTTATTGGACTTTGTACTATAGAATTTATGTAGTGTGTGTGTGTGTGTGTGTGTGTGTGTGTATACAATATTGTATTGTGGGATGTAAAGCCATGCTAGAAAGTTCAGGAAGTTTAATAAGGTAGAACAGGTTGAGACCCAGAGACTCAGTGGGCACACACCTGAGGCTTAAGCGACTCCCTGCCTCCCACCAGTGGAACATGTGCCACACTCCTCACATAAAGAAACATGTCCTATGGTCACATACGGCCAAAACAGAGTTTTCCATGGTAATGAGGTACCTAGAGGCCTGGAGGACTTAGCCAATAAGTTTCCCTTCCCAGACATTCCTCCTGCAAAAAGTATTGAATCTCAGGTCCACCCTGAGAAGTAAGTATGGTGCTTTATGCATCCTTTTTCTGCCATGAGCAACCAATAAATGGTTTAGAACCATGGACTGTCTCTTTCATCAAGATCTTCAGTGGGGAGCCATGGAGAAGGCATTCGACTACAGAGCCACAGCTCAATTCTCCTGTAGAAGGCCTAGACTGAGTATAGGGTCCCCAATGTAGGAGCTAGAGAAAGGACCCAAGGAGCTGAAGAGGCTTGCAGTCCCATGGGAGAAACAATAATATGTACCAACCAGTACTCCCAGAGCTCCCAGGGACTAAATCACCAACCAAAGAGTACACATGGAGGGAGGGACCCATGGCTCCAACTTCATATGTAGCAGAGGACAGCCTTTTCAGACATCAATGAGAGGAGAAGCCCTTGGTCCTGTGGAGGCTTGATGCCCCAGTGTAGGGGAATGCCAGGTCAGAAAAGTGGGAAGGGGGTTAGTAAGCAGGAGGAGGGGGATGGAATAGGGGGTTTTCAGATGGGTAATGAGGAAAGGGGATACCATTTGAAATGTAAATAAATCAATTATCTAATAAAAAAAGAAGAAGAAGAAGGCCTCTCTGTGCTCCCAGCTACAGTCACCAAGCCTGTCTCCAACAAGCTAAGGACAATCACTGCTGGGACAACCTGGAGCTCCCCTTATCCCTGACCTAGACTAGATGCTGTCGCCCCCACCTCACCCCCTCCAACTCTGTTCTCTGCTCTTCTGCACTCCCAGCAATGCTTAGATGTCTAAGAGTCTAAGAACACCATGGCCCCAGCCTTGTTGTAGATCCAGGGACCCCTGAACCAGTTCTAGCTTTCTCATGTCTCAGACTATGCTTCCCCACCCTAGAACAGTGATTCCCTGCAGCCCGGCACCCATCTGGGCGACTGCCTGGGAAAAGTGCAGTCAAACTTCCCGCATTACGCCTTCCCAAGAGGCTGTGCCCAGTAGTGGGGTGATGTGGACCCACATTGTATATATAGAGAGAATATAGAATATATAGAATACAGAATAATTGCAAAGAACAGTAATTGTGAGGAGTATGGCACATGTTCCAGGCCAGGAATCTGGCAGGAGTCAGGGAGTCACCTAAGCCTCAGGTGTGTGCCCACTGAGTCTCTGGGTCTCAATCTGCATATATGTATACAATACATACAACATATATAATATATATGTAATAATGTGTATATATATGTATATACACACACATATATATATATACACATTCAACCTTTTATGAATATTCTGTACTTCATGAGGCGTTGTCTTTCCTTTAGTTCTATTTTCTTTTTTTTTCCCCCAAGACAGAGTTTCTCCGTGTAGCCCTGGCTGTCCTGGAACTCACTCTGTAGACCAGACTGGCCTCGAACTCATAAATCTGCCTGCAACTGTCTCCCAAGTGCTAGGATTAGAGGTGTGCGCCACCACCGCCCAGCTTTTCCTTTAGTTCTTAAAGCGAGCATATTTAAAGGGCTTTTTCCAGCAAGCCCAACCTCTGTACTTCCCCAGGGATTCCTGAGTCTTCAGTTCAACATCAGAAATGTGAACCACTCTTTTTTACTTCCAACTAGAGCCAAGGAGTGAGGGATATACGTAAGGTAAATTAAAAATGCTACAAGTAATTGGTTTTCCTGATATTTGCATGCTTTTCTTAAATACGTAGTTCCAGAGTGGTTGCAAGCCTTTGGTCAATTTCTAGAATTGTAGAAAAAAGTTGATTCTGATAGTTAACAAGCCATAAGCCCAGTGCTAGGAATTACCTCTTTAGTAGTTGTTGGCCAGTGAGTTCTCACAGACCTCCAAATATTGCCAATACTCTTGGGTACCCTTCAGCATTTGATAGTATGATGAGGACATCATATTACTGAGTCATAGAACATAGGGAAATCAAGCTGTCACTCACTTGGAAGCTCCATCTCTATTGTAGCTTTTGTAGGACCTGGAGGTGCTCGGTATGCTCTTGGGGGGAGGGATTTCGAAGCGAGTATCAACCTTACGCAGCTGTGAACCCTGCCAACTAACAAAAATGGCCAGCCTGGCAAGACACGCCCACTGGTGTGATAATGACGTGAAAATTAAGGGGAACCATAAATCCTAGGGGAGAACCTGCTATGGTTATTCTGCTAAATGGAAATATTATTAACCTGACACACAAATAGATGAGTGCATCTCATCTTTCATCAGAGAAGCTTCTTCTGGCAGGAGATAGCAACTAATACAGAGCCACAACCGATCAAGGCAGAGAGAGGGAGATTGAGCAGTGGGGCATATCCTCCCCTCCCAAGGCTCAGATACCATTTCAGCAGAGGGAATGGAAAGCATATAAGAGCAAAGAGATGGTAGCTGACTACAGAGGAAACTGTGTTTTCTGGAGAGGGCAGGGAAGTGGTAAATACGAACCCACATAGGCCATGAAAGGATGCACAAGACCGGTGGAAACTCAAGTCAGACAAAACCCCACCATGGCATGGGAGGGGTGGGCATGATGTTTTACCCCTAGATCAGGACTACTGGCAGCAAATAGCTGCTGGGATAGGAAGAATTAGTTTTCTTTAACAATGCAGGCCATGATGCATTAACTATGCTACAGTGGAAGGCCACACTTCCAAGAGTGCATGAGATGCACGAATTGTCTTGAAGAATTAAAAACCAAAACAATAGAACACAAAGTTGGTATGTGAGGAGTGGTGGATGAATCTGGAAGGAGGAGGGGGTGAATATGAGGAAAATACATAGTATAAAATTTAATGAAAACGAATTCAATGAAAAACCAAAAAACTGAGCTGGGCCCTGATGGCTCACACATTTAATCCCAGCACTCAGGAGGCAGAGACAGTTGGATCTCTGAGTTCGAGGCTAACTTGGTCTACAGAATCAATTCCAAGATAACCAAAGCTACACAGAGAAATCTACTAGCAGAGTATTTGTCTAGTGTGCATGAAAGCATAGGTTTGATCCCCTGAACTATGTAAAAATAAACATAATGGTCTTTGCTTGTAATCCCAGCTCTCTGGAAGTGGAGGAAGGGGAATCGGAAAGTCAAAGCCATTCTCGACTGCATAACAAGATAGAAGACAACCTAGGATACATGAGATCCTGTCATAGAATGAATTATATTATGTGTCAAGAGATCCCATAGCTCTGGAATATGATTTCTAGTTTCCCATTCTGACTTCAGCACTCACTTGCTTATGGTCTCTGGCTACTTATTAAGCCTTCTGGGAACCACTGTTTTCCACATAGTCTTCCACATAGCCGTGGGCTGGTCGTGACTAAAAGGATGAGTTAATATGTGGATAACTCTCATAATGATGTCTAGGTCACAACAAGATGGATCATGCCTGTTGATAGGTTGACCTTGAACTCTTTCAACAATCCTACACAGTTGCTAGGTCAAGTTCTTGTCAGAGTCTATAGAATTGTTTATTGAAGATGGTAATGGATGCACTCATCTCTGTGGTGCCACAGAGATAACATTTCAGCTTGTACTAAATAGATGCTCAGTAAATAGAAACACTATCCACAAATCATGACTCTCTCATTCTTTTCCACGCTGCGTGTGAACTTACTGGAATATTGCATTTAAAACTTTTAGAGAAATATGTGTGATTGAATTTGGTGTATCTTGCAGCTGCAGAAGATTCCTGGTGACTCCTCTTCTGATATCTGGGTTTCATCAGAACTCAGAGATTGAGTGGCAAGAACTGACCAGGATGGTCTGCCAACCTTTATAGGAGGCAGGTGACAGGTCTTTCCAAACACAGCAGATGGGCTAAGAGCAGTTGTGCAGAAGCAGCTACAAATGGGACAGGTGGCTTGCACAATACTAGCTGTGTGTGATGGCTGGTTTTATTGCTCTTGGTAATGTTGTCTGTGGCTATTTCACAATAGTTTTTATGCCTGCCTTTGCTGTAAATCTTGCTGTAAAATTGCTCTAATGCAAGGGAAAGGCTGTGAAATGAGAGTTGGAACCTCAAGCATCAGCCTATGAGAGACGGGGGAGGGGGAGGGGGAGGGGGAAGTACAATCAAGATGCCCAGAGAGAGAGCGAAGGAGAGCCAGGGGGAGAATTAGTGGGCTAAATGGTCATTACATGCTAGGATTTGTCTCTCTCCAAACCAATTTAGCTGTAAGAAAGAGAGGATGCTACTTCTAGATGAATCCACCAGGTGGCACTACCAAAAGTGTTTCTTGGCTTTTCTTTTTTAATTTCTTGGAGTTAATTTAGTAAGTTCACTATTTTTAGAGAGGAGAACAATGGTCTCAATTTTGGAAGTAGAATGCATCCTGTTATTTTTTTTTACCAGTCCTGTGTTTAGTACACATGTGTGGTACAATTTTGCACAAGAAAAGACCCTTTTCTCAAGAGATATGACATCCTCTAGGTTAGATATTTTTTCGCAGGGCAATTTTAAGCTAAATGTCCTAGATTTAGGGATATGCGTTTATATCTTCTGGTTAACATTAATGTACTTGGTGTTTTTCTTTTCTTAGTCTGGGCCTATAAAAGCCTTTATATATAAGCTTTTTTAAACAATAAACTTTTAAACAATCTTTTCCAAGAATGAGGGAGAATACTAAATTGTTCCTCATTTATTACTCATACCAATATAGTTCTTGCAAAAGTGATTTTGAGATCTGGAACCAACCTTTGGGAAGGCTCTTGTAGGAGTTCGCCATGATTCTTAAATCATGAGCAGAACTTATGGTCAGGATATATTGTGGTTAATGAGACTAAGAACTGTTTTTAAACCTTCTTAACCTTCTTCAATTCATGTCTTTTCAGAGAAGCTACCTTCAGACTTCCCACCCATGTGAGCTTTGTTTATCTCTTGTTGTAAACTAAGAATCAGCAGGAGAGGCTGAGACTTTTAATATTGTATTTTCAAAATAATGTCCAGCATTCTCTGAGGTAAGACCAAAAACATGCATGTGGAGGTATCCAGTAGCAAATAGGTCAGGCCCAGTTACTGTTTCTCATGGTGAAGGGCCAGAGCAATCTGAAGACCAAGGCACGTGAAGCTAAAACTCTTTGTTTTGCTCAAACAGAACTAGAGATGCCTGGGTACTTCAAAGTGCTCACTGGTCTCTTACCTATTGTCATGTGTATGAGGGTGATGAATGGATGAAGGGGATTAGGGTAGAGTGGTGGAATCACCTCTGAGTAGAGAAACTGATATTTCATCAGCTGAAAATCTTGAATTATTTTAAATATTTGTTCATGGTGTATGATGTGTGTGTGTGTGTGTGTGTGTGTGTGTGTGTGTGTGTGAATGCTTACATATGCAACGTGGCATGCCTGTCCTGTGGAGGACAGCTTGTGGGTCCTTCCCTTCAATCATATGAACTTCAGGAGTTGAACTCCAGTTGCCAGGCTTGGTGGAAACCTCCTTTACCCATTGAGGCATCTTGTCAGTTCAGGGAGCTTTTTGTGGTTGCTTTCTCTGGCAAGGTGAAGCTGATAGATGATTTTTAGTCTTTACTAAGTAATCTTTTTAGATCTCCTGCTACATACCAGTAGAGCAAGGAACTTCTTAAGGAGCCTGAGGACCTACCTGGTACATGTCAGAGAGAGAAAGAGATTGAGAGAGAGAGGAGGAGGGGGAAGGGGAGGGAAGGGAGAAGGAGAGGGAGAGGGAGGGAGAGGGGGAGGGGGAGGGAGAAGGAGAGGGAGAGGGAGAGACAGACAGACAGACACAGAGAGAGACAGAGAGACAGGGAGAGATTGGTGTTTTGCAGCAAGGGCTGATGAATGGTATTTAGAAATGTGTGGGTAAAGAGCTCCTTGCTTGGCCTCCATTTCCACTTGTACCTGGCCAATGGAACAGAGGGTCTGAAGACAAAACAAATTTCCTGAGCATGTGAGGTGGGCAGAGGGCACGTTTTTGATATCTTCTGTAGCCAAAGCACACTAAATGAGTGATTTGCAATTTCAAGTTTGGACATGGGTCACTAAGTTACAGGGACACATTCTGAAAGAGAAATTCTTAGGCAATGTCTAATATTAGGGACCATCATAAGAATGTACAGGCCTTAATGGTCCAGGTCAGCCAAGGTCTAGTCCATGTGGGGTCTCCTGGTATAATGAAGAGAAGTGGAAAATAATAATATATGACCTGTCATTGTGAGACATGTTGCTTACAGCAAACTGTTTTAATAAATATATTAAAAACGGAAATAATAATCCCAGTGGGAAATACATAAAGTAACATTGTAGGTGTTTATTATCTTTATCAAAGTTCATCTCCTGGCTGCAGTTCTGTGTGCCTTCCTTTTCTATATCTGGTAACATAGAAAGTTGACTCACACCAGGGTCCCCACATGCATCGCACTGTGATGTGATTATGGCTCTGATTTGAGTGGGTGATGGGAAGTTTTCCACCCTGTTATGTCCTTATAGAATCACCTTTGCATATGCAGTTCCTTGATGGCCTGGTGTCAGATTGTGACTTCTGAGCACTGGCTGGTAACAGTAACGTTCCCAGTAGCCCAAGGTCATAGTACAGAGTAGTGTCTTCTTCCGGGATTGACCAAATGAAAAGTTAAAAAACAATACTGATCTGAAAGAACCCATGACAAGACTAATCTGTAGGGCCCTCATATTGCCACAGTGTCTTGCAAACATTGGTATAGTCTTTCTTGCCCTGTCTCCTAATTACACAGAAAATCCCAGACTCTCCTTGGCCGATCAAAAAACAATGATCTGAAGTTCTTGAATTTCCTAGAGTGGGCTATGAGAGAAAAAGGAAGAGAATACAGGAGGGCTGTCTGCATGTCCTCGTATTTTGTTCCCCTTTACTAAAAATAGATTATTTTTCTCACATAATATATCCTGATTATGGTTTCCTTTCTCTCTACTCCTCTCAGATCCTCCCTACCTCCCCTCTCATCTGGATCTACCCCCTTCCTGTTTTTTATTATAAAACAAACAGGTTTCTATGGGATTATAATATATTATAACAATATGATATGGTATAATATTTTAATAATATAATATAGTATAATATGATAAACCCAAGACTAACACATCAGAATTGAACAAAACAAGCAAACAGAACAAAAGGAGCCCAAGAGATGACATAAGAATCAAGATCCAATTTTTTGCCCATTCTTGAATAGTATAAAAACACAAAGGACCTATTGAGTAAAAACAGAGAAAAAAATATAAAAATGAAATCTAATAAGACTTTTTTTTAAAGAAAAATCCTGACAGGACTTTATGAGACAAGAAACATCCAAAAATGGCTTTGAGTTTGTTTTCTGTTGTCATCTACTGCTGGGCATGCTGCCTGCCCTTAAGAGTAGTTTGTTTCTCCAATGAGTCTTCCAGGCAGACCTAAAGTTTCATTTGCAAGTGTTATCAGTTGGAGGTTGCTTCTGGGATGGGGATGTGTTTACTCTAAGACTCCATCTGATGCAGCTTCATGCATGTCCTGTGCATGCTGCCTCAATCTCTGCGAGTTCATGTGTATTGGTCATGCTGATTTAGAGGACCCTGTTTCCTTAGTATCCTCCATTTCCTCCAGCTTTTCCTTTTCTGAGGGGTTTGTGGATCCCTGGGCAGGGGGATTTGATGGAGACATCTCTTTTGGGGATAACTGTAAATGTAACTTTTATTTGCCAGATGTGATTGTCATCTCGGAGGTTTATTGCTGAATAAACTCACTATTTCTAACTCTTTCCGAACTCTGGCTAGCTGATTTAACTCAGCTGTTCTGGCCCAAACACTTCTCCAAGCTGACTGATTCAAACTGGGCTTCTCTCAGCTTCTGATTGAATTGCTCTGCTTGGCTTCAAACTAACTCTGGAAATTTGCTCTAATCTTCTGGCTCATTCTCATTCTCTGACTCATTCTGTCTTCACCTGCAACCTGCATCTATAAAACTGTCCTGGCTGCCTCCTCTCTGTTTCTCTGTCTCTCTGTTTCTCTATCCCTTTGTCTTTGTGTCTCCCTGACTCTCTATTTCTCTCTGTCTCTATGTGTCTGTGTGTCTCTATGTGTCTGTGTGTCTGTGTGTCTGTCTGTCTGTGTCTGTCTCTGTGTCTGTCTCTGTCTCTGTCTTTCTGTCTCTGTGTCTCTGTGTCTGTGTCTGTCTGTCTCTCTCTGTGTCTGTCTGTCTCTCTGTCTGTCTCTCTGTCTCTCTCTGTCTCTCTCTGTCTCTCTCTGTCTGCCTCTCTCTCTCTCTCTCTCTCTCTCTCTCTCTCTCTCTCTCTCTCTCTCTCTCTCCTGCTCTTTTAAGCCACCTCTCCTCTCTGTTCTTGTGAGAGTTAAGCATATCCTATTCTGTCAGATCTTTCTCTGATTTGTTACTTGGTCTGCCTCTCAATTAGACATCACTTTCAAACATGGCTGCTTCCTTTCACAACTAACTTTACATTCATGGTTTGGGAATAAATTTTGTACTAAGGGCATGTATGTATTCCAGCCAGATCACACAGATCTACAAGATTCTTAGATATGATCCCTTGCCAGAGCTCCATGTTGCTGGATTGAAATCCCTCTACAGATGAGGGTTCCAACACCTCTCATTCTCTGCACAATGCCTATCTATGGGTTTCTGTATCTGTTCCCATATGCTGCAGAAAGAAGCTGCGTCTCTGATGTTGGCTAAGCAAGCATCAGTCTATGATTATAGCAGAATGACATTAGAAGTAGTTTTATTGCTTTTTTTTCCAGAATAGTCATATTTGGATTTACTTTAGGATATTGGTCTATCTAGTTTCAGATTCTTGGTCACCCAAGCAGTGACGGGTATAGGTTCCATTTTATGGAGTGGGCTTAAGTTATTCTTGCAAGCTTTGTGCAACTGCTGCACTAGCATATCTTGTAGGCAGAACACCGTTGTAGGTCTAATAGTTTGTGCTGGACTGGTATTTACACTTCTCTTTTGGTAGCATGCTGAGTACCTTCCTAAACCAAATATACCTTTGTAGTGGTGAGAACTCTTTGTAGGCACCAGCTTGATTTCTCTGTGTTCAATGAATTGTGTAGGTGTTGTCTTCACCTTGCTGTCATTTTTGGTTTTTTTGGAGTGCAATTCATAGTCTTGGCAACAGCCTGGGTTATTTGGGGATTTCTATGGAACTCCTCTGACCAACAACACAGTTAGATGCAACTTAATCCCAGTACTGGAAGCTTCATTTGGTGATAAGAGATGGCCAGTAGGGGCTCTGCTTCCTACTGATTTTACTTACTTGACCTTCATATATGCATATATTTTAGGAAGCTTCTACTGTATTACATTTCCATATTACCCCTCAAATGGATCTTAATTTTAACTGTCTCTCCCTTGTGCCCCCTCTCCCCTCTTCTATCCCACTTGATCTTCCCATTCTAGACCCCCCTATCCATCCAAAACTATTCTATTCCCTTTCGTTAGGAGATTTATTTTACCTTTACCCCATCACTTATTCTATACCTAATCCCTGTGGTCCTATGGATTGCATCTTGGTTTTCATTGGCTGAAGAGCTAATATACATATATAAATGAATATATGCCAAGCTTGTCATTCTGGGTCTGGGTTACCTCACTCAGAATGATTTTTTATAGTTCAATCCATTTACCTGCAAGTTTTGTGATTTAATGTTTTTACATAACTGAGTAATAGTCCATTGTGTAAATGTCCCACATTTTCTTTATCTACTCTTCCATTGAGGGACATCTAGCCTGCTTCCATCTTCTGGGTATTGTGAATAGAGAAACAGTGAACATGGTTGAGCAAGTGTCTGTCTGGCAGGATGCAGCGTGATGTGACTAGATCTTGAGGCAAATCAGTTCCCATGTTTCTGAGGAACTGCTACACTGATTTCTATAGTGACTGTAAGTCTATACTCCCATGAGCAATGAATGAGTTTTCTTCTTGTTCCACATCCTTGCCAACATGAGCAGTCACTTGTGTTATTGATCTTAGCCATCCTGATGGGTGTAAGATGAAATCTCAAAGTAGTTTTGATTTGCACTTCCCTGATGACTAAAGATATTGACTAGTTTTTTAAGTGTTTCTCAGCCACTTGAGTTTCCTCTTTTGAGAATTCTTTGTTTAGATTTGCACCTCACTTTTTTATTTAGGTTATTTGTTTTCATGATAACTGGTTTCTTGAGTTCTTCACATATTTTGAATATTAGGCCTCTATCAGATGTGACATTGATAAATATATTTTCCTATTGTTTAGGCTGCTATTTTGTCCAAGTAACAGTGTACTTGGCTATACAAAGCTTTTTAGTTTCATGAAGTCATATTTATTAATTGTTGATCTTACTGCTTGTGCAAACCATGTTCTGTTCAGAAAGTCTTTTTCTGCAGCAAATAACTCCTCACTTTCTTTTCTGTCAGAGTCACTATATCTACTTTTATGTTAAGGTATTTCATTCATTTGGAGTTGAGTTTTCTGTAGGGTGATAAGTGTGGATCTATTTAGATTATTCTAGCACCATTTCTTGAAAAAATGCATAGCCTCTTCTAACCAAGGCGCTTCTGTCCTAGGAGGAGGATCTTTTAGATATGTTCTTTGTTCTATATGAGGTAAAATGTCAGAGACAAGGTGTCATCTCACCTCCTAAGATGTGGTCAAGTCAGACTTCTTCTAATCCATGCTCAGCTTGTTCTTATCAGCTTGGACTGATTGTGTGGTCCAGACCTCTGCAGTCTCCTGGAATCTTCTGTGATCCCCTTCAAGGTCACCTCTGTGACCCCAAGGCACTTCAATAGACAAGATTCTTACATTGAGGTAGAATCAGAAACCAGATCTCAACCTTGTGAATACGGCCCTCTCTGAGGATAAAAAAATACAAAATAATGATGAATTACTGGATATAATCACATTTTCAAAGTCAAGAATATGAGAGGTGGAGGCAGAAGGGTCAGGAATTTAAATCCAGAATCAGCTACATAATGAATCTGAGGCCATCCTGGACTACAAGAGACCTTGTCTTGAAAACAAAAACAACAAATTAACAATAAAAAAGCAACAAAATAAAAACTATTATGTATGAGAGGAGCACGAAGAGTAGAAAAGAAATAAAATCTACACAATTTAAAGGGAATAAATCTTCCAGACATTCCAACACAGAGAATACTAAAACAATTACATCTTTTCATTGTCCCAATAGGTTATTTTCTTTTCTTGGTAGTGTGAGAAATTCTTTTAACTTTCCAAGTTGCTACCCTGAGGACACAGATGATGCTGATAAACTGTTAGTGTTGTTACCAAAGTCTGTAAACCTCTGTCAAGTTTGTTTCCTGTATAAAAGACAAATTATGAAGTTTGGTCTTTACAGTTAGGCAGTCACAGTCCATCCCAGTGCTGTCCTGGGGATGCTGGACCAAGAGGGCTTTGCTGAACCAGCCGAGCAAGGCATCTTTTTAATTCATTTCGTAAAAATGTAAAACAAACGTAAACTGCTAGCCGTGGTGGTACATTCCTTTAATCCCAGAATTTAGGACTCAGAGAGATGGATCTCTGTGAGTTGCAGGCTGCAAGGGCTACCTAATGAATCAAACATCAAAACAAAGTTACAAACAAAAGCAAAGAAACTTTCAAGTTTCATAGTGTTAATACTTCAGGGGCTTTCTGTTCTCAGTCACTATGCCGATTCAACTTGTTGATAAAGAGTACCTTTTGCAGTGCATCGACTCATATATATATATATAGTTATAGTTATATAGTTATATATATAGAGAGTTTTATATATATAGTTATATATATAATTATATATAGTTATATATATATATATAATTTTAAAAGATTATCTTTCCTTACACTATATCCATATCTGTATCTGTATCTATTGTCTATATGTCACAAGAATGGCACCTGGCTTCCCATGACACTGCTACCTGGTCAAGTGGAACTTGGAGTTTGTGCCTCCCACCTACTCAGGTATTGGGCACATACCTGAGCATGTAGGCAGAGCTCAAGTTAATTTAGACAACCTGCACAAAACTTGCCCATTCTTTTCCTCCTTGTAGACATTCAGAACAGAGCACACGATGAACATGCTGGTCAGCTGTCAGCGTCGTGAAACCAACAGCTAAGAGGGACTAGCAGTTTGGGACTGTAGGAGGCAAACTCAGCATGGTGCCTGAATAGGTTTGTGCATGCTTTCAGGCTCATATTTTCAAATTGGACATCATTCAAATGGATTGTTTTCCTAATATATTGCAAACATACTGAAGAGTCAAAATAGAAACTCCCATTAAGAGCGTAATTGTCAATGCAGTGGGTGAGGAGATTGGAGCATGTCGTGTCCTTTTCGGGTTTCACATCTCCGCTAATGCTATTTTCCTGGTGACTGACTTTAATCAAATTCTCCCATCTTCTTCTGACCTCAGTGAAACCATCTTCATAACTGGGTTGGAAGGAGGAGCATCTAATTAAGATCACATTCCTACTTGAAATCTCTCTGCCCAGTGGGGATAGATAACATTGTCACTCAGTGTTGGGAGTGGATAATGATATTAATGCTTTCCCCACAGGCAACACAGTGCAATCAGGGCCTGAGCTGCTGGACGTGTAGACTTCTGCCTCCTGGAAAGAAGGTGGCTAGTTGTGTTTTCAGGGACTCAGTAGCAAAGTTAACCAAAGGGATTTGTTATCCTTTGCTTCTTCTCTGGCATGTATGGAGTTTGTCAAGCTAAGGTCTACATTGAACTTGAGTTACCAAGTTTATTGAGGCATAGTTTGCAAACAGCAAAATATTCTGGATTATGGTGTTTGACTTGAGGATTTTGACCAAGTATACAGTAGTGTGATAACTGTATAGTTTCCTAAAAAGTGGAGCACCAAAGGGAGAATGTCAAAGTGTACAGTCCTTTTACAGAAAGAGCTTCTTTGGGGAGCTGTTCATGGCAAAGCACCTCACCTCCTATGAGGGCTTGCCAGTTTCTTACCATCAAATCTTGTTCCCCAGGTTATATGCTTTTCCTGGACTTGGTTCAAGTTGGACCTTAGACCATGAGCATGGCCAACATCACTTGATATTAGTAGGGCTTTGCCAACTGACAAGGTGAGATGCATGCCCTTGACAGTGACAAAAGCCTGTCCTTTGCTCCTGCTCACCAAGTTCTTGGTAGATTTTTCTTATCATTAAACACAGACATTATGTATATTAGGTAGGTAATTATTGCACTGATGTGACAAAATTCCCCCAGGGTAAACAACTCAAGGTAGAAAGGATTTATTTAGGGTTATAAATCTAAGGAAGGCAGCCTATCATGGCAAGGAAGGCAGTGTCAGGGACAGGAGGTGACTGGCCACATTGCATCCAAAGTCAAGAACCAGGGAGGAGTTAATACCTATGCTCAGCTTGCTTTCATCTCTTTATTTACATCTAGGGTGGATCTTCCCACTTCAATATACCTAGGGTAGGTAGGTCATCCCTCACAGACACTCGCAGAGATTTGTGTCCACCGTGATTCTAAATTACATCTAGTTATAGTCAGAATGAGGTACCACATTAGGTTCAGCAAGCTACAGGAAATAGGAAGCTATGCTGTGGGGACTACAGCTCATGGAGGGACTTGGAAGCATTTCATGAAATCTGTTTAAACATATATTCAAATACAAGAAAAGGTTCCCTCTATTTCCCCTCAACTGTTAGAAGAGGAGGCATTGCCCCAAATTCAAGCTCAGACACATTCTCTTCACTCACCTTGGCCAATTCTAGGCTTGAAAGCAATATTAGAAAGAAGTATTTTGTTAATAAAACTAGGAAAAGTCTTTTTCTGATATACAGTTGTAGCTCAGGATAAAAGTTTTAGAGATAAATGATGATGTCATTTTTTTTTCGAGACAGGGTTTCTCTGTGTAGCAGCCCTGGCTGTCCTGGAACTCATTCTGTAGACCAGGCTGGCCTCGAACTCAGAAATCTACCTGCCTCTGCCTCCCAAGTGCTGGGATTAAAGGCGTGCGCCACCACTGCCCAGCTGATGATGTCATTTATAATTTTAAAAATAGACAGTAGTGTCTCTGGAGAATGTTTTCATGACACCAAAATCACCTTGTAGGGATACTCAAGAGGAAGATGGCCAGTATGAACAGTGTTCTGCTGTGAAATATCTAGATTGGGGGAAAGGTCTTTGAATCTTAGGGTTTAGGAGTGTGGCTTAGTGGTAGAGCATTTGCTTAGCATTCCTGAGAGCCTGAACTTCATCCCTAGCATCTGCCCCAAGTTATCTATATTATGCAAATTTGTGTTCTAAACCTGTTTGAGTATTTATTATAAAATATTACATTTTTCTTAGTATTAAGATTTTTTTTTATAAAGGGCTGGAAAGATATCTCAGTGGTTAAGAACACTCGCTACTCTTCCAGAGGACCTGGGATTGGTTCCCAACATTCATATCAGGTAGCTCAATACTGCCTGGAACTCCACTTTCTGGGAATTTAATGCCCTCTTCTGGCCAATGTGGGTATCATGGTGAACATCCACTTAACTCAGGCAACCAAATATACTCACACTTTTTTTTTTTAATTTATTAAGAAAGAATTAAATTTTCAGATTGGGAAAACATAGGGGTCTCATATATTTAGAGATTCATGGTAAGAGGAGCTGGGGACAAACTCTGGTGTGTGTGGTGTCTATAGGACTTATGTCTAGGGGTGGGGTCAGAATACTCCCTGTCTGTAATCAGCAAAGTGAAGCAGGTGCTGATGAGAGAGAGAGAGAGAGAGAGAGAGAGAGAGAGAGAGAGAGAGAGAGAGAGAGAGAGAGCGAGATCGAGTCACTTGCAATACCCTTGGTACTGGTAAATAGACTGCAATCATTATTCTTGCTCCAGGTGGGCTTAGCTGTGATGCTTTAAGTTTAATAGAATTTTATGATTATAGGAACAATACTGATGATTCTCATTGTCTGTGATATCTGCATTCAGGATTCATCTCTACACTAAAATTCATTTGTAACCTGAAATCAGTATCTGTGTTATTTCAGAGCCATTTACAGGTATGCTGGCAGAATAAAAGAATGACTTGAAAGGTCCTCTGTGTTCAGTAAGCAAAGACCTTTTCAAGGTCTGTTTGGTGCCATGTGTTTTCATGGAACAAACCAAAAGTGCTAGTTCATGGCCTTAAACACATGGAGGTTGTGACAAGGAAATAGGTGTGTTAGATAAGTCTCAGTTCTCAGGTACAGAGATGCTGGTGAACTCAACTTTAACACATCAAAAATACATTGAGTTATTTTTTTTCTAGGCAGAAACATGAATAAAGTAAGGCTATATATTGATCAGGAGTGACAAGGTGCTCTTGAGAACAGTGCGGTGACCAGTGGCTCGAAGGAGCCTAACCTCCCTTTTCCCTAGAAACAAGCAATGGTTTAATTGCTTCATTCACTGTTCTGCTTGGTGACCTTCAGTTTATGTACCCATATAGCATAAACCTTTTTATAAGTTGTTAAACAATACCAAGATTATTTCCTAAAACTGAGAAGTGGAGGGAAGTGAATGGGAGGGGGCGTCTACCCATTCACACCCAGCACACCTGTCTTGGATCTTGCTATTTAAGGTCATACTCTACCTTGACCAGATAGCTCCCCTGGGCTTTGCACAAAATGGAGGACTCACTCCCTTCCCCAGGAAGGCTTCCTCCTCTCTACCTGATCTGGGGAGCCCCATCCCCACATCTTCTACCTGAGGAGTGTCACATCATCCTTTGGGGAAATTATAGGTTCAACTCTCTCTTTCCAAGTGAGAGCCTGTTCAGCAAATACCTGGGATTCCTGGAATGCCTCTCCAAGCAAATGAGGCATTCCCAGTAGTTAAACTCCAGCCAATGATTTACATTCACCTTGAGAACCCCTTCTCACCATCCAAAGTGGGTATATAGCCCTTGTTTACCCCTGAACAAAGTGTGTGCCCACAGGCGGTTTCACTGAAGAGAACTGAACACTGTCTAAAAGAACTGTAACACTGAAGTCCTCATAGAAGGCCTTCTCCCCCTGCTCCAAATTCCCAGCCAGGATCCTGCAGAACCCAGCCATTCCAGGCTCCCCTTCATTCTCTCCCTCCATGTGTGCAGCAGCACCTGGACACCGGGAGGGAGGAAGTGGAACTTGGAACCACACACACCTAGATGTGTAGCTTCTAGAAGGCACTCAGTGATCCCAGTTCAGCCCCATGGCTTCCATGCCAGGATTAGCTGTGCTACTTCTCCTCATATAGCAGGCTGTGCTTCTCTCTTGCACCAGCCTCTGATTTACAAACTGAGTTGTGAATGGGTTAAATAATCCATGAGGAGATTCCATGAGACGTCTACCTGTGGACTCACTGCCATGAATTCATGGGCTGGTGGGGTCTTAGGGATTTACATTGGAAGTGGAAAGTAGAGAATTCTGATGCCCCCAACTTTATATTCAGCAGCTTTCTTTGAGGGTTACTATGGCCCAGACATGAGAAGACACCTGTAATTTTCATCATTTGAAGATTATCACCCTAGCACTGCCTGCATCTGTTTTAACCACTTGTTCTATGTTATTTCCTACTGTGCCACATAAAATGGTGGTTTCATAGCACTATTGCACATACCCTCCCAAAGTTTTAAGGGGGGGGTGTCACTGATGCATGCTCTACCTACATAATACACAGAAGATAAAGTCAACTCTAAACCCCACCCTTCGAGGGAGAGCGGACCGTACCCTTGTGGGGCCACAGCAATGTGATGCAGGTAGGTGAGAGCTGACCCTGTATGGCCTTACATGGCTCTCCTCAGTTGATGGTTTCTGGCAGGGGAGCAGGTAGAAAAAAATCTCACCTTCCCTTGGGGCGGGCAGCTGACCACTAGGAATGTGCCCATGCTCCAGCAAACATATGGACAACACAAAATGGATTTTTCTTTTTTTCCTTTCTTCTTTTTCTTTATGGGGGAGGGAGGTCATAGGGGTGAATAGGGGTTATGTGAGATTCCCAAATAATAAATAAAAAATTAGCTCCAAAAGTCTTTGTCTGTGCAGTGGAGTTTTGCATACACTGGACAGGAGGAAAAAAAATCAACTCAGAGGCAAGTCTAATTTCCCCTCTGCATAGTTCATCACTGAAATTCATTGATGTATAGGCCTTAAATATACTTACCATGTGTATGCTTTTCCAAATTAACATCCAGGTAGGTAGGCAATTTCCTTCTTTGAAATACCATACTTAGCATATTTGTCTGTATGTTAGTTATTCTATGGGTGTGACAAATGTACAAAGAACATGCTTAGATCAGTGACCACCTGGTGTTCTTCAGGAGGGTTGCCATGTAGTCTTGGTGTTTGGGTCAGTACCAGACAGCTCTGGACTTAATGCCAGAAACCCTGAATATGGGACTCAGTCCTGCCAATGTCCTGAGTAATAACCTCAAGCATATCTCATGACTTCTCTGGGCAATAATCTTTCCCTTTTTAGTGACCACGGTGGTACTACTGTGAGGACCAAAAGGATATCTGTGAAACAGACACAGAGCAGTATGGCTGCTCTGGTGGAAAATGAGGAAAATAGTGAAAAAGTTTCCCTATTTATGATGTCTCCCAGCCTCTGTTTATTTCATGTGTTACAAGTAGTGTCTCCACTGTGCTGACTAGTTTTTATGTCAACTTGACACAAGCTAGAGTTATCTGGAAGGAGGATCTGTCAAATGAGAAAACGCTTCTCCATCAGACTGGCCTGTGGGAAAACCTGTGGTGTATCTTTTTAATTGACGACATATGTAGGAGGGAATCGGCTCACTGTGGGTGGTGCCATTTCTGGGCCGGTGGCCCTGGGTGGTATAAGAAAGCAAGCTGAGCAAGCGATGGAGAGCAAGCCAGGAAGTAGCACCCCTGTATGACCTCTGCCTCAGTTCCCATTTTGAAGTTCCTTCCCTGTTTGAGTTGCTGTCTTGACTTCCCCAGTGATGGACTGTTACCTGGAAGTGTAAGATGAAATAAACCCTTTCCTCCCCAAGTTGCTTTTGGTCATAGTCCTGGTGTTTCCCAAATAAGACACCCACAAACACTTGATAATGTTTAGTACTATTGGCATGGCTACAGCATCTAGACCTTCTTAATGCTGTGACGCTTTAATACAGTTAGTTCCTCATGGTATGGTGACCCCCAACCATAAAATTGTTTCATTTGCTACTTCATAGCTCTAATTTTGCTACTGTTATAAATGATCATGTAAATATATATGATATACAGAGTATATAATATGTGACCCCACAAGGAGTTTTCGGCTCTGTTATTCACTCATGGAGCTTCAGTTGTGGTCCCTCATTAACTGAAACCTCATCAAACAGAGCATGACTGTATTTAATGTGGCCAAGAGGCTGTTGGCTACGTTTTCTAGATGCTGAGAGCTTTGTTTAATATGAAGGCACTTCTGGGTGTGACTCCTCAGTCTGTCCCTTTTGAGCTAGTACTGAGTGGGGCAGCAGGGACTCTCCACACAGTATGATGCAGACGGCCTCTGCTTACCAGTGGTGCAGCCTCAGTGGCAGAGCTGCTCCCCTCTCCATCCATGTCTTGGAACATTCAGAGAGCCATGCAGAAAAGGAGATGGTAACATCTCCAGCACCTCTGTATCTGCATTAGAAAGTGTGGGTTAAGCCTGGTGCTGTTGGTGCACGCCTTTAATTTCAGCACTGGCAGGCAGAGGCAGGCAGATCTCTCATTTTGAGGCTAGCCTGATCTACAGAGTGAGTTCCAGGACAGCCAGAGCTACACAGAGAAATCCTGTCTTGAAAAAACAAAAACCAAAAACAAACCAAGGAAGAAGAGGAGGAAGAGGAGGAAGAAGAAGAGAAGGAAGAGGAAGAAGAAGAAGGAGGAGAAGGAGGAGAAGGAGGAGGAGGAGAAGGAGAAGAAGAAGAAGATAAAGCAGGGAAGAGCTGAAGTGTGAATGCATGAACATCCCCATATGAACTCCAAGGATATAATCCCAAAGAGAGTTTGTTAATACTGTGCCTGCTACGAACCTGGAGAAAACACTTTTGGGTCTGCATTTCTCATATTTCAAGTGGAAGTGCCCATATATATCTAGTGTGTTTGTTGTTGAGATTAATCTGAAGCTACGTACTGATAAAGTTTAAAGAGCCATTCTGAGAATGGGGATCAGGTGATAGACTCATCACCCTTGCTATCCTCACCACAGGCAGGCTGGGGAAGTGAGTCAGACCCAGCCTCCTGTTTACCTGGGTGAAGCTGAGTAGACACCGGTGTGTGCATGGAAGGCTGGGGGAAGAGATCAATCTTCAGGATGTTGCTGAAGCTTGCGTACTGGACCCTTGTTATCATGGAGGCACAGGGTGAGATTGAATGCTGGCAGGAAGGGGCCTTCTGCACCAGTGGCAGTCAGAAGACCTCTGTTATTAACTTCAGCTAAGTTATCCCATCTCTGTTCATCAGGCTTTAAGATATTCTTGTATCCGTACGTACAAAGAGAGAATCTGCTCTGCACCCCCAGTGCCTGTAAAATAGATCTGTCAGCTAGGAAATCAGATGACAGCAGATATCAGAAAGCAACACAAGACAGAAAAAAAAAAAACCCAGGAGAAATCAACTTTCAAGGGTACAGGTTTTATCAGAGGAAGTCAGAGGTAAGCAATGCCCGCTTATTTCAGAAGGCCTGTGCTTGAAATAAAATGAACGCTTCCTGGGGTGTGTGGTTTCTTGTCAGCTCGCTCTGATGTGTGAGGTACAAGAGGCCATGGGGTGAGGATCAGGATGGAAACGATAATTATTTTTCGTAGCAATGTCTTCTCAAGCTTCAAAGAAAAAGGCTTCTCTCCTAGCACATGCAAACATCAATTCGGGATCCAGGAAGGTAATTTTCACATGCAAATGCATATGAGTTGAAATGAGCAGAGGCGAGGAGCAGACTGTTAAAGAGACACTGTCCCCCTTTCCTTTCGGCAGGAAGCGGCGAGGGCTCAAAAAAGGTGCAGCTAGTTTTGAAGGAGGAAAGGTGCCAACCTAGTGAGTCCCTTTCCTCTTGTCCTTTCCTGGAGTTTTCCAAGAACCGTTTTGTCAGTGATTTGCCTTGACAGAAAGCAGAGCAAGTCAGGGGACCTTTGGATGTGGAGTCGCATTTGGCTGTTGTCGCTTTGCTGTGGGACCTAAGGAAGCCACATAGATTCTGAGAAGTTGGCTTTCTTCATTAAAAAAGATGTTGTGAGGTCAACGAGTGTACACTGTGAAGTCCCTAAGAGTGTGAACCACTGACCACAAACCCGAGCTAGGGGTGGGGAAGAGGGCAGCATATATTCTCGCACTTTCTTTTCTTTTTTTTTCAATTATTTTATTTATTTATTTATTTATGATTTTTTAATTGGATATTTTATTTATTTACATTTCAAAGGCTATCTATCCCCTTTCCCGATTTCCTCACCCTTTTCTAAACTAGTACTCTCTACACAAATTCCTCATCCAGCCATTTCTTTTTTTTTTTTTTTGGTTTTTCGAGACAGGGTTTCTCTGTATAGCCCTGGCTGGCCTGGAACTCGCTCTGTAGACCAGGCTGGCCTCGAACTCAGAAATCCGCCTGCCTCTGCCTCCCAAGTGCTAGGATTAAAGGCGTGCGCCACCACCGCCCGGCTCAGCCATTTCTCTTAAGAACATCCCTTCTAAAATCAGACTAGGACTCTGGGCTCAATGAAAGCACGGAGTTGGGGCACACGGCTTTTTTCTGTGCCACAGGGGGACTCCCTGTGCTGAGCCTGCTCTTCCAAGTTTAAAATAAGGGGTTTCCCTAATGTGCCTGCAGGACCCTGTGCCTGGAGTAATGCTCGGGTATCCTTTTGCCTGCCAGTCCAGTTTCGAGAACACAGGAAGTTCTCCTCTGTGTTCCCACCCCTTTGCACTCCCAGCCCCTGCTCCTGGTCCAGCCCCTGAAACTCTTCTTTTTTTGTGTGTATTTCAGGATAGCGCTGTCATATCTGAATAGCTCTCATCCACCTGGAGGAACAAATTTCACAAGGCTCCACAGGAGGGCGCTGTCAGTGCTCTCCTGACTTTCTGGAAGCTGTGAGGGTAGAGTAGACCTCCTCGTTATCTACTGGACTGGGACAGAAAGTAATGGCAAGCAAAAAGGAATACCACATCATAAGTGTGTGAAGATTAGGTGTGCATATAACAAAGGCACTCCTGCTGTTTTCCCCTCCCCTGCACTTGGAATTAAAATCCTCCCTCTGTTCCTCCTCGGCTCAGTGATTCTCTGGGGCTGAGAAGAAGGATCAAGTTATCTTAGCATCTTGCCTTTGGCCCTTTGAAAGCCTTTCTTTGAGAGGAAGCAACTTTGTGTCTTCAAAGGTTCGACTTACTGTCTTGTTTGAATTGATGCAGAAAGGGGTTTAAATGCTCACTTTAACAAGACGTCACGGTCATTTTGGAAAGGGCTGTTGAGAAATACAGCCTTGCAACATTCGTTATATCTTCTGCTTGTGGTTAGCTTAGAATTACCCAAGAGGTTTTCACGCAGATATTGGGAACTCTGGGTCAGAAATGGAATGAAATCAAGTGTTCTTGCCTTCCCATCCAGCCCACAGTCTCTCAGTATTTTTTGCTCTCGCAATATGTGACCATTAAGAAGAACCACAAATACCAGCCTCTTAGGACCAGAGGAAGCAAGCAAGTCCAGGCAATTTTTCTTTTAGTCTGTGTGAATAAACAATTGGTATCTTTTCTGTCTAGTCATCATCCCCCTCCTGCTGCCCACAAAAATACTCTCTCAGTGTCAGCTAGGCTTGAGGGCAGACTACTCAAGTTGCTACTTGGCTGGGCTGCTTGAGTGTATGTCCCAAGGGATCAGATGACCTTGGTCTGTCCTTACAGGAAGTGCTGAGGTCAACACGGGGATTTCAGTCACCCCACAGACGCGTCTGTTGGTCAAGGAAGCCTTTAGTGTGCGGTGTACAGATAATAGAAGAGCTGAAGAGTTGGCTCAGTGGTTAGGAGCATCCACGCTGCAAGTCCAAGAACCCGAATTTGGATCTCATCACCCACATAACCAGTCTGACAGACATTCTCACACCTGTAACCCCAACTCTGAGGCTGTAACCACAGTGCTGAGGGGAGTGGAAACTGCCAGCAAGAAAAAAAAAACCAAAACCAGAGGACAAGGATGGCTGACAGCCTCCTCCTCGGGCTCCCATTGGGTACACAGTAGCATATGCCACCTCCACGGGTATGCACATGCACTAAATAAAAACTAAATAAAATAAAAAAAGATGATAGAATCCTGGCTGAACACACATTTGGCTTCAGCTGGGATGCTCCTAACAGCTTGGCAGATGTGTAACCAGGACAAACGTTCTACCTATCTAACCTGTATTTCCATTTGTAAAACAGAATAAGTTCATGTAGATACAAAAAGGCCCCTCAAGTAACTCTTTCAGTGTCTTTTCTGTCAAGGGGATGATGACAGAGGGAGGGGAAGACAGAGCAGGTAAATGTCTCCTAACCTTCTAGTGGGATTTGCTCATCTAAGGAAAAATGATATAAATGATTCTGAAAGGTAATGAAAATGCATAACTGGGGTTCTCAGGACCTGAGGAATGGCATACAGCTGAATTTCATGGATTTCTTTGTTTTGCAACATTTACCTCTTACGAGGAGTTAAGGAAGCCAGTAACTTGGGAATGTAAAGGGGCATGGACAGTAAGAGCCCCTGGAAGAGCTTCCTTTCTGTAGTTGAACGGGAGCAAAGCACACAGGGAACTTCTGCACAGCAACTTCCCTGCTCTGCCAAAATGTCACAGCATCACCTATAGCTTCACTATGAAGCACACCAGCCAAATGTGGGAATTAATTCTCATCCTCATAAAGCTGTGATGGGATAGATAACCCAACAGCCCCAACTGGTACAGCAAAAATAAAAACACCAAGTGCAGAGGTAGAACATTTATACCTGCTGGTAATGGGTCCCCAGCTTAATACAGCACCAGTGGAGACCGTGGAGTAGTGAGGAATCCTCTCTTCCTTGGGTATTGCAAAGATCAAGTGGAGAACTGGTATTTCTATGCCATGCTGGAAGTTACAAGCACCAACTCTGTCCCTGCCAGAGAAGTTTGAATGAAGTCTAGCAAAAGCATAAGATTAAAATAAAACACAGTCTCAAAACATAGTACAAAATGCACTTAGTAGAACAACATGTGTTGTCTAGTAAACTAAAAATACTTCAACCCAAATGAAAAATGCAATAAATGCCAGCATCAAAGTGACAGAGACATAGAGATCTTCTCATAAAGATTTTTTTTAACATACTCACTCTTACTGAGTGGGGACAGATGCATTCATAACGAATGGAGACAAAACCTTTGACAAATAAAGAAAACACAGAAGAAATGATTGAAAGTTGCATCTTGGGAAACTGATGTAGCTGAAATCGGAATACCAGTGGATGGGGTACATGGAACAATGGTGGGGGCGGGGAGAAATAAGGGCAATGAGAAGAAAGAATAAGTGAAATTATCTAATCAGAACAATAGAGAAAAATAAACAGAGCTAGTGAAATTATCCAATTAGGATAATTGAAAAACAAAACCAAAAACAGCTAATAAGACCGATGGGAGACTGAAAAGTATCAAGTGTCTGTGTTCTAGAAGCCCATGTTACAGAGAGGGAAAGGTTGGAAGAGCATTTTGGCTGGGAGATGGTGGTGCAAACCTTTAACAACAAGCAGAAGCAGGTGGACCTCTGAGTTTGAGGCCAGCCTGGTCTACAGAGTGAGTCTCAGAACAGCCAGTGCTACAGAAGAAACCATGTTGTGAAAAAACAAAAACAAAAAAGAAAAAGTATTCTTAGAAAACTGGCTGAATACTCTCTATTTGGCAAGAGACATAAGTTTATAGATCTGAAAGTTGAGAAAAAATTTTTTCAAAGTATATGACACATACCCTCAAAAAATACCAAGATGTGATAATTAGCCTTCTAAAAACTAAAAGGGAAAAAAGATATGGAAATTGCGCGAGAGAGAAGCCATACATTTTGTAGGGGAAGAACATTAAAATGGCCGTGGCTATCATCAGAAACAACAGAAGTGCTAAGAATGGGGGAAAAAAATCAACTCTTCAATGCGTGATTCTATACTTTGCCAAAACAATCTTTCAGGAATGAGTACTCAACACATTTTCAGAACAAGAAAATAAACCAAATTTATCCTTAGCCAACCTACTCTCAAGAAATGGCTAAAATAAATTCTCTAAGCAGAATGGAAATTTAAAAAAAAAAGTCTTCAAATACTAGGAAAGAAGAGAAAATGCCACGGGGAACTCTGGGTACATATTGCAAACTTTCTTTCTCTTGAAGTTTATAAATCATGTTTGTTACTTAAAACAAATTATTGCATTGTCAGAAATTGTTCTCCAAAGTATGAAGAAAAACTCTTTAAAAATAAATTAAAGACAGTCATCTTAGTCAGAGTTTCTATTACTATGATAAGATGCCACCACCAAAGGAAAGTTGGAGAGGAAAGTGTTTATTTCAACTTCTAACCCTCAGGTCACACTCCTTCACTAATGGAAGTCATGGTGCAGAAACTCAAGCAGGGCAGGAACCTGGAGGCAGGGGATAGTGACAAGGCCATTAGAGGGGTGCTGCCTACTGTTTTGCTCCTTGTGGCTTGCACAGCTTGCTTTCTTATATAGCTGAGGACCACCAGCCTACAGTGGGCAGGCCCTCCCATATCAATTAATCAAGAAAATGCTCTACAGACTTGCCTGCAGGGCATCTGAAAAGGGCATTTTCTCATTTGAGTTCCTCTCTTTCCAGAATGTCCTAGCCATAATAGAGATATGCAGAAAGACTTTAAAGGGAAGTGAGTTTTATATGCTTGATTGTAATTGATGAAACAACTGAATTAAACTATACTGTCTATATTTGTACCTGTACATATCACCTACAGAAAACAATAAAAAGCTATTAAAGTATATATATGAAAACCACAATGGATAAACAAAATTTGAATTTCAAAAATGTTTGGGTAACTCATTTGTGCTAGATAGTTTTATGTCAACTTAAGTCATCTCCCCGGGCTAGTGGTGCTGAATTCCATAAGAAAGCAGGCTGTACAAGTCAATGAGCAAGCTAGTAAGCAGCAACCCTCCATGGCCTTTGTATTAGCTCCTGCTTCCAGGTTCCTATCCTTGAGTTCCTTTCCTCACTATTTTTGATGATGAATTGTTATATGGAACTATGAATGAGATAAATCCTTTCCTCCCCAAACTGCTTTGAGCATGATGCTTTAACTCTAATAGAGACACCATACAAATTTATTGAGGGAAAGGAAAGAAAGATCAAGAGGGAAAATAAACAGAATACAAACACACCCCCACACAGGCATATTTCAGCTATAATATATTTGTTTCATAGAATGTATCAAGAATCATGTTAAATTCAAATTATGTAAACATTTAAGCTAAAAGAAGTTGACAGGATGAATTTTGAAATAAAATATCCAACTGTACGCTATTTATAGGGAATTCATTACAAAAATAATTCAGAGATATTTTAAAAGTAAAAAGTTGACAAAAGGTAAATAATGCAAATACTTTGAAGGAAGAAGAAATGGCTGTATAAATATTGGATAAAGAGGACAACCAAGCAAAAAAATGACCAAAGGTAGAGAGGAACATGTAGTAGTTTGAATAGCATGACCCCCATAGACTCACATATTTGAATGCTTAGTTACCAGGAAGCACACTATTTGAAATGATTAGAAGGATTAGGAGGTATAGCCTTGTTGGAGGAAGTGTATCACTAGGGCTGGGCTTGACAGTTTCAAAAGGCTCACACCAGGCCTGATGATGTTGCTCTCTCTCTCTCTCTCTCTCTCTCTCTCTCTCTCTCTGTGTGTGTGTGTGTGTGTGAGCTGCCACACTTCCAGCCATTATGATAATAACCCAAACCTCTGAAACTGTAAGCAAACCCCAATTAAATGATTTCTTTTATAAAAGTTGCCTTTGTCATTGTGCCTCTTCACAGCAAGAGTAACCCTAAATAAATTAGAGAATTATGGAATTCTTAAGAAGTTACCAGGAACATATAGTACTTTTGTATGTACATATAGCAAATAGTAGATTAAAAATAGCTTTTTTTAAAAAAAAATGTGATGAAGAAACCAATATATCTTTTTCAAGAACACAGAGAATGTATTCCAAGTTTGAAGGATTTTTTCTTTTTTCTTTAATTTATTCTTCTCTCATACGATATATCCCAACCACAGCCTCCCCTCCTTCCACTCCTCCCATTCTAGTAGATACTAGATAGATAGTAGTGCTTTCTACTGTTCCTCCATTTTCCTCCAGAAAAGAGCAGGCCTCAGAGTGATATCAACCAAATACAGCATAACAAGATGCAATAAAGAGTAGGCACAAACCTTCATATTAAGGCTGGACAAGGCAACCCAGTAGGAGGAAAAGAGTCCCAAGATTAGGCAAAAGAATCAGAGACACCCCTACTCCGACTGTTAGGAGTCCCACCAAACCCCAAGATAAACAACCACAGAATGTATGCCAATGACCTGGCACAGATGTGCTGGTTTCTTCCAACACATACATATATTTGTTAAATATATGTATATGGATGTGTGTGAATATATGAATAAATCTATAAATACAACCTGCTGAATCCATTTGCTGTTTTATGTATATGTTTTTAGGGATGACCATTTGAAATTAGGCAACTGTTTAGGGGTCTAATACCTATAAAGAACTAATTCTCTAACTCTTAGCAGTAATGAATTGCCTATAGCTCTTCATGAAGGGGTGGGGCCTTGCGAGATTTTCCACCAACTACACTCGCATGTCAACTGGTGTTGTCATTATCTTGAGTGGTTGCTCTTTGCCTTTGACCAATGTGGATTTCTGTTTGTTGCAAAGAAAAGTATTTTTGGTGATGGTGGAGAGCTATACATATGTATGGGTATAAGGATAAGCATTTAGAATGCAGTCAGGAATTATGCTGGTTTAGTAAAGTGATATCTTGCCATGCAGGTCATTGTTGTGGTTCACAGGCATAGAATTATTGATTGATTTTTCTCCATTGACAGCTATGAAATCTAGTTTTCATGGAGGGTCATTTCAGGTCAGAATCAGCTTGGCTAAGAAATGTTATTGATTGATTGATTGATTGATTGATTGATTGATTGTTAAATCATCCTTAGTCACCAGGAAATACAAATTAAAACTTGTGTTTGGTTTTACCCTAGGTTTTTGAGGCATTCAGCTTCTAGTTCCTGGCCATCCAGGCAGTATGAGGCCTGAGATTCGTTGTGGTTCGGGTCTTAAGTTAGGCAAGTCATAGACTGGTCACTCCCACAATCTTGAGCCACCACAGAAACCAGAGGTGTCAAGAACACAAGGAGAATGCAACCCAGAGAATCAAATAAGCAGGGCTCATAGGGGCTCACAGAGACTGAAGTGGATGCTGAGGGGCTTACATACCTGTTTAGTTGTTGGATGTTTAGTTACCAGGAAATGGCAGGGTATGAGGTGATTAGAAAAAAGAGGTCATGGATTTTACAGGGAGCTGGGGGACATGGGAGTATTTAGAAGGAGTAGAGAAGGGGGAAATGAGATGTAATTATATTTTAATTGAAATAATAAATTAATAAACATTTAAAAATAGCCATTTATATGTCCTCTTCTGAGAACTCTCTGTTCAAATCCATAGGTCCTTTTAAAATTTGGATTATTTGTTTTCTTAGTTTTTATATTTTTCTGTTCTTTGTATATTTAGGACACTAATCTGCCATACATATAGCAGGCAAAGTTTCATCACGATCCCCTTGGCTGCCTTTTCAGTTGATAAACAGTTTCCCTTGTAGTACAGAAGCCTTATAATATAATGTAGTCCTACTTGTTGATTGTTGTTGAACTTTCCTTTGCAAATGAAATCTTTCTTGAACTTACATCCTGAAGTCTACTTTTACTCTTCAGAAGTTTTATATTAAACATTGACATCTTTGATACATTTGAAATCAACTTGTGAACAAGATAGAGAGAAATATTTTATCCCATGTGTATTTTTGGCATCTCTTAAAAAATTCTGATGGCTTCAGGTGTGTGGACACACATCGGGTCTTTAGTTGTATTCCATTAATCAATGTGCTTGTCTTTGTGTTATTATTGGTTTTATGCTGTTTTTACTATTGTAATTATGAAATCAGGAATTTTGATACCCCCAGCAGTGTTAGTTTTAAATAATTTTTTTCCAGTTTTTGTGTTGTTGATATCAAACTTGAAAATTTCTCAAGTATAAAAACAGTATCTTCCTCCTATAATATAAAAAGATGAAAAGATCTTAAAACAATAAGTATTTTTAAAGAATATAGGGTGGATGGCCAGGGGACAATCCTTAACAACAAAAATACTGCACCCCATCACTTTAAACCTGATGATGGGCCTGGTTTGTGATGCACAATTTGTCCATATGTAGATTGAGTACAGTCAGATTTTCTGTGTTGTATTTACAGGGATTCTGTAAATATTAAATGATGAATACCATTGTACCATTATACAGTGTTTGGGAAAAATAAAATATATAGAAATTCAAGTTATCTGTATGTTTTTTTATTGTCCCACTGACTCCAGGATTATTCAACTTTAAAAAGTAGTACTTTGCTATAAATTTAAATCTTACCTGAAATCTCTTAAATAAACATATTGTACAAAATGTGTATGTTAGGTAGCTCATTCTCCTCCACAGCAGACACTTTCTCCTTTCCCTTGCTCTGGATCTATCCCAAGTGTCCACAGTACTCCATGGAATCCCCCTCCAGGGAATCCCCCTTCTTTCCTATTTCTCAGCAATTCTGTCAGTATTTCTTCATGTACATTTAATTTATATTAATTTATTTTATTTTAAATTTTGAATTCTTATAAGAATTTTGTATTCTTATCTATTTTGTGTGCATGTGTGTATGTGTGTAGGCATGTACATGTGAGAGAGGAGGACAGCTTTCAGAGTTCGGTTCTCTCACTCTCCATCATCCAATAATGCTTTTATTCAGGCTTGTTTTGACTATCTGGAATCTTTTGGGTTTCTACATGTATCTAAGATTCCTGTTTCAGTTTCTCTAAAGAATTGCCCCAGAATTTTAATAAGGCTAGCATTGAATCTCTAGATTGTTTTCAGTAAGATGGCCATTTTCACAATATTAATATTACCAGTCCATGTGCATGGCAGTCTCTCCATCTTCTGGTGCCTTCTTGATTTCTTTCTTCAGTGTTTCAGTAGTTTCTTTGTATAAGTCTTTCACATTTTATTTATTTGGTTAGGTTTAGTCCAAGGCGTGTGTATGTGTGTGTGTGTGTGTGTGTGTGTGTGTGTGTGTGTGTCTGTGTATTGTGATTGGAATAATCTCTCTGCTTTCTTTCTCAGTCGATTTGACTTTGAAATATAGGAACATACTCATTGGTAAGTTGATTTTGCAACCTGCTGCTTTGCTGAAATGCTCAGACTTCAAGCACTATAGTGAATAAGAGTGGGTTCTAGCTCCAAATCCCAATGTCAGTATATATCTTCAAGTAATTGCAGAAACAAGGAAAGTAAAAAGGGACAGCCATGGGGGTGGGAGAGAAGGCGATGTAGAGAGGAGGGTAGTAAGGTACAGATGCTATGAAAGGGGGATGGGAAATGGGGGAGGACTTTATATGGGGATAGGTGAGCGGGGAAGAAAACACTGAGGGAGGGAGGGAAGGAGGGAGAAGGAAAGAGGGATTAGAAGCCACAAGGATTATTGAAAAAAGCCATGGGGAAACAACATCATAAATAAGTAAGGAAACATTTCAGCAGATGACAAAGGGATAAAGGCTGTTACAAGGGAATTTTCATGCAGCACTCCATTAAACGAGGAAAATCTGAAAGATCCCATGTTTAGGAGCTTACAGGCCTGAAAGGTAAATTAAATGGATATAATTAAACTGACCTCTCAACTTTATACCCACAGATTATTTCATCTCTACCTCACCAGAGAAGTTTCCATGCAGTGGGCATAGTGGTTAACACAGAAACTCACAGCTGGTTAAAGTACAGAGACTAAGAGACTGTTCAGCTTCAAAAGAACTTCTGCCATCTCACCTACAGCGAAGATGGGGTAGAGAGATTGTAAGAATCAGATGGCAAGACAACCAGAGAAAAGCAGTGTCTTCTTGACCTAACAAGATGCCTGCACTTTTGAATTCATGGTAGCTGTGGTTGTCTACACAAGATCAAGCAAGTCAGCATTCTGGCATGGAGTGGAAGAAGGTAGGGTATTATCATTCCCCTCCCTTTTCTGAGGAACTATGAACAGTCGATGGCTTCAAGAGGCAAGAGAATCAGTTTTATTAAGGGTATGGCCCCTGGTAGGTAGAGCACACTTTAGTAGATAGTCTAGCATCCATGAGTACAGGCTATTTAAAAAGTAGAACATGAATTTTGGGGGGAATAGACAGATGATAGTGGAGCTGGAAGGGGTTAGTGGGAGGAGCTGGGGATGAATATGATAAAAATACATAGAATGGAATCCCCAAAAATTAATAAACAAAAAATAGTTTTAAAAGCTGATGATAGGTTGGAGAAATGGCTCAGGCGTTAAGAGTGATTGTTGCTTTTGCAGTGGAATTGAGTTTGATTCCCAGAACCTACATGAGTGGTTGCAAATCATTCTAGCTCCAGGGGATCTTACAATCTCTTTTGGCCTTCATGGGCATCCAGACTCATGTGCTTACCTCCTTCCTACATACACATCATTGAAGAGAAATATATTTTAAAATCTTTTTTATTAGATATCTTCTTTATTTACATTTCAAATATTACCCCCTTTCCTCATTTCCCCTCTGAAAATTCCCTATCTTCCCCCACTCCTGCTTACCAACCCACCCACTCCCTCTTCTCTGTCCTGGCATTCCCCTACACTGGGGCATCAAGCCTTCACAGGACCAAGGGCCTCACCTCCCATCGATGACCAACAAGGCCATCTTCTGCTATATATGCAGCTGGAGCCATGGGTCCCTCCATATGTACTCTTGGGTTGGTGGTTTAGTTCCTGGGAACTCTAGGGAGACTGGTTGGTTCATATTGTTGTTCCTCCTATGGGGCATCAATATCAGACACGTAATATAAAATATCTCTATAGGGTATGTTGATATCAGAAGATGCCTTAGATGTTCTTAAGTCAGATTATAGAAACAAAGAGTTGATTAGTGTGTTAGGAAGAGATTAAGCAGGGAGGCGTGTGGCCATAAATCGGGGACATGAGTCCCTCTTGGGAGTGGAGATGCTCTCTATCTTTCCATGTCCCTGTTCATTAACTGGTGATGAGGCTCTGATGTGATACTGGCTCTAGAGGAATGGAGTGATGGTAGAGAACCTCTTTCTCCTTTTCACAGAGACTTGTGTGAATCTGTATTTAAGATTAAAAGCTTATCTAAAATGTCTTAAAAGGCTACACAACTTGGTAATTAAGGATTATAAAACCAGTGAATTCTAAAGTCATGTATGGCTTTCTGTATAGATGATCCCTGTGGTTCCACAGGTAGACAGATCTGACATCACTTCTTTTTCTGCTTTGGTTTTCCACTGAAACTGTCCAGTGTTATTTCCACTCCATGTCTGGAGCATGTTTTCCCTGACCAAAGGACCTCTGTTCTTCTTTATTGTCTTCATATGCTCAATTCCTACTCATCTCCCAGATCACTTCGTGCGGCAGGCTGCATTTCCCTGATTCCTCTTCTAGAGGGTAAGCTTTCTAAAGACAGAGGGGACAGAGCATGTCTCACCCCTACTCTCTTCTCCAGATCTAACTCTGTGCCCACATATATGTTTAATAATACTAGTGACATGAATCAATCCAACTAACTTCCTCATCCCTCCCATGTTTTATCCCCCATGTTTTATCATGTCTCACCTTTTTAGGCTTGGGTGTATGGTGTATATATGTGTTCACATGTGTAGGGTGTTTGTATGTGCATGTTGCGTGTATGTGTACATGGAAGGCCAGCTTGCCCTGGGGACTCTCTGTCTCTGCCTCCTTAGATTATGGATTACAGACAGACCACAGTGCTTATTCAACGTTTGTGTGGGTTCTGGGTATCTAAACCTTGGTAGTCATGCTTGCACAACCAGTGCTTTATGCACCTCCCCGTTTGTTGTATTATACCTTCAATGTCAAAAGGCAAGAGCAGTCTACCCAACCTGACCTCCAAAGTGAAAAACACGTGAACAGTTTAGAAGCTGCCATTTGATCTTTCCAAATACACAAAGGTTTCCAGGACATGTTAAAAGACAGTTTAAACAAATGAAAATGTATATACCCTTACAGTGTGATGGACACTATGCTTCATGTATATCCTCTATGCCTTCCCATTGAAGAGATGAGTTTGTTTCCATTTCACAGTGTAAGAAACTTGAGTTCATAAAGACAAGCTCTTTTCCCAAAGCCACACCGCAGGGACCAAGGATCTAAGTTAAGATCTCCTTAATCCCTGAGTTCTTTTCAGCAAGGGCTGGAGTATCCCTTAGAAAATTATCTGACAATAATTTTCGCTTTAGGAGAAAGACTAGACACTGTTTTGTCTGACCTTTCCAATTATCTGACGAGCTCGGTGTTAATCAGCTGAGTCAGAATTGATGACCTCAGGATGGCTTAAGCCCCAAACCATCTTCTGATGAAATGATAAAACAAGACTGCTAGGCTAATTAACAAGTCCAAAAACGTTATGTGAGCCCCAATGATGCCTTTGCATCTGGCCCATCCCACACCCTTCCCAAATAAGGAAGCAACTAATTTGCAAAATCCTGGCTTCTGTGAAGCAGCCTTGAGAGTCACTGACATATATGATTAGCATAAAATTAATTCCTGTTGGGGAAGCATTATTACCACCCCTAATGAGGTTCAGAAACTGATTAGTACTGTGTGGGATGGTGGATACCATTAAAACAAAAACAAAAACAAAAAAAAAACAACCTCTCAATGAAATCTGCGTGGGATGTAATTTTCAATATAAAGCCTGGGATACACATTTCACAGAAAGATCATGTGTTTATACCACTGTCTTAGTCCATTTCAGCTGAAAAATGCCATAGACTTGGTGGTTTACACGCAGTTCCTCAAACTGGGATCCTAAGAACCCTAGGAGCAAAGAACAGTGTGATTTGATTGGTGGGCGATGAGAGCTCCCTTCCCCACTCACAAGGACCAGGTTTTCACTTCGTCCTCGTCCTCGCATGGTAGAAAGGACAGGCAGCCCTCTGGGACTTCTGATAAGAACACTGATCCTGTCCTTGAGGGCACCAGCCTCAGGATCTCACCAGCTCTGCAAGGCCTACCTCCTTTATTCATAGCGCTCTAGGGCTGAGGAGTTCTAAGTTTTGAGAGGACAGGTAGAGTCCGAATCGACCGTCTTGTGCAGGGGTTTTCTCAGTGATTTGAGACTTAGAAAAAATGCACCTGAATGTAAATGAGTCTTTTGTAATATTTCTATAGATAATTCTACATAGAAGACAATTAAGGTGATCTTAACCCTTTAGGTCAAACATCTGTTAAGGGATTCAAATTTAACATTTCAAATAGAAAAGAAAGAGAAAAAGGGATCTACTCCAGTTGTGCATGGGAGTCATATGTTCCATTGATAGAAGTCAGTTGCGGCTCTCACCTACTGGAAACAGTTAACCGAGTTACAGTTTTAGTTTCAGGCTTTTTCTCTGCATTTTGGCTTTGTCATTTAACTAAACATCACACAATATTCTGAAGTCACTTATGATAATAATATAAAGACTTGTTGGACTAATTTTCTTCCATAAACATCATTTTATTGCTTTTACAATGTTGCACTGTATAGATGGGTGTAATTTACTTGATAATTGCCTGAATGTCAGACATTATATTTGTTCCCAATCTTCATGACTATAAATAATGATATGATGCTTATCTTTCCGCATGCTGCTTTATCTACATTTAATTCGATTCCACTGATTTGCTACAAATGCAATTACTTGGTCAAAGCAGTTTCTAGATAAACTTTTTTGGGTATAAACATCGTTGGATAGATTTTTTTTTTTAAACTATAACTATAATATATTCAAGGACAAGGAAGCTCTCTGGAACCTCTTTGATAAGGGCACTAATCCTGTCCTGAAGGGTTCTGTCTTTATGTGTAACCATGTCCGAAAGGCCTCACCTAGAGACCTATTAAGTTAAATAACTTCCCTTTCAAATGAAAGAAAATACAAACACTCTCAGACAAACTAAAATTGAAAGAATTACTGACTTTTTTGCCTTTAAGCACCACATTCAAAGAAATATTGAAGGATTTTTCTAAGGCAGAAGAACTTATCTCAGATAAAAATATGGAAATACAAGAAATAAAAAGAATCAGAAAATGTAAATAGGTGGACAAATTTAAATGTCCAATTTATGCAGCAACACCAACTTAAAAGACACAGAGACTTAATAGGTGAAACCATACAAAATATGAGAGCAAGGTAACAGAATTAAACTTCACAAAATTCTTTCACGTTTGAAAAGTGAGTCAAGAAACCATTTTTTATTGGTCTTTAACAGATTGTTTGTTATAATGACTGTATGGCCATTAAAGGAATGGGAAGAACTGATAACTAAGGAGGCAAGAGAGATGAAACTGGAAGATAATTCAAAATATTTTTTAAAAAAATGCAAGAATGACGGTGGTAAAATCCCTCCATATATGTATGGGCAACTGTGTTAGCTGTCAATGGGCTAAATATTGATTAAATGCAGCATCTGTGCTGAAGAAGGTGAGGACGCAACTGGACACTTTGAGACATGAAGACAGAAAAGAGGTAAAGGTGGTGGATGGGACCAAGGAGGAGTTAAGGTCACAGGTGAGGAGAGCACGACAGAGAATTGACAGGATCAAATTCTGTTTGAAAACGCCATAATGAGAACTAATTCTGTGTGTGCTAATTAGACGAAAATAAAATTAAAATATTAAAATAAAACATTATTAAAGTAAAACACATAGCTGTACATCCTATTATGGTTGATTTTAATGTCAACTGGCTACAAGTTAGCATCTCCTGAGCCTGAGGAGGGAGTCTCAGCTGAAGAACTATGCTCACCTAGTTGGATTGACTTGGCAATGGCCCACCCTGATTGTGGGAGGCACCCTTTGGTAACAGCCCAGACTTTAATTAAAAGGGCGTGACAGAAAGAAGTTTATCTTGCATTTTGCTTGCTTAGCCTCCTCTCCTGCTGCTGCTGATTCCATCCCTGACAGCAGAACCAGCGTTTCCAAGTATTCATTATGGACTGGGGACCAGCGACTCTCCAGGAATCTTCAGGGTTTCTGGCACTGGGTTAGGAGTGCTGAAGTGGCCTGCCAGCTTTAGTGAGAGGTAGCACTGTGCAAGTACCTCTAGCTGACTGTTGAGGCAGCAGCCTCGAGGACCAAGGAGCAACCAAGTTCTCAGCTTCTCAGTGTGATTTACCTGGTGTCACTATCTGCGTAGCCCCCAAATGCCCCTACTCTCTAACCAGCAGTCTAAGCTCTCGTATGGCTTTGCAGCCAAAATAGAATGTCCCAGTCTGGGTGACCTAATTGATGGGCACTCATTTTCTAACAGTTCTGGATGGTGGATGTTGGAAAGTCGATATCAGAGCCCTTGGCTATTTGGATTCTGGTGTTGTTGGTACTCTACCTGGCTTGTAGACTATGTCTTCTCATGGAGAAAAAGTAAGCAGACCCTCATCTCTGTCTCTTCACCCAAGGCTGCTGAACCTTGTCACACTAGGGCTGCACCCTGTGACCTTATACAATCCTTTGTTGTTGTTGCTGCTGCTGTTTTTAGATAGGGTCTCATTATGTAGCCCTGGCTGGCACTTACTACATAGACTAGATTGGCCTCAGATTCACAGAAATCTCCCTACCTCTGTCTTTGCCTCCTGAGTGCTGGGGTTAAAAGCATGTGTCACTACACTCTGCCAATGCTTATATGATCTTTATTATGTCTCATGATGGTTTGGATGAGAAAAATATCTCACGGTCTTGGGTATTTGAACAATCTGACCCTCAGTTGGTGGCACTCTTTAGGAAGTTTAGTTTTAGCTGTGCTTGAGGAAATATGTCACTTGGGGACCTCACTGTGTTGACTTTGACCTTAAATAGCCTCTCCTACCTTATTTGCTCCCTTTGCTTTGTGGTCTCAACTTCCTGTTCCCCAGTCATACCTGGGCTCTGTTGCCTTTCACAACACTGTCTTCACTGTCATAGACTCCAATGCTCTGGGACTCTCCAACTAAGTAAATTAAACTAAGAGAGCTAAATTCTTTCTCCAAGTTGCCTGGATCATGATGTTTTATCACAGCAACAGAAAAGAAACTAATACTGCCCCTTAGTCACAATATAGGAAGATAGGGATGGGCGTAACAGAACATCATTCAGGTCCAAGTGACACCTTTTCTTCACTTCAGCCTCTGATCCAGGTCTTTGAGAACAGGCCAGGCCTTTTGTAAACCCACATAGGTAGTTCTCCCCTTAAAAAAGCTGAGGGAAGAAAAGGAAGTTCCCTTGTACTACCAAAGTGCAAAGTTTCCCCTACTTTGGTTGGCTTAAGTCATAGTCATAGGAACACTTCACTCAAGCAATCTGCAACTGTAGAGAAAGAAGAGATGGGTTTGCAGTTGTGTGAAGAACTAGGGAGCTTCCAGAGAAACGGTCATGATATACAAAGCAAGAGAGTAAGTAGGTAGCCTGGCTGACTTGACAACACTTGATTCAGAATGGACAAAGATGGTACTACAAGGTAGGGAATGCCTTCTGCATCTTGCTGCCAAAACTGGAGACTGTGGCTGTGTGAAGAGAGAGAAGGTAGAGGAGGGTTTTACACCTCCCACCCCCAGGTTGGCTTATAGCACATGTCCCAAGAGGCAGAACAGATATACAGGGTGGGATCCTAATATGGACTCAGTGTTTCACAAAAGGATTATTTGAGCAACAAGATAGATCATTAGGCAGTGTCAGCCCTGAGCCTATCCCAACTATGAGTCTGGTATGACCCATGGATGAGTTCCCTTCTGCTGAGTTGTGTCTTGATATCCCATGAGCTGGCTGGGAAGGAATATGATGGTGTAGCCGTAGAGTGTATAATACAGAAAACGTATTACACAGTAGTAAGAGATAAGGTTAGCCAAAGGGACCATTGCAGAGAAAAGTACATTCACGGAATGAGAACAGGAAATGCAAAGGGGCCCTTGTACCCACTTATATGTTGAAGCTTAGTACTATTTTTAAGTCTCTGGAACAAAGAGATTTCCTAAGGGGGCATTTTTTATCTAGGTGATTGTTAGTTTTGTTGAGATTTTTTTTTTCCCTCGGAAGGGAGGGGGAAACTGCTTTTCTTTGTTTTTTTAACCAAAAATGCCGTGTCTCAACTCAAGGCTAGAGAAACAAATTGGATCCCCAAATTATGAGATAGAATAGAGTTATTTTTTAATTTAAAGAAAGAAAAAAAATAAGTAAATTTGTTTTAAAAAACGGCCATGCTTTACCAAGAGGCCATTGTCTTTCCTCAATAGGCTCCAATAAAGCCCTGCTACCTCTACCTTCTTTGTGTTTGTAAGGTATTTTAAATATTGTGGAGAAATTGTTCTGTTCCTTCCTTCCTTCACATGGTATTTCAGATCCTTAGAAGAGTTATTTTGATATTTTTTCCTTTCTAAAAATTGATATGTTCCCAAAGACACAGGAGGTGGGGCCTGAAGCTAATGATGAGAGAGAAGACTATTTGTGATGTCCTTCATGCCAGCTAATCTCGAACCAGTTATCTGACTCATGGGCAGTTTTTCTCTTTTTATTTTTCTTTATCTGGGTTTGTGAGCTTAAGTCCATTTCTATACAAGCCAGAGTAATGAAACACGGGGCTCTAGAACCCCTCTGTGATAGCAGAGAACAGCATTGCAATTGGTGAGCGTGATGGAGTTTATTTGGACAAGCGCATCCCTGTCTTCCACAAAGATATTGGTGATGAGCTGTACTTGCCTCCTGCAGGGATGGGATTGGACCAGTTAGGAGACTTTGATGAGCTGTACTTGCCTCCTGCAGGGATGGGATTGGGCCAGTTAGGAGACTTCTCCGGTTCCTGGAAAGATCTCTTTGTTATGGAATGGGTATGTGTATGTGGTAGGGGAGGGGCTCTCAGCATATCAGGAAATAAGTCAAGTGAATAGTTGCAATAGAAGTCTGTAGTTTTCCAAGGAGGACCCCAAGGGAAGTATCTCCCAGTTCCAGTGGCCTTGTGTTCTTTCTACTTTAAACAGGCCAGCACACGATCAGTATACAGCTTACATAAGACCCAGCCAAACTAATGTAGCTCATAACATTGCCTTCCCGACACCCGACACCTACTGCCCTCATCATCAGATGCTGATTTGCTTCCATAGGGATTGACTGCCTAAAGTATTCCTTAGCTTGCATTCCTTGGCCTCATTTGGTGCCCAGCACCCAGTGAACATTCATTACACATTCAGGGGACACAAAAGAAACAAAAAGTATTGCTTTCTTCTCAGAGCTCATCATGGCCCCCAAGTGAGTAAATAATTCATCTACTTGTTTTAATGAATATTAAAATGAACTCTTTAATGAATATTTATTTAGGAGATAGATAATATTTACATCTACACAGTACCTTGCAGATATAAGACACTTAATAAATATCTCTTAAATTACTGAGAAAATCCTAATACAGCATAAAACAGTCTTCCTTCTGTGAGTGCATATGTAAACAATCTATCCTCTCCCCTTCACACACACACACACACACACACACACACACACACACACACACACACACACACCATTTCAGAAGGATTTCTTTCAGTTAGAAGAACGCTGGGGGGCGGGGGAATCTGATTTTAAAGAAGCAAATTCTAATATAGAAATTAAATGCCTGCCATGCATTGTCTTTGTACCCAAGACAGCACATGTCTATAAAGGGTATAGGTGGATGCCCTGTCTAACCAATGCAACAGAAGAGTGGTTCTGAAGGCCAGAGTTCAGTGGGTCTGGACAAACTCTTGTGCTAAGGAGAATGGCACAGAATCCCTAAGTCCCTATGAGTACTAGAGGGAGAGGGTGGCATTATGATACCACAGCCATGTGACAAGGTGAGGAGGAAGTCTGTGTACACTGAAGATTCTCGTCAAACTCACACACAGACTAGCTTCTGGCAAAGAATAAATTGTTTTATTTGCACTCAACATTGGCCTCATCAGCTGTCTACCCACTACATGGAATGCTGACCATGAAATTGTGTGATAACAGGCCAAGGTAAGAGCCTGGTGAGGGACTAATTCTAGGGGGGTCTAAGAAGATGAAGCTGGAGGAGAGAAGGTGGGTCCTGTGGCAGAGCTAATAGTCTCAGGAGGACAGGCACGGAGAAGAGGGGCACTTCTGAAGATGCAGAAGTGTGAAGGGAGAACAAGGAGGGAAAGTGACCCAGGCTGACAAAGGAGGGTCAAGGCTATATCTTGAATACACTCTCTAAAAGGTATAGACTGGAACTTGATTGAGACCTTGAAGTCATTAGGGGAAGAAGGTCAAAGTAAATGGGTGTTTGGACAAATTGAGAGAATAAAGAGCCAGAACTAAGAGAGGGGGACGTCAAGTGTGACATTGGCTGTGCCACCCAGCTCAGACCCCGTGAAGAGGAACTCAGAGCTTTGACAGACTCAATTTCTATATCAGAAAAATCAAACGACTAGTCTGTCCAAGTTCATCAGTTGCTGTCATTATCATGGGGCCATGGCAATGGGAAATTCCTTTAAAATTCATATACAGAACAGGAATGCTAGTTCTGTGGATGGGATAGCTTTTATAATCTCAAAAAATAAAAATAAAAAGAAGTCTTTTAAAAACTTTACTTCCCTCAGTGAAACTGTCAGGTGTTCCCTCCGACAAGGGTGGCCAGGCATGGTGCTGTACATGATCTTCATACAGATCCCTGAGGATAACAGCCTCAGTCACTTTGAGGCTCTGATGTGTCCTCTGCCCCTAAGTCTGCCTGGCCTCTAAGGCAATTCTCACCATATGGCACAGCTGCTGAGGACTGTGGGGGTTCCAAAGTGTCAGACTAAGGGTTTCCACAGCCACTAATTCAGGATTGTGTGTATCCCCATTAATATTTAAATACATTACCAAAATGAAGGAGGGGTTAAATTTCTTAGTAGCTGATGCCCACAGGGTATTAATTTTATGATTCACTTAGTTGTTACAGTCAGTCTCCCAAATGTTTTGGCTCTGGTACCAAAAGCCGTGTCAGGACAATGGTGCCATGTCCCATCAAGTTCTAGCCAAAGATGCCACCACCAGAAAATCGAACAACCTCTGGAATTCTTTCAACCCACATTATGGCCAGTTTTCAAAGCTTAAGGATGTAAAAAAAAATCTTGAAAGTACAATAAGAATAAAATCAGTTTTTAATTGAATCACTGCAATATACCAGTAAGGCTAGTTAAGCACATAATTAATTGTTGTAACTATAGCAACAGGATTAACTGGCACTATTAGGGTGGGCACCAGGGGTTCAATGAGAGACTCTTAAGAAGACAAGTGTTAGGAGATTGCAGAAAATAATTCACTCCTCTCCAGTGGTTCTCCAGAGAGCTGCATACTCTTTTGCAACCCAAAATAAATCCATTTAATAATATTTTCTTAGATTCACGCAGCTTTCCTGATCCCAGAGGGCCCTGGGGTGCTTTGTAAGCCATGAACATAAATATAGATCTGGAATAATGTATCAGGCCAGATTTTCCCAGTACTTAAACAACTCTCTGGCGGTTTGTTCTGCACCTCTGGAAGCTCCATTACCTTCAGGATACACACAATCAGTAATTTATTAAGTGGAGTCCCCACAGGCCCAAGGCCTGAAAACTGGCACGAAGAGAGGTGCTCCTGAGATGGGGCTCTTATTTATTTATGCTCTACCTCATTCCAAAAAGGATTAGAGCGACCTTACAGAATACACAGAGTACATCAGCATGAAATAACTACAAGCAGGAAATCCAAGCTTGGGCACATTAGAGAAAGAAATTTCTAAATATACAGAAGCAGTTCCTCCTTACATTGTAAGAGGATGGAAATAAAAGGAGTGGCCTGAACTAATTAAAAATTTTCTCTGTAGTTCATGGTCATCTAAGGGGTAAAACTAAGGACATGATGTATGTGTCTCTATGGTAGTTAACCCCAGAGAATAAAGACCAAAGATGTAAAACTAGAAACTTATTTTGCCTTTACAAAAATGTGTAGGAAAATATCTTTGTGATGTTGGGTTGGACCAAGGGTTTCTTCATATAAAGGTACAAATAGGGCATAAAGAAGATGAGAAATTGAATAAACAGTAAAGACGTGAATATGAACAGAGCAACAGCGCCCTCCCTCTCCTGTCCTGACGGCTCTGTGTGTGTAAATCTCATAACAAAATCTCTTGCTTGGAATACTTAACAGATGATAATTTGAAAATGTTTTCAGCTGGACAAGAAGACTGAATTTCAAGCTGCTCTGGGCTTCATTATGAGATCCTGTCTGAAAACAAGACAAAACAAAACACAAAGACGGAATGGATCTCAATGTTAGATAGCATACCTAGCATGATCAGTGCCTGAGTTCAATGTCAAGAAAACAGCAATTGAGCTCTGTGTTCTTAGTCAGAAATGGAGACAAATGACCCAAACGCCAGAAGTTCAAGTTCAGCCAGGACTACATGGCAAGACTCTATCAAAAAAAAAAAAAAAAAAAAGAAAAACGAATGAAGGATCAACAGGAAATACTCAATTAGATCTCTGTACTTTTAAACAGTAAAGAAAGAAGAGGTAAGGAGTATGTATACACAGAATGTATTTGCAATTTATACCTATATATAAATCAGAACATTTAATAATTGACAATATGATGTCAAATGGTTTCACTTTAGAAAGGAACAAATCATATAAACAAATAAATTGTAGAAGAAAATTCCCAAATTACTCAATAGGGCATTAAAAAAAAAAACACCTCCCCATCCTCAGGAAATAAAAATTCAAATAAAAACCTCCTCCTCATCAGGAAATAAGAACACAAGTGACAGTGAATATTTCACACATCAGGTTGGCAGAAGAAAAACAAAAATGCCTTCAGGTGGGAGGAAACCTTGTATGACCCCTATAGACAGTGATCTAAAACAGCTTGGTCACACTTCCTGAGGAGGACGGCTGAAGGACAGCCCCCACAGGCCCATTATAGGTCACTGTCATGGTCTTTGCTAAGTTAGTTGGTTGATTTGAGCCTTTGATTTTGAAAACTAATATTTGATGATTACATGAAATACTTTCTGAACTGCTTTTTGTATACAATACATGGTCACCAGTATCACTAGTGACAAGAAATAAAACCAAAACAAAAAACCCTCGGTAAGACTCACAGAGATGGACTTTCTGACTCTCTTTAAGGGATATGATAGTTTGAGAAATGTCCCCCATAAGTGCATGTATTGGAATACTTGGTCCCCAGCTGGTGGTGCTGTTTGGTGAGGATTAGAAAATGCTGTTTTACTAGGGGAAGTGTGTCACTGGAGGAGGGTGCTATCTCCAGTACATCCTTTCTGGTTCACGCTTGCTGGTGTGGATGTAATCGCTCAGCTTTCTGCACCTGCCACCACGCCTGGTACTTTCTGCCATGCTTCCCTGCTACGATGTCTTTGTATCCCTCTAGAGCCATCAGCCCAAACAAACTGTTTCTTCTATAAGTTGCCTTAGTCATGGTGTTTTTAATCACAGCAATAGAAAAGTAGGTAATACAGAAGTTCATACCAGGTTGTATGTTGTTGCTGTGAATGAAATATGAAGATCCTGTGAATGTTGAATTTTGGAGGAATGTGGAATTTCAGAGGACTTTGGAAATTTAGACTAGAAAACTGATTGAATAATATAAGCCAAAAGGGCCATTCTGTTATGAACCTGTAATACAGTAGTTCTGACAAAAGTACGGTTTGTGAAAAACCAGCTCAGGATGTTTCAGAAGGGAATGATAATAGTATCTGGACTAGAGGCTGTTCATGTGATCATTTGACAAAGAATATGCCTGCTTTCTGCTCATGTCCTGAAAACTCGCATGAGGCTGAATTTGAAAACAATGGATTGATGTTTTTGGCAGAGAAAATGTCAAGACTGTCAATGTAATGTTGAGTTTGTGGGGTGGTTATTATTAATAATACTTCCACAGGTCTACAATGGAAAAAAGGCAAAATGGAGCAGAAAGAATAAGAAATGTACAATTTTTAGAGGAAAAGAACAGCAGGAACATTAATGTTGCAGCCATGTCTGTGGAGATAATCACAGATAAAGAACTCCTGATCTGTACTGTAACAAATAAAAGGTGCCAACAGGGAAAGACCCTGCCCAGATAAGCTTCCCACTATGGTGTTTTTTTGCTCCTTGAAAGGAACTGAATAAAAGGGCTATTGCTAAATATGATTTAAGGAGACTACTCTCCATCATAAGCAAGCAGCCCTAATTGGCAGTGTCATCTATTTGGGGCTGTCTTTAGAGACATGAAGGATAAAAGAGTGAAGGAGTCATGAATTCTTCCTCTGCAGGGCAACTTACTGTCATGTCTTCCTGCCATGATGGACTCTTACCCTCAGGATCCGTAAGCCAAAATAAACTCTTTATTCCATAAGTTGTTTTTGGTCGTGACATCTTAAAACAGCAATGTAAAAGTGACTAAGACAATTTTTACTAGTTATAATTCATAAACCCATCAGAAAAAGACCCCTAACAAGTGGAGAGGAGTTCAGGACTGAGAAGCTTTGCTTCACTGCTCCTTCCCAGAGTACAGCCAGTGTGCCAGTGACTCGAAAGAGTGTCGTGGTGGTGTCCTTTTGTATGATTACTTTAATGCCATCGTTATCTTCATTTGACTCTTTTGTGCTTGCTGTCCGGTGCCGAATGTATGGTTTGCACACAAGTGCTCCAAAGTGGAGGCTGTTACTCACACGCTCCTTCCCTGGTCAACACTGTCTCACAGGTGCCAACCACTCTGGAAAGAGTTATACATTTTAGACTTGGAAGTTTGTTCTGATAGGCTATGAGGAAGGAGAGAGTGCAAGCCACAGAGCTCTTACCCCACTTGTCTCAATAGCTTAAGATGTGAGAAAGAGAAAATCAAATCTCCTCACATATATGTATATAAATATATATACATATCTCTTGTGTTTTTGTGTATGTGTATATATATATGTGTGTGTGCATGTATATACAATATTTATGTGGATATATACACATAAATGTATATACATTCATATGCATGTATGAATGTATATATGTATGAATATATGTATGTATTCACATCTGGATAGTGCCTAGAGGGACCAGTTGTATCAGGCATGGTGGCCAGATTTTGTAATTCACTTTCCATTGGGGATCCCAAGATTTCTGAGTTACATTGTTCAGTTCTTGGAGCTTCCTTGTAAGTGTCAAATGTCCCTATCTCTCAGCACATTAACTATGTCCTGTGAACTTATCAGTTACTCAGCAATAAACTCAATGTATGTTGCACTTGAGTACCATACAAAGCACAGGCTTTTCTTTCTTTCTTCTTTTTTTTATTTCCTGAACCAAGCAAAAGAGTGACTCAGTAAGAAAGGATTTGAATTTACGTACTGTTATATTGTGCTTTGAGGATTTTCCCAGCCACAAAGAACAATGGAGACTTGGCTCATAAATGCTGATATTAACTGATCATTCTCTATAAATATCAGTCCAGGTTCCATAAAAATGGGTTGGGCTGATGTTGCAATCACTTTCTCCATGAAGTTTCTGTTCAGTACTTGGTGGTCAGAGGAAAGGATCTTTACTTAAATAACTAGTGCACTCAATTCTAATCCTAACTATTTCTCTCTGGTGTATGTTCTGAGAGCAAGAAACTACTGATATATATTCTTGATTTTTTTAAAAGGGTAAGAGCCTCTTTTTAAAATAATTTTTTAAAATAAAAATACTTTCTTAAATACAAAAGAGTGGAGTGATGTCTCACATTTCTGTGTGTCAAATTTTACTTCCTAATGCACAAAAAAATAGATTTGGGGAACTAAGGTCAAGATTTTTTTCTATTTAATTGTAAGTGTTCATATGATGACTCAACACTAATTGTGGTGTATGTGTGTGTGTGTAGGCATGCATCTGAAATGACACAGTCATAGAAGTCAGAATATAACTTTTGGGAGTCATTTCCCCTGTGTTACCTTCTGGGATATAGGGATCAATATCAGTTTTTTGTTTGTTTGTTTGTTTTGTTTTGTTTTTTGTTTATTGAGACAGGGTTTCTCTGTATAGCCCTGGCTGTCCTGGAACTCACTCTGTAGACCAGGCTGGCCTCGAACTCAGAAATCCACCTGCCTCTGCCGCCCAAGTGCTGGAATTAAAGGCATGTGCCACCACTGCTCGGCGCAATCTCAGATTCTTGGGCCTACGTGTACCTGTACTCATTGATCAACGTTGTCAACCCTCTTTAGTCTTTCTCAGCAAGGGATTGCCATGTTTTTAAGGAAGAAATTTTTCCTTTGAGATGTCTGTGGAGCAGAGCCTGGGGACATAGACCTGTCATCCCAGGCACTTAGGAGACTGAGTCAGGAGAATCCTGAATTCAAGGCCTGCCTGGGCTATACAGAGTGCTATCAAAGCTATTCTGAGCAACTTAGTGAGGCTCTGTTTCAAAATAAAAAATAGGAAAGCGTTCTGGGGCTATAGCTGAGATGTGGTATACTTGCCTGGCATGTGGAAGGTCCCGAGTTAATCCCCATCAACATCATCCCCTCACCCCCCAAAAAATTGTGTGAACCAGGCTCTATAGGGAGACAACTATCCAGGGAATGGGGACAAAGGGAAAAATAGGATTCTGTCAGTGGTTCCTGGCCACTCATTCCACTTGGTTGCTGCTCTGTGCTGGCCCCATGAAAGATCTGCTGCTCCCACCGTGGATTTTCCCTCCAACTGCCACCTAGATCCTTAAGAATGAAAGTGAAAATTTGGTATGTGCTGGACTCTCTTCTCTCATTACTCTGTGATTTCCATTTTGCCTCTAATGAGTATGATGAGTGGCTTTCCCCTCATTGTCCTCCCAGAAAGGATGCTTTTTCAGATGCTTCCCGACTGAGCAGTCAGCTGATGCTCTGGAATTCCCCCCAATATATTCTCCTTTTTGTATGAGTGACCTCTATATGACCACCCAGTGTACAAGTGCAACATGCAGAGGATGCTTGGCTCTGTCCATGAGATCTCAGGTCAATCAAGTCAATTTATAAACTTGGTGTTCTCTCTCTCTCTCTCTCTCTCTCTCTCTCTCTCTCTCTCTCTCTCTCTCTCTGTTTCTTCCTTCTTTTCTTTTTAAAAACACTTTGAAGGGTTAGAAGGCTCCCTTCAGAATGACTCCAGAGACTATATGGGCACACTTAAGAAGCCAGCCCTTACTTATGAGGAGAAAAGAAAAGTATTGGCATCTGCTCTAGGCTGAACTTGAGGTCAGCACGTGGCCTGTATCATGGAAAAGTCAGTAAATGGCTTTCATCATGAAAAGAAAAGACCAAGTTTGGCACTTTGGCAAACACACACACACACACACACACACACACACACACACACACACACATCTCAACCTGGAGACTGTTAGCAATGTCTCTTTTGCCTTTACACATAAAGCCCTGTCTTCTGTGTAGTTTTGCTTCAAGTAACCTCAAAGTCATCAGGCACAGGTTAAATAAAACTAAATAGCTAACTAAAAAAATCTCTCTTTACATATCACAGCACAGAGCTACTTCTCTGACTTGAGATAAAAATCTTATCAGAAAACAAAGCTTATAAGTCCATTGTTTTTTTACAGTTTACTTTTACCACATTTCACTAAGTGGCACACACTTTTGTTGCCTTCTTCCTATGATACAGACATGGTTTAATTGCTGTTGGCCTGTTTTACAGGGAGAAACCAGGTTGACCTCTCATCATATTGTCCATTGATGTGTTACCACGGAGCCCGTGCCCCTCATTAATTTTGATGATTATAATAAAATGAAGCTGTGAATTCTATTCAGACCCCACTCTCTGGGGTGTTTTTAAATCTGTTTCCATGAAACAATCAAGAGGAGATGGATGTAAGTCAGCGCCCAATATTACCCTTTAAACATGCGTTTTGGCAGACACAGGGGTACATTCCTGTAAACCCAGCACTTAGGAGGCTGAGACAAGAGGATTGCCAATTTGAGTCCAGTCTGGGCTACAAGGCATGACCCAGTCTCCCAAACATCACAAACAAATAATAAATATTTTTTCTGAAAAATAAGAACCTTTTCTTATAGGAAACAAACAAACCAAGGAAAACAAAAAAAGTTCAAAATAACAGCAATAAAAGCGGGGGCTGATTAAGAAATTAAAACCCATGATTTGCAGAAAGCCTTTGTATCGCTGCTGTGAGAAGAGTCGATGGAGTTTCAGAAGAAAGGTAGGTGGTGGGTCCTTGGGCAGGACCTAGGCTACTGAGGAAGTACAGGTAAACGGTATCTGAGCTAAGCATTTGTAATGTTACTAATTCTCAGAAAGGTTTTGTAGGACAGTCTTCTCCCAGCTTGCAGAGGTAAATAAACAAATGTTTGCACCTCCTGTAAGTTCTTGGGTATTGATCAGAAAGGCCCTGGATGTGAGAACAGAGGCTGAGTATCTCTGAGACTCCTGATCCATCTTGATGGTGCTACGTTCAGGCCCATGAAGTGCTGTCTGGTGGACAGTGGGTCAGGACAGCAGGAACATCCCATTGTAATCCTCTATTCAAGAGGAGGACAGTGCCCTGTCATCCCACACCTGATTCTGAGGGAAATGATGCTGTGAAATGGAATGGAGAAGACAGAGTAATCAAGTCCCTGAGCCTTCCAGAGAACCTTCAGTACAGCAGGGAGAGTCCCCAGAACAGGCATCCACTAGTGCTGAGGGTGGGTGGGGGTGCAGGGGGGGATACACAGTCTTAGCTTTGCAGATGGTTCCTGTAACTCTGCTGAGACAAGAACATGAGGTGGACAGTGTCCTTGTCAGCCGAGGAGTCTCTCAGAAGCTGAGAGTAAAGGCTCTCCAAAGATGCTGGGAATTCTAAACAGAGGTGTTTGTAGTGAAGACACAGTTTCAGGCTGCCTTAGTGGGTGGATCTTGAGGCAGGGCGCCCAGTCAATCCTGGAAAATGTACAGTGATGGATAGGACATCATTCATGTGATAGTCTCGACCTCTAGAAAGGGAGGCACAGTTTCAAACTGATTCAGATATTCATAAAGGAATAGGTAAGTACAGCAAAACACCCCAGAGAGTCACAGGTGACCATCTTAGAGTTAACATACAATAAGGATTGCCTCTCGAACCAGAGTGCAATGTCAGACTACCCCATGGGTTGTGTTGGAAGGAATCTGCTATCCAGACAGAAAGGTGAAAAGATCAACCACTCCCTCATGCCTGTAAACAAAATTCTAGACAAATCACGTGCTTAACAACTCAAACACCATAAAAACATCAGGAGACAATCAGAAGGAACATCTAACCTTGAGAGGGGGAACAGGATTACACAAGAGACAAAATGCACAAACCACCCTGAAAAAGTTGATCAATAGTCCTGGGTCAAGGATGCATATCAGCCTCTCTCAAAGGCCAGAGGAGGCCACTTATGGGATTTGAGTTAAGCAAAAGCTTGCCTCTTCCCTCTGCTCCACACAGCTTCCATCGCAGCCTCCCTTTCTCCATCCAATCACATCCTCTGTGTCCTCCTGGGTTATGTCTGAGTGTGAAATACCATCCTTTCGAGGTACACATGTTTGAACAATTGGCAACCAGCTGGGGGTGCTGTTTCAGTAAGTTGTGGAGCTTTTCCGGACACAGTGCCTAGCCTGCAGAGAGCTTCTAGCTGGCCTGGGTTCTGGCCCATGCTACCTGTGTCCTATTCCATGGAGAGAGCTTCTAGCTGGCCTGGGTTCTGGCCCATGCTACCTGTGTCCTATTCCATGGAGACATGATGAGCCCCAACTGCACCTCCCTGGCTATAAACCGTTCCATGCCTTCCCCGCCTTGATTTGACCCTCTGAGGCTGTGACCCAGCTGTTCCCGTGAGCTATTCCGTTAGTGACGAGGGGTATAACTTTTGTTAACAGGTTGGACTCGCTTCGCATCCATCTTTTCAATAAGTTCTAGGGAGAAAAAAATTAGTCAAGAGGGATTTTTGTTTGTTTTGCTTTTTGCTTTTTATTGGCTTGTTTGTTTTGAGGCAGGATCTCAAAGCCCAGATGGACCCTGAACTCAAATTTGCTATGTAGTCAATGGTGACCTTGAACTTCTGCTTCGTCTGCCTCTACCTCCTGGGTGCGATAATCATAGGTGTGTGCCAGCGTGCTCCTGCATGCTTGTCAACCACACTGCCAACTGAGCTGCTTCCCTCAGACCTCAGGAAGTTTGTTTCTTATTTGTATTTTTTTTTTAATGTTTGTAGCGAAAATTTATTCACACGCTCCTTGTGTAATTAAAAATAAATGAAATTAAATATGTGCTGGTTGGGTTTCTGCGATTTAATTTCCATCTGCCAATGAAATAAGTCTGAAACCTGTCATTTGAGTTAATGGTCCAACTTAATATGTTGCTCTTTGGAAGAAAATCAAACTGTGAGACTCACAGAAGAGCTCTGTGCCTTGGAAGGCTCTTAGGGTCACAGCATGTTTCTTCCGATGCTTGCTTTTCTAGGTGTGTGTGCAATGTGCCTTTGCCCTGGTGTTTTACCTTCCTGGCCTTGGGCCAACATAAAAGGCTGAGTGGCCAGGCCGGCGGCTTCCCCTCTTGCAAACAGCAGAGAATAAACAAGTGGTTACTTGGTCTGTTTCTAGATGGAATCAAAGTCCAGCAGGTAGGATGTTTATGTGAGGGGTGAACTGAAGTGGCTCATTGTTTGCCTTCCTCAAATAAGCTAAGTCCCTTTTCTGTTTTGCAGACTGCATCCTGGTGACATGCTAGCCCAAGGCACAGAAACAGTCTGACATGGGTGATTGGAACTAAATACATAAACTAAGTGTCTGGAAGCATCTGAGGTGAGGCAAAGCTTCAAAGGCACAGCCTTGCCTCCCCACTTCCTGACCAAACTCTACTCAGCTAGGGGATAGTGTGATAGAGTCAATCTTTTTGACAAAACATCTTAGCCACTCAAGGGAAAAGAACTCACCCAAGGCTTACACCAGATGGCTAAACAAGCACGAGGCTAGTGTCGAGCTCTGTATCCTGCCACATCTCCTTTCTGAATGGTGGCCATGATGTACTTTGACTGAACACCTACATGTGCCATAGAAAGTAAGAGATGTCCCAAATCCACTTAGGGTGGTACTCTTTCATTTATTTGGCTTCTCTATTTCAATGTCTGCACTGTACTCGTCCCTCTGTAGCTGCAGGCATGCGGCTTGTATGATGCTTCTGTTTTGGGCAGGACTCAGACACTGCAGACATGGCCAGTGCATAAAGTGTAGAGTAGAGGGAAGTAGAGTAAGGGTGTGTGTCGAGTGTCAAGGATCCAGCTGCTCCTTTATAAGGAACACCAAGGAAGGCCGCTGAGGTCAGTTTGTGGGTGCATGAAGGTAGTGAGGGAGGAAGTCTTGTAGGTACCTGGTAAGAGGGTACCACGTAAAGAAGTGCAAAGGCACTGAGGTGAGAGTGTGTTTTATGCTTTAATGTAGTCTAGGACACGAGGAGGTAAGAGCAGAGAAGTGCATTCCTTACAGACTTCCAGACCAATCCAAGGGCTTTAACTCGTACTATGTCAAGTCACGTAGAAATCTCTGGAAGGAGTCGTTTGCAGAACAGACGCATGTTATGACATGTCTTATTAAAGGTCTGTGCACTTGTTTTCAGTAAAGAATAGAGCATTCAGACCTGCTTGGAAACTAGGACAATGAGCAAAGGAACATTGCAGGGGCCCTGTACCCTTTGATTTCTACCATTGTGAAATGGAGTGTGACATCATCTGTACTGCATTTGGTTAAATGGCAGATAAATAGACATGAAAAGAAGTTGAAGATGTAATGATTGGCAAACTGGAGTCCACAAAATTAAAAAAAGAAGACATCTAACAGCAAAGGAAACAATTGGTGAAGTGAGGAGACCACCTCCAGAATGGGAGAAAGCAACTACACATCCAACAGGAGATTAATGTGTAGGATATGCGAAGCCCTACAGAAATGAAACAAAATCCCCGATTAACCAACCAAGAACGGGCCAATGTGTTGAACAGACAGCTCTGAAAAGAAGACAAGTGGTCAATGAATACTTCAAAGAGAGTTCAACAACTATCAGAGGCATGCAAATTAAAGTTGCTCTTGGAAGTTTTTCCCTAATATTAGAATGGTTACCGTGAAGTAACCAAATGGAAGCAAATGCTGAGAGGGATGAGGGGAAAGAGAAACACTTATCTGCTGCTTCTGGAGAACTACGCTTGTGTTTTCACTACAGAAGTCGATATGGAGATCACTTGGAATAACTGGACAAGTAAACTATCTGCTTGGGTCTACACCCAAGGGATTTTGAGTTAGTATACTACAGAAAGACTTGCACATCTCTATTCATAACCGCACTATTTACTACTGCCAGGAAATGGAGCCCACCTAGATGTTCATCAAGAGATGAATGGAAACTCACAAAATGTGGTGTGGTGTATATACAAGGGGTGAAGTGTAAAACCATAAATGAAATCCTAGTACCTAGGTACTGCAAGGAAACAAAATGACTTCCCCAAATTCTCTTCTTAACCTCTATAAGTATGCCTTGGCAGTAAACATCTCATACTAAATAAATAAATGTAGTTAAGATTAAGAAATTCCCATTAATGTAGAGAATTATAGAAGACACTAATGTTGACCTCCAGCCTCCACGTATATGTGCACATGTACATCCCCCATCCCAAGCACATGCCTCTCTGTTCCTTCAATTGTGAAATGGGGTGTGATATCAAGTGTGCTGTGTTGTGCCCAGCAGATTCTGTGCAGTCTGAGAAGGAAATCATGACATTTGTAGGAATAAGAATGGAAGTGAAGATTATTCAATCAAGGAACACAAGCAAGACTTCCAAAGTACTCAATGATTTCTCGCACGTAAAAGTGAAAAGAGTATGAGCCAAAGAAATGGTTTCTGCTTGAAGCTTTACCATCAAGTAGAACCTACATTCTAGATAGAGAGATAAAGAAGCAACTTTGGAATTATGTAAACACACACACACACACACACACACACACACACACACACACACACACACACACCACACCACACATGCATGCATGCATGCTCATTTGCTTACTCATGCATGCACGGGATGGGGAGATGGATATTATTCATGTTTAGCCTATGATTTTTCTTAGTTATCAAACAATATTGTGCATCCGTTGGTGATCAGCAGGACCAATACTGATACCCGGAGGCTCTGGAGTCCTTTAGGCCCTAATGAAGAGCTGAAGAGCAGGGATATGGGGAGTTAGTGGTCCAGGCATAAAGTCTGAATAGCTAGATGAAGAGTGGGTGGGATGGAGAGTCTGAACAGCAGGTCTATGGGAAGAACCCAACTTTGAGGAAGATCAGCACAGCATGGGTAAAGGTTTTATACAAAAATTATATCCCTGGATTGGGCTAACTAGTTGATATTGATCTAGCACCAGGAGAAAAGAGGGGGAACTGAAGCCCTCTGGGCTTCAGAAAACACTTTCAAGGAAGACTCTCACCAGGAAACAAAACTTAGGTATGAATGAATTAAAGGTAGGCTATCATATTTTTCTTCACCAAGTCTAATAAAAAATTGAAAACATGGACAGAGCAGAGGGAGGCCTTAGGCTAGAACTGCAAAGCCCATAGCTTGGTAATCAAGGAAAGAAGACAATGTCTTGGAGAGCAACTGTTTCTGAAGGACTGGCTTACAGTGGACCCTCTCACAAGCCCAAGAATTGAGCGGTTTGAACCACCAAAACTCCCACTGTGAGCCACATTCCCAAAGAAGAGTACATCTCTGTAGGTTTTCTTTCTGAGAGAAATAGTTGGGGTTTGGCTGCTGTGGAGAGTTGAATGGAACTGTTGAATGACTTCCTGCCCAGACAGACACTGTGGCAGAGACAAAGGAACTTGTCAAACTAACTCCTGCACTTACCATAGCTGACACTCGTCTGTCCTGACATCTGTTAACGAGAGATCGGAGTGAGGACACACGGCTATTCTTTTAGAAGGAAAAAATAATTTAAAGAGAAGGGGCAGCAGCCATTAAGAATCCCCTGAACCTCTGACACTTTCTCTAGAAACAGTCGATGCCATACGGGTTATCTACTAATCTGAAAATCAGGGCTTAGAGGGAAAACAGCTCGGCCTTTATCAGAGCAAACTGAATACCTGGTTGGAGCTGAATAAATATGGACCAGATGGAAGGGCCATGTGATGACTGTGTCAACCCAGGACAGGCACAAAGGTACCACAGTGCAAGAAGTACAAAGGAGCACAGGGCAAAACATAGGAGGAAGGCAAGCTAGAGGAGAAACACAGGATGGGACTGAATTCTTAGCACTTGCTTTATACTCCAAATTAAGGTATTAAGAGTGAGAATTCAGGTCAGTCAAGATGAAATGCTGAAGAACTGTTACATAACTACACATGGTGGCACACACCTGCAAGCCATCATTTAGGAGGCTGAAGCAAGAGAATCAAAAGTTCAAGGCTAGCTGAAGTGAGTTTAAGGTGATAGGCCACACAGTCAGAGCCTGTTTTATCAAAATAAGAGGGGGAGAAAGTGGAGAAGCAAGAAGAGAGAAGGAAAGAAGAGGAGGGGGAGTAGGAGAAGAAAAAGACAAGGAGGGGGAAGATGACTGGGGAGGAATGAAGAGGAGAAGGATCAAGAGAAGACAGTTAAAAATAGAACTTGCTGATTTCAATACACGTTTCAAAGCAAAGTCGTGATCAGACTTAACCACAAATTTTAATGAGGGGAAGAAAAAAAATATTGATTTAGATAATATACTTAAAATAGCAATTCTAATAAGGAATTATTTTCCAGACACAGGGAAATTGCTTAAAATTCATCCGAGACAATCTAGTTTTATAGTGAGTAAAACAGTTCCCATAGAAATAAAACTTAGGTTCAGATAGCAAATAGCTGATTATCACAAACACATTTATCTGTAGTCACTCTACACTGGAAAAGATTCAATACTCCCTAAGTGGGAACGGAGAGACACTAGTGGGGCCATAAGATTCAACCAATCTCAATATTAGAAAGGAGACAAGATGTAAATCACTCAAGCCTCTGAGTGTAATGAATATTTTTTACAAACCCAAACAAAAAGTCAATGTCAGCTGGACCTGGTTTTCCTACAGTGATAATATGTGCCATAAAGTTAGGGAGTCCTCTGCCAACTTCTAAGTTAGAGTTAGCATTGCTATAATAAAACACCACTACCACTGCAACTTGGGGAGGAAAAGATTTATTTGGTTTACATGTACAGATCATAGTCAACCACTGAGGGAGGCCAAAGAAGGGACTCAAGCGGGGCTCAGCCTCCTTCCTTCCTTCCTTCCTTCCTTCCTTCCTTCCTTCCTTTCTTTCTTTTTTAACTGGATATTTTATTTATTTACACTTCAAATGTTATCCTCTTTCCTCATTTCCCCTCCCAACCCCCCCATTACATCTCCCCTCCCCCTGCTTTTCCCCCACCTCCCACTTCTGCCTCCCTGCCCTGGCATTCCCCTACACTGGTACATGGAGCCTTCCCAGGACCAAGGGCCTCTCCTCCCATTGATGTTCGACAAGGCCATCCTCTGCTACATATGTGGCTGGAGCCATGGGTCCCTCCATGTGTACTCTTTAGTTGGTGATTTAGTCCCTGGGAGCTCTGGGGGGTCTGGTTAGTTGATATTGTTGTTCCTCCTACGGGGATGCAAACCCCTTCAGCTCTTTCAGTCCTTTCTCTAGCTCCTCCATTGGGGACCCTCTGCTCAGTCCAATGGTTGGCTGTGAGCATCCACCTCTGTATTTGTCAGGCTCTGGCAGAGCCTCTCAGGAGACCAGGACCACTGCCTCAGGGAAGACACCCTCCAAATGGGCTCGGTCCTCCCCCATCAATCACTAATTAAGAAAATGCCCTACTAGGGTTTGCTTACATCCTAATCTTATGTTGGTATTTTCTTAATTGAGGTTCCCTCCTCTCAGATGACTTAAGTTTGGGTCAAGTTGGCCTACAACTAGCCAGCACTTCCCCCAAATTGTATACATATGCAGCCAGCTGTTTAAATCTTAAGTCAGTCTCAATACACTGCCAAACATGGAACCTCAAAGGTTAGCTATGAGTCGTATTTGGAAATTAAAAAAAACCAAAGCAGACAACAAGTAACAATGCTTCCCTGGATCGGAGCACAAAGGGTGAAAAGTATCAAGGAAGAGAAGTTGCAGAAATATGCTAGCTTGCTGCTGACAGTTAGTGCAATAATGTGATTGTCATTATTAACTATAAAAGTTTTGACAGACATTTAAAAATGTCTTAGAATGACAAACAGTTGGTAAGTAGAGGAGGGCTTCTCAGTAGAAAGGCTACTAACCCATCGGAAGTTGAAGTTATTTTTCTTTCAAAAATGAGCTCTAGATTTATTTCTTCTTAAACAACATTTTTCTTTTGAACTTTAGAAAGATCTTTGTTGGAAGTAACACTTCTTAAGGGAAAAACAATACAAAACAAAACATTTATTTCAAAATGAAAGATTTCTTCAGTTAGGCCCTTCATTCTCACGTTCTGCTCCCATTCAAATAAAGTTAAATACCAAAGTAATTTTAATAAACATAGAATCAGTACACGGTTCCTGACCAGATGTTTCTCCTTCTAGCTTCCACATGCGTGCAGTGGTAATCAGGCTGGCAGTCGGGATACACTTAACATTTGCTGCACATATGTCAGGCGCATTCCAGGCATTGAACCTGGGTTAGTGCATCTATCTTTGTCACCCACCAGGACAATCTACACATGAAGAAGCTGAAGAATAATGTGTCTGGCCTGTAGAAGGACAGTCAGAGAGGCAGAGACAAACAGACAGACACAGACACACACAGATACAGACACACACAGACACACAGACATACACACAGACACACACAGACATATGCACACACACGTGCGCGCGCGCACACACACACACACACACACACACACTCACAAACACACACACACACACACACTCACAAACACACACACACACACACACACACACACACACACACACACACACACACAGACACCCTGGTAGGGCCCTGGAAGCCCTTACCTGGCACTTATTTCCATGCCCACATGAAGAGGCCCACTGGAACCAATGGCCAATTCTAGAAGAAAGAAAAGTTTTCACTTTTATTTTTAAATCACTTCTCTGTATTATATGATATATATATATATAATTTTAATGTAATATATCTATATCAATATATAAAAATATACAACATATAACAGTTCAAATATAAAATATACAAATATATATTAAATATATTAATATACTACATATTTATATATTCAATATGTAAGACATTAAATATATTTATATTAAATGTAGTTAATAAGAATCAAATATATTTAATATTTTATTGTAATATTTAATACAAAATATAGCAATTGCTATAAAAGGATATACATTATATATAATTTTAATATGAAAGGATATATTTTATCTTTTGATAGAATATAATTTAAAATATAATATATTTTAATATAAAAGGATAACATTTAATACTTTTATTAAAGAGTTGGGAGAAAAATTAATAAAATCAGAAACGAAAAGGGAGAGATAACAACAGAAACTGAGGAAATTCAAAAAATCATCAGATCCTACTACAAAAACCTGTATTCAACACAATTAGAAAATCTTGAGGAAATGGACAATTTCCTTGACAGATACCAAATACCAAAATTAAATCAGGATCAAATAGACCATCTAAACCGTCCTATAACCCCTGAAGAAATAGAAGTTGTCATTGGAAGTCTTCCAACCAAAAAAAGCACAGGTCCAGATGGTTTTAGTGCAGAATTCTATCAGACCTTCAAAGAAGACCTAACACCAATACTCTTCAAACTGTTCCACAAAATAGAAACAGAAGGAACACTACCCAACTCGTTCTATGAAGCCACAATTACACTAACACCAAAAGCACACAAAGATCCGACAAAGAAAGAGAATCTCAGGCCAATCTCTCTTAGGAATATCGATGCAAAAATACTCAATAAAATTCTTGCCAACCGAATACAAGAACACATCAAAACGATCATTCACTACAATCAAGTAGGCGTCATCCCAGGGATGCAGGGATGGTTCAATATAAGGAAATCCATCAATGTAATCCACTATATAAACAATCTCAAAGAAAAAAACCACATGGTCATCTCATTAGATGCTGAGAAAGCATTTGACAAAATTCAGCATCCTTTCATGCTAAAGGTCTTGGAAAGATCAGGAATTCAAGGCCCATATCTAAACATAGTAAAAGCAATTCACAGCAAACCAGTAGCCAGCATCAATCTAAATGGAGAGAAACTTGAAGCAATCCCACTAAAATCAGGGACTAGACAAGGCTGCCCTCTCTCTCCATATCTTTTCAATATAGTACTTGAAGTTCTAGCTAGAGCAATTAGACAACAAAAAGAGGTCAAAGGGATACAAATTGGAAAGGAAGAAGTCAAACTATCACTATTTGCAGACGATATGATAGTATACTTAAGCGACCCAAAGAACTCCACCAGAGAACTCCTACAGCTGATAAAAGACTTCAGCAAAGTGGCCGGATATAAAATCAACTCAAGCAAGTCAGTAGCCTTCCTATACTCAAAGGATAAGCAGGCTGAGAAAGAAGTAAGAGAAATGATACCCTTCACGATAGCCACAAACCATATAAAGTATCTTGGCGTGACTCTAACCAAACAAGTGAAAGATCTGTATGACAAGAACTTCAAGTCTCTGAAGAAAGAAATTGAAGAAGACCTCAGAAGATGGAAAAATCTGCCATGCTCATGGATTGGCAGGATTAATATAGTAAAAATGAGCATCTTACCAAAAGTAATATACAGATTCAATGCAATCCCCATCAAAATCCCAACTCAATTCTTCATAGAGTTAGAAAGAGCAATTCAAAAATTCATCTGGAATAACAGAAAACCCAGAATAGCTAAAACTATTCTCAAGAGTAAAAGAACCTCTGGGGGAATCAGTATCCCGGACCTCAAGCTGTACTACAGAGCAATAGTGTTAAAAACTGCATGGTATTGGTACAGTGACAGACATGTAGATCAATGGAACAGAATTGAAGACCCAGAAATGAATCCACACTCCTATGGTCACTTGATCTTTGACAAAGGAGCTAAAACCATCCAGTGGAAAAAAGATAGCCTTTTCAGCAAATGGTGATGGCTCAACTGGAGGTCAACATGCAGAAGAATGCAAATTGACCCATTCTTATCTCCTTGCACTAAGCTCAATTCCAAGTGGATCAAGGATCTCCACATAAAACCAGACACACTGAAACTAATAGAAAGGAAACTAGGGAAGAATCTTGAACATATTGGCACAGGGGAGAATTTCCTGAACAGAACTCCAATAGCTTATGCTCTAAGATCAAGAATAGACAAATGTGACCTCATTAAATTACAAAGATTTTGCAAGGCAAAAGACACTGTCAAAAAGACAAAGTGGCAACCAACTAACTGGGAAATGATCTTTACCAACCTTACATCCGACAGAGGGCTAATATCCAATATATAAAAAGAACTCAAGAAGTTAAACTCCAGAGAGGCAAGTAACCCTATTAAAAAATGGGGTACAGAGCTAAACAAAGAGTTCTCACCTGAAGAATATCTAATGGCTGAGAAGCACCTAAAGAGATGTTCATCATCCTTAGTCATTAGGGAAATGCAAATCAAAACAACCCTGAGATTCCATCTCACACCAGTCAGAATGGCTAAGATCAAAAACACAGGAGACAGCAGTTGTTGGCCAGGATGTGGAGAAAGAGGAACACTCCTCCACTGCTGGTGGAATTGCAAGCTGATACAACCACTCTGGAAAGCAGTCTGGCGGTTCCTCAGAAAACTGGGCATGACACTCCTGGAGGATCCAGCTATACCACTCCTGGGCATATACCCAGAGGCTTTACCTGCATGCAATAAGGACACATCCACTATGTTCATAGCAGCCTTATTTATAATAGCCAGAAGCTGGAAAGAACCCAAATGTCCCTCAACGGAGGAATGGATTCAGAAGATGTGGTATATCTACACAATGGAATACTACTCTGCAATTAAAAACAATGAATTCACGAAATTCCTAGGCAAATGGTCAGAACTTGAAAATATCATCCTTAGTGAGGTAACCCAATCACAAAAGAACACACATGGTATGCAGTCACTGATAAGGGGATATTAACCCAGAATCTCGGAATACCCTAGACACAATTCGCATATCAATAGATTTCTAAGAAGATGGAAGGAGAGACCCCTGGTCCTGGAAAGACTGGATGTAGGGGAACGCCAGGACAGAGAAACGAGAGGGGGGTTGAATGGAGAAAAGAGGGAGGGAAGGGGGCTTATGGGACTTTCGGGGAGGGAGGAAAGGGAAAAGGGAAAATGATTTGGAGTGTAAATAAAAAAAACCTTAGAAAATAAAAAAAAAAAGAAAAAAAAAGAGTTGGGAGAAAACATAAATTAGGCAGTCAGAGTATGAAGTGTGATGTAGAGACCAAGATGTTGTTCTTCCTTTCAATTTTACCAGTATTTTATGTATTTCTGGTAAAATTTTAATTTATTTATAAATTTTGTGTATGTGTATTTGTCTGTATGTGACTTTGTTCACACAGGTGCAGGTCCCCACAGAGGCCAGCAGAAGGCATGAGATTGCCTGGAGTTGGATTTGCAATCAGTTGTGCTCAGTGTGGGTTCTGGGAACCAAACTCAGGCCTTCTGCAAAGCTGCAGCTCTCTTAACCTCTGAACATCTCATTAGGCTCCCTGGTGTGCTTTCATTGTTTGAAAGAAAAGTGAGCAAAATTCAGTGCTCTAAGTCAAAGTAAGAACTGCTTTGTAGGTAGACAACCAGATAGCCTTTCTCTCTGTGTTTATTATTGAATACTTTTATTGGGGGTTCGTAACTACTGGCCTGTTAAATCTTTTTTTTAGGGTTTATTTATTTATTTATTTATTTATTTATGTACACTGTCACTCTCTTCAGACACATCAGAAAAGGGCACTGGATCCCATTATGGTTGGTTGTGAGCCACCTTGTGGTCCTGGGAATTGAACTCAGGACCTCTGGAAGAACAGTCAATGTTCCTAACCACTGAGCCATCTCTCCAGCCCCGGTCCTGTTCATTTCTTTGCACATTCTTCATTACAAAATGTGTTCATTCCTGCTTCTTTTTCTGCTTAGAGGGGACCCACTAAGAAGATCTACAATGGGAAGGAAAAACATACAATCTTTCAGTAATTGCCTCTGCTCCACATCATTGTATCTTTGTAAGCATCAGCACAGACATTTATTCCCAGCTCCATTTTCTTTCTTTGCATCTCTGTTTAATCTTACTGAGAACAGTTGTAAGAACAGTCTTACTTATATAAATAACTTATATGAATTAATATTTTATCTTCTTATAAAAATGACTAGGTTATCCTCGCTAAATTTGGAGAATGTGTGGGGCTGGGATTTTCTGAAGATGTAGGCTATCAAGTGAGCCAAAGATCATATTAGGGGACATGGCATTATTTCAGAGAACCTGGGACTGAAGACAAGTTATTCATTCTGGAGGCTTTAGATTGAAAGAATATATTTTAAATCACTGTAGCTTTGGGAATAATACATAACTACATTTATTTATTTAGAAACTTTCTCTATTTTTTAGAAACTTCTTTTCTAGGATTACAGATACAAAGGACAAACAGAGTATGGGAATGGCTAAGTTTGGTGAGATAAGGCTTTGAAATAGAGAGATTGTCTAGTGGTATCTCTTATCTGCCCTAATTGGTTGGAAGTTTCAAGGGAAACCCCACAGGAGAGCTACTGATTGAGAATAGCCAATATGGTTGCTCTTGGTTATTACCAAAATGATCCCATGTTGATAAGTTGAATGTCAGATGTTGAATTCTCTTCTTCAACAATGCACACACAATGGTAGTGGTGGGGGAGGGGCTGGCTGGACTCAACAGTAATAAATTACACATGAAGTCATCGTGGAAAAACCACCGATGATGCTAGATCCCTTCAATGCTTGCCGCTTCCTCTTCACACTAGACCAGTGCTTTTCCCACAGTAACATTGTGGATAGCAAAGGGAACATACAAACAGACAAAGTCCAACCTGGGATGCAATCATCCAGCAGATGTCTCTGCTTTAACATTGACCATGCCTGGGACAAGAACACACTCTTTAACTGCCTTTCTTCTTACTTGTTTTTTTTTTTGTTTGTTTTGTTTTGTTTTGTTTTGTATTTGTATATGGCTGTGTTTTGTATAGAGTGTCACTATGTAGCCCTGTCTGACCTAGAACTTGATACATAGATCAAGTTGACCTCAAACTTGTATTGATCCTTCTGACACAGATGTCCAATTTCTAAAATTAGAAATGTATACCACCACACCTTGCTTAAGTTTCTTTTATTTCTATGTTACACCTTCTTGTTTATAATATGGAAACAATAATAGCATCCAATTGCAGGACTGTGGTGAGAGATAAGTGAGTTAATTAATGAATTAAAAATTTTAGAAGAGAGTTGGTCTCCCAGGAGTACAGACACAGGCTTATAGGCCCACAGGAGGGGCAAGCTCCAGCCAGAGACAACAAGACCAACTAACATCAGAGATAAGCAGATGGTGAAAGGCAAGCGCAAGAACCCTACCAACAGACACCAAGGCTACTTGGCAACATCAGAGCCCAGTTCTCCCACCACAGCAAGTCCCGGATACCCCAACACACCGGAAAAGCAAGAGTTGGATTTAAAATCTCATCTCATGATGTTTTTAGGGGACATCAAGAAGGACATAAATAACTCCCTTAAGGAAATACAGGAGAACATGGGTCAAATGGTAAAAGTCCTTAAAGAGGAAACACAAAAATCCCTTGAAAGAAATACAGGAGTGCATGGGTGAACAGGTAGAGGCCCTTAAAGAGGAAACACACAAATCCCTTAAAGAATTACAGGAGAACACAAATAAACAAGCGAAGGAACTGAACAAAACCATCCAGGATCTAAAAATGGAAGTAGAAACAATAACGAAATCACAAAGTGAGACATCTCTGAATATAGAAAATCTTGGAAAGAATTCAGGAGTCAAGCATCAACAACAGAATACAAGAGATAGAAGAATGAATCTCAGGGGCTGAAGATACCATAGAAAACATTGACTCAACAGTTAAAGAAAATGCAAAATGCAAAATGTTCCTGAACCAAAACATCCAGGAAATCCAGGACACAATGAGAAGACCAAACCTAAGGATTATAGGTATAAGAAGAGAGCGAAAATTTTCAACTTAAAGGGCCAGTAAATATCTTCAACAAAATTATAGAAGAAAACTTCCCTAACCTAAAGAAAGAGATGTCCTTTAACATACAAGAAGCCTACAGAACTCCAAACAGACTGGTCCAGACCAGAAAGTCCTCCCGGCACATAATAATCAAAACACCAAATGTACTAAACAAAGAAATAATATTAAAATCAGTAAGGGAAAAAGGTCAAGTAACCTATAAAGGCAGGCCTATCTCAGGCAGACTTCTCACCTGAGATGATGAAAGCTAGAAGATCCTGGGCAGATCTCATACAGACCCTAAGAGAACACAAATGCCAGCCTAAACTACTATATCCAGTAAAACTCTCAATTACCATAGATGGAGAGACCAAGATATTCCATGAAAAAACCAAATTTACACAATATCTTTCTAGAAATCCATTCCCACAAAGGATAATAGATGGAAAATGCAAACATGAGGAGGGAAACTACACCCTAGAAAAAGCAACAAAGTAATCTTTTTCCAACAAACCCAAAAGAAAGTAACTACACAAACATAAAAAGAAAATCAAAAATAACAGGAAGCAACAATTGCTATTCCTTAATATCTTATAACATCAATGGACTCAATTCCCCAACAAAAAAACATAGTCTAACAGAAATATTTTTCATGTAAATCTTCAATTTTATCAGAAAATGTTTGAGATTCCTCTTTCAATTTAGTAATGTTTTTTATGTCTACCATTTTAACTGTAGTATTTTCCATGATAATCTTTAATTTTAACATTTTTTCTATATATTTCTTGAATTTTATCAGAAATATTTTCCTTGTAGATCTTCAATTTTGTCAGAAAATGTTTATAATTCCACTTTTAATCAATTTAGGAATATTTTTATGCCTACCATTTTATCGGTATAATTGTCCATGATAATCTTAAATTTTAACATTTTTCTATATTTTTCTTCAATTTTATCAGAAATATTTTCCATGCAAATCTTCAATTTTATCAGACAATGTCTATAATTTTACTTTCAACTAACTTAGGAACATTTTTATACCTTCCATTTTATCTGTATAATTTTCCATGAAATAGTTTTAACATGTTTTTCTATATATTTCTTGAATTTTATCAGAAATATTTTCCTTGTAGATCTTCAATTTTATCAGAAAAATGTTTATAATTCCACTTTCAAAAATCTTAGGAATATTTTTATGCCTACCATTTTATCTGTATAATTTTTCCATGAAATACTCAATCTTAACTTTTATATATATATATATATATATATATATATATATATATATATATATTTCTTCAATTTTATCAGAGATATTTTCCATGTAAATCTTCAGTTTTATCAGAAAATTATAATTCTACTTTCAATCAACTTAGAAATATTTTTATGCCTACCATTTTATCTGTACAATTTTCCATGATAATCTTCAATTTTAATGTTTTTCCATATATTTTTTTCAATTTTATCAGAAATATTTTCCTTGTAAATCTTCACTTTTATAAGAAAATGTTTATAATTCTACTTTCAATCAACTTAGGAATATTTTTATTCCTACCAATTTATCGGTATAAATTTCTTCAATTTTATTAGAGATATTTTCCGTGTAAATCTTCAATTTTATCAGAAAATGTTTTTAATTCTACTTTCAATCAACTTAGGAATATTTTTATGCCTACCATCTTATCTGTATAATTTTTCATGAAATAGTCAGTTTTAATGTGTTTTTCTATATATTTCTTGAGTTTTATCAGAAATATTTTCCTTGTAGATCTTCAATTTTATCAGAAAATGTTTATAATTCCACTTTCAATCAACTTAGGAATATTTTTATGCCTACCATTTTATCTGTATAATTTTTCCATGAAATAGTCAATCTTAATGTGTTTTACTATATATTTTTTCAATTTTATCAGAGATATTTCCCATGTATATTTACACAATGAAATACTACTCAGCAATTAAAAACAATGAATTCATGAAATTCCTAGGCAAATGGAGAACAGGGGGAGGGAAGAGGGCTTATGGGACTTTCGGGGAGGTGGGAACCAGGAAAGGGGAAATCATTTGGAATGTAAATAAAGAATATAGAAAAAAAATTTATTTTAGCCATTTACTTGGCTTATGCATAAGGTCTAAAAATGTTAGCTGTTGTTATCACGACTGAGACATATCATAGCCACCCAATGCTCAACACCTTTAATACCACAATTATTTTGAGAAGACATAATTGAGAAGAAATAATTGAGAAGACAGTAGATGCAAAAAGCAGCAAATATGATTTTTTGAATTGTGTACTGATTTTAAAATTGTGCAGATCCAAAGTCAAAGATGCCCTGCATGGAAAACACCTGTCAGTTTCTTACTGACACCCTAATGAGGGGCAGCAAGACTCAGAAGTGGAATGTTCTGGGTTATCAGGAAAAGACACATTTGCTAAGATGCCAGGAGGCTTCCTGAAAGGCTTGAAATGACACATGCTTGGTGACTCATGGGGTTCCTCCCTCCTCTTTCATGGCCTTCATTCTTGGTCCTGTTCACCTTTGCAGAAGTTCCCTGAGCTGTCTGTAGTCCAGGTCTCTTGGTGTTCTGTTGACTATTACTAAGAGTCAAATGATGGAGGGGAGCACCCCTTCTGTGGAGGAGGAGTGGAGAGGGTCAGCACATGTCTCCATGGCACTGAGTGCTGCCTGGTTGAGTCAAACCACCTCATGGATCAGGTTGACAATAAGGTGACTGCTGTTCCTTCATTGCTTCCTTGGGTGTAGATAAAGCCTTTGAGTAAAGTCCTGCTATTCTGCTTAGTTGGGAAGCAGACCAAACCCTGAGGTCTTTCTCATCTGTTAAGTAATCCTATTAGCATGACTGAAATCACGTATAGCTTCAGCACATTTCACTGGAATCAGTTTGGAAACCAAAACTAAAACCAAAACCAAAACCAAAACCAAAAGAGGAGCAAAGAACCAGCTACTTTTTGAGTGAGGAGCCAGACTAGAGACTGAAAGACAAGATTATAGTTGGTGGGAGCACCAAGAGAGACCCCATAGGAGGTCCAGGGATATGAAGAACAGCAGAAAAGAAAGGCACACAGAAGCCAGGAGCTTCCTCATCACCTGTCACTCTATATGTCAGGGCCAATCCTCAGGAGTGTGGACACATGGAAGAAAGACCAGATGCAGTTTAATTTTCTAGAAGGATGCTTTAGGTTGTAGGAACATCCTACCAGGGTGGTTTTCGAGTCTTTACTTATGGAATTATTGTTATGCTTGTGAATCCCCAGAAGGCCTTGCCCTAGATCTGCCCTCATCCTGCCTTACCGGCTTTTCTCCCTGCCCTTCTGGATCCCAACAGGGTTGGCCAATAAGCAACAAGCCTCAAGTAGCAAATATCCTCTCCCACTTGTTCAATAAACCAACCTTTGAACCACAGAGGCCTCCGGATTCTGCAACTAGAGATTACTTATTGTCATGTGTCCTATTACTCAGGGAGTTTCTTTCCCAGGCAATGGGTAAAATCACTCATTGGGAGCTTGTTCTAGAAACATCTTAACCCTTATATCGACTCAACTCTTGTTATCTGAAGCCTTGTTATCACTAGATGAACTTGAGTATATGAGCTCCTCCTATTGGCTAGAATGTTCCTATAGGTCTCTACATGGTCAGCTTACCCACCACTGATCACTCCCCACAGTCACCTAGCTAGCACATGTGAGCACAGCTCCCTCTGCTCCTGCCTGTCCCATCTAGCTCTCCAGCCCCTTGTGGTTCTTTTTTTCCTTCTGGCTCCCATAAGGAACTCCCTGCAGTTTCTATGGACTCTAGGGTGTCACATTAACAAACAGGCTCTGCCTGGAATTCTCTTACCTGTCATTCTAAACTGAGATTACTCATCTCTCAGGTAACGATTCATGTATGACTTCCTCCAGGAAGCTTTTGTTAACTCAGAGCTATTCCTTCAGTGCCCTGGGCATTGTTATCCATCTTCACTAATTCTGAAGCATGAGCTCATTTTCCTGATGGAACTGGGAAACCCCCGTAAATAGCATCATGCCTCCCTTGACCCTGAGTATTCCCCAACACCCAGAGTGCTGGTACTGATGGGTTAGTGATGGCAGGTTTGTTCATTTACTCTGGTTTCTGATTTAAAGAGATCCCTGTCAACAGGTCTGTCGGGTCATATTGCCCAGCTCTTGACCTATTCCTAGGATTAAGCAAGGGAGGACATGAGCTGAGGCTTGAGTCAGTGAACACACAGAAGTAGTCTTGAACACAGCAAATGGACACTGACCTTCTGGCCCAGTATGAACATAAACAAAATATGCCCCACCTCTGCTCCTGGTCCCTGACAGATGACTTTTGGTCATCCCATTCAGATCATCTGTGGTTAGCTCCTCTGACTTTCAAGGATACTGAATGTGGATGGACTGGCTGCTATGCCAGCTCAGGACACAATATCCATCATAGGATCCCTTGGTTTTGGTAAATGGCCGGAGGGCTGTGGTTAGAATGTTCCCAATACTAGGTCTTAGGAAATGGGGGGGTAATAAAGAGTCTTTGTCCTTCTACTCTTCCCAGACTCTGCTTCATATTTCTGTCTTATGCTTCCTGCTCAGGGGAAATAAGACAATAGAAGAACACTTAAGGAGCTACTCAGAGCAGATGATGTGGAGAATTCGTGAGAAAAGCACATTGGTCAGTCTCTAGGCATGAGCAACGATCCTCCTCCTCTCTAGGATGTAATAGAGAGAGGTTAAAAAAATGGCTGTACCCTTCCAACCTTCTCACTTGAAGGCAGAAGTCAGAATATACATGTACAACAAAAATCACACACACACACACACACACACACACACACACATTACACTGTACACTCATCACACAACCATACCACATAGAAACACTACACATACTATACATGACCCATAGTCACACACCACATTCACACTATCTATGCCACACAAGTACCACAAATCAGGAACCCAGCATCCACCGCATGTATTGCACCACATGTCATACCACACATGGACACCACACCATGTTGACAACATACATATTACATAGCCTATATGACATATACACAAAGCATTTAACACGTGCACAACAAACACAGTGCATGCACCACACCCACTTACATATATATCACATACTCATTCTTCATACTACATATATGCCAAACACAAAACATACACCATGTACACCACACCATACATACATACCATATTGTGCACATACATGGTTTTAGTTTTTAGACAACCTCACTCTCAGTCAGGATAAACCCTTGGAACAAAGGGCAGGGTTGAGAGTCTGCTCCTTTAAAAGTTATTTTATTTAATTTAAAAACATTTATTTAATATTTAATTTGATAATTAAAAATTTAATTTAATTTAATCAAAATGTAATTAATTAGAAATTATTTAATACCAATTTTAAAATTATTTAACATTCAATTTAACAATTTAAAAATATTAATTTAAAAATATTTAATTTTCTCTGGTTCAGTGGTTGAAGACAAGAGGTAAAACTTTTTTAATATGTTAGGGAGACCTGGGTAAGTATGAATTTAATTTCCAAAGTGGCTCAGCAAAGGAGTATGTGCACCTGTAAAATTTCAAAGTTTCTTTTGTATATACATGGAAGTGAATGCTGGACGCAGTGGGTAAAGTGAAGGAAGGCCACTGGGCACTTTGGCCAGGGGGGCATCCTCTTCCTGGAATCACCCTGTTGTTGAATTCCAGGACACTGTGACTGATGTCCTTACACTGTTCAATAGGAGGGTGATTGGAATAGATGGACATGTAACTCACCTATATTATCTGTTCTAAGATTTCCTTCATTCACACTGATCCTCCAGGGAAAAGCCAAAACAAAGTCACTTTGTTCCCCGCACGCAGGTGACAGACTGGACCTAGGGAGTATTTTAAAAGCACAGCTCATACTCTTGAGAATAGTTTTAGCTATTCTGGGTTTTCTGTTATTCCAGATGAATTTTTGAATTGCTCTTTCTAACTCTATGAAGAATTGAGTTGGGATTTTGATGGGGATTGCATTGAATCTGTGTATTACTTTTGGTAAGATGCTCATTTTTACTATATTAATCCTGCCAATCCATGAGCATGGCAGATTTTTCCATCTTCTGAGGTCTTCTTCAATTTCTTTCTTCAGAGACTTGAAGTTCTTGTCATACAGATCTTTCACTTGTTTGGTTAGCGTCACGCCAAGATACTTAATATGGTTTGTGGCTATCGTAAAGGGTATTATTTCTCTTACTTCTTTCTCAGCCTGCTTATCCTTTGAGTATAGGAAGGCTTCTGACTTGCTTGAGTTGATTTTATATCCGGCCACTTTGCTGAAGTCGTTTATCAGCTGTAGGAGTTCTCTGGTGGAGTTCTTTGGGTCGCTTATGTATACTATCATATCGTCTGCAAATAGTGATAGTTTGACTTCTTCCTTTCCAATTTGTATCCCTTTGACCTCTTTTTCTTGTCTAATTGCTCTAGCTAGAACTTCAAGTACTATATTGAAAAGATATGGAGAGAGAGGGCAGCCTTGTCTAGTCCCTGATTTTAGTGGGATTGCTTCAAGTTTCTCTCCGTTTAGATTGATGCTGGCTACTGGTTTGCTGTAAATTGCTTTTACTATGTTTAGATATGGGCCTTGAATTCCTGATCTTTCCAAGACCTTTAGCATGAAAGGATGCTGAATTTTGTCAAATGCTTTCTCAGCATCTAATGAGATGACCAAGAACCTCTGGGGGAATCAGTATCCCGGACCTCAAGCTGTACTACAGAGCAATAGTGTTAAAAACTGCATGGTATTGGTACAGTAACAGACATGTAGATCAATGGAACAGAATTGAAGACCCAGAAATGAATCCACACTCCTATGGTCACTTGATCTTTGACAAAGGAGCTAAAACCATCCAGTGGAAAAAAGATAGCCTTTTCAACAAATGGTGCTGGCTCAGCTGGAGGTCAACATGCAGAAGAATGCAAATTGACCCATTCTTATCTCCTTGCACTAAGCTCAATTCTAAGTGGATCAAAGATCTCCACATAAAACCAGACACACTGAAACTAATAGAAGGGAAACTAGGGAAGAACCTTGAACATATGGGCACAGGGGAGAATTTCCTGAACAGAACTCCAATAGCTTATACTCTAAGATCAAGAATAGACAAATGGGACCTCATTAAATTACAAAGTTTTTGCAAGGCAAAAGACACCGTCAAAAAGACAAAGCGGCAACCAACTAACTGGGAAATGATCTTTACCAACCTTACATCCGACAGAGGGCTTATATCCAAGATATACAAAGAACTCAAGAAGTTAAACTCCAGAGAGGCAAGTAACCCTATTAAAAAATGGGGTACAGAGCTACACAAAGAGTTCTCACCTGAAGAATATCTAATGGCTGAGAAGCACCTAAAGAGATGTTCATCATCCTTAGTCATTAGGGAAATGCAAATCAAAACAACCCTGAGATTCCATCTCACACCAGTCAGGATGGCTAAGATCAAAAACACAGGAGACAGCAGTTGTTGGCGAGGATGTGGAGAAAGAGGAACACTCCTCCACTGCTGGTGGAATTGCAGGCTGGTACAACCACTCTGGAAAGCAGTCTGGCGGCTCCTCAGAAAACTGGGCATGACACTTCCGGAGGATCCGGCTATACCACTCCTGGGCATATACCCAGAGACTTTACCTGCATGCAATAAGGACACATGCTCCACTATATTCATAGCAGCCTTATTTATAATAGCCAGAAGCTGGAAAGAACCCAGATGTCCCTCAACGGAGGAATGGATTCAGAAGATGTGGTATATTTACACAATGGAATACTACTCTGCAATTAAAAACAATGAATTCACGAAATTCCTAGGCAAATGGTCAGAACTTGAAAATATCATCCTTAGTGAGGTAACCCAATCACAAAAGATCACACATGGTATGAAGTCACTGATAAGGGGATATTGACCCAGAATCTCAGAATACCCTAGACACAATCAGCATATCAATAGATTTCTAAAAAGATGGAAGGAGAGACCCCTGGTCCTGGAAAGACTGGATGTAGGGGAACGCCAGGACAGAGTAATGAGAGGGGGTTGAACGGAGAAAAGAGGGAGGGAAGGGGGCTTATGGGACTTTCGGGGAGGGAGGAAACGGGAAAGGGGAAGTGATTTGGAATGTAAATTAAAAAAATAAAATAAAATTAAATTAAAAAAAAAAAAAGAATAGACAAATGGGACCTCATTAAATTACAAAGTTTTTGCAAGGCAAAAGACACCGTCAAAAAGACAAAGCGGCAACCAACTAACTGGGAAATGATCTTTACCAACCTTACATCCGACAGAGGGCTTATATCCAAGATATACAAAGAACTCAAGAAGTTAAACTCCAGAGAGGCAAGTAACCCTATTAAAAAATGGGGTACAGAGCTACACAAAGAGTTCTCACCTGAAGAATATCTAATGGCTGAGAAGCACCTAAAGAGATGTTCATCATCCTTAGTCATTAGGGAAATGCAAATCAAAACAATCCTGAGATTCCATCTCACACCAGTCAGGATGGCTAAGATCAAAAACACAGGAGACAGCAGTTGTTGGCGAGGATGTGGAGAAAGAGGAACACTCCTCCACTGCTGGTGGAATTGCAGGCTGGTACAACCACTCTGGAAAGCAGTCTGGCGGCTCCTCAGAAAACTGGGCATGACACTTCCGGAGGATCCGGCTATACCACTCCTGGGCATATACCCAGAGACTTTACCTGCATGCAATAAGGACACATGCTCCACTATATTCATAGCAGCCTTATTTATAATAGCCAGAAGCTGGAAAGAACCCAGATGTCCCTCAACGGAGGAATGGATTCAGAAGATGTGGTATATTTACACAATGGAATACTACTCTGCAATTAAAAACAATGAATTCACGAAATTCCTAGGCAAATGGTCAGAACTTGAAAATATCATCCTTAGTGAGGTAACCCAATCACAAAAGATCACACATGGTATGAAGTCACTGATAAGGGGATATTGACCCAGAATCTCAGAATACCCTAGACACAATCAGCATATCAATAGATTTCTAAAAAGATGGAAGGAGAGACCCCTGGTCCTGGAAAGACTGGATGTAGGGGAACGCCAGGACAGAGTAATGAGAGGGGGTTGAACGGAGAAAAGAGGGAGGGAAGGGGGCTTATGGGACTTTCGGGGAGGGAGGAAACGGGAAAGGGGAAGTGATTTGGAATGTAAATTAAAAAAATAAAATAAAATTAAATTAAAAAAAAAAAAAGAATAGACAAATGGGACCTCATTAAATTACAAAGTTTTTGCAAGGCAAAAGACACCGTCAAAAAGACAAAGCGGCAACCAACTAACTGGGAAATGATCTTTACCAACCTTACATCCGACAGAGGGCTTATATCCAAGATATACAAAGAACTCAAGAAGTTAAACTCCAGAGAGGCAAGTAACCCTATTAAAAAATGGGGTACAGAGCTACACAAAGAGTTCTCACCTGAAGAATATCTAATGGCTGAGAAGCACCTAAAGAGATGTTCATCATCCTTAGTCATTAGGGAAATGCAAATCAAAACAATCCTGAGATTCCATCTCACACCAGTCAGGATGGCTAAGATCAAAAACACAGGAGACAGCAGTTGTTGGCGAGGATGTGGAGAAAGAGGAACACTCCTCCACTGCTGGTGGAATTGCAGGCTGGTACAACCACTCTGGAAAGCAGTCTGGCGGCTCCTCAGAAAACTGGGCATGACACTTCCGGAGGATCCGGCTATACCACTCCTGGGCATATACCCAGAGACTTTACCTGCATGCAATAAGGACACATGCTCCACTATATTCATAGCAGCCTTATTTATAATAGCCAGAAGCTGGAAAGAACCCAGATGTCCCTCAACGGAGGAATGGATTCAGAAGATGTGGTATATTTACACAATGGAATACTACTCTGCAATTAAAAACAATGAATTCACGAAATTCCTAGGCAAATGGTCAGAACTTGAAAATATCATCCTTAGTGAGGTAACCCAATCACAAAAGATCACACATGGTATGAAGTCACTGATAAGGGGATATTGACCCAGAATCTCAGAATACCCTAGACACAATCAGCATATCAATAGATTTCTAAAAAGATGGAAGGAGAGACCCCTGGTCCTGGAAAGACTGGATGTAGGGGAACGCCAGGACAGAGTAATGAGAGGGGGTTGAACGGAGAAAAGAGGGAGGGAAGGGGGCTTATGGGACTTTCGGGGAGGGAGGAAACGGGAAAGGGGAAGTGATTTGGAATGTAAATTAAAAAAATAAAATAAAATTAAATTAAAAAAAAAAAGCACAGCTCAGACATGAGGCATTAGTACTGGTTGTACTTGTGCCAACTGGGTATACTCATTCTGAGATGCTCAAAGCCTGACTTTGTGTGATTTGTGGGTGGCTGTGTTCTCAGTATGACACTCCATCCATTTACCTACTCACCACTGGCTATCGCTGGTACGTTTCTTTATTTCCGCTATCATAACAGATTACCCAAGGCTGAATAACTTCCACAGCAGAGCTGATTATCTCACAGATCCAGTGGTTAGCAACCTGATACCTAGGTGGTGCCAGGGTTACTACTGTCTGTCTCCCTGTGTGTGACTGTATTCTAGTGGCTACTTATAAAACCTCCAGTTGACTAGGCCTTACTGTTTGTTACATTCTCAACTTTTGAACAACATTGTCTCCATATACGATGGTATGCTGAAGTACCTTGGATGCGATTTTAGCATAAGCATTTCAGAAGAGGCAACACAACCCAGATCATACTTAGAATCTTCCTCACATAATGCTGAAAGCATTCATTTTTATCAATGGAGCAACTTTGAGTTAGAGAGGTATTTTTCTGCCCCTATAATGCCAAGAAGTCATTTCCTGTCAATAAGGGATTTTCCCAATGTATCCCTCAGGGGTCTATTAAGAGTAATAAGTCCTTCTGAAGTGCTTGGCCTTAAGTGAGATATCTATATAACAATCCCTACCTCTGGCTCCTGGAGTTGGCATGGCCAGTGGCCTCATGAACTCGTAGCAACCATAACTGCCTGCATCAGACCTGCCCAAGATCAAGCTAGGCAACTCTTGGATGGGAGGGGCTCACAGGGCTTCACCATTTGCTGAGGAGTCCTTGACAGTTGATGGAGAGTCATTTTTTTTTAATTTAGGGATGTGGTCCTTGCAGGTCCACTGTGCTCCATGAATAGCTCTACACACTTGTGTAAGTTAGACTTAATGAACTATTTAAAAGGGAAGGCAATGAAGTTGAGCATTGAGGTGTGTGTGTGTGTGTGTGTGTGTGTGTGTGTGTGTGTGTGTGTGTGTGTATCTAGGAGGAGTTGTAAGGGGATGGAGATAGATATGGCATACATATATTGTATCCATGTCAGAATTACCAAATAGTTTTTACAAAAGAGTCAGTGTACTCACTTTCACAGTGTGGCCCTGGGCTGAGTGGCACTGACAGTGTGTATGTCCATTGCATTTTATTATACTTCTTGTACTGGACAGGTTAGTTGGGAAATGATGGAAAATTATTTTGAAGATTCAGTAAAGTGTGCATGATTTGACACTCTCAAGTTCACTGAGCTTCCAAGCCTTCTCCAGGCAGATGGCCCTGGATTCCTTCCCAGCACATTGGATAAGAAACTTCTTACAAATCCAGTCCTACTAACAGTGCTCAGAGCACACTGGGAGTTCCCGGAAACTGTCCAGCAGAATGATTTACAGGCCAGCGTGTTTTCAGATGTTAGCTTTGTAGAAACTGCCAGTCACTGTAGAGCCATGAGTAGGGTGAATAATGAGGAACTAAACAGAAAGATGTCGTAATCAAAAAGGAAGCTTCTACTGGGAGAACCAGCCCACTTGTTTTTATGTGGAGTTGGGAATTTGCCTGTAAGGATCATTCCAGGAGATTTGGAGAAGTGTCATGAATAGAGTCAATGAGTAATGGTGTAATTTCTTAAAAACTCACACACTCACTGAATGTGTACAGTGTTCACATCTTATAAAGAAGCCTTCATTCTTTGTCTTCTAATAAATAAAGAGTAACAATCACTTCCTGAATACCTGATCTAGGTCCAGGAATTCATTTTGCCCCTAAGAAGTGGACTATAGTTCTCTTGACCTCCATCCAATAGATGTTAAACCCTTCACCTGTGTATGCAGGGATACAGATACATCGAAGCCATGCTTCTCTGTGGAGCTGAGAGTGGACAAGGAGAAGCCTGTAGTCCTCTTTCTTCTTTTGGACTTGAACAAGAGACAGATGAAGGTAGGATGGAAGACAATTCCCAGTTCAACAAAATCAGCCATCTGCATGCCTTGACCACATCCAATTCAGATATAGATATTTCTAACTTTTGGTCTGGTGAAACTTGGAGTTTACAGTAAGGCTTGAAATTTTCTTTCCATTGTTGCAACAAATGCCAAAAGTTGGAAAACTTATATAAAAGAGAGGTTTAATATTTTACAGATTTTTGGAGACTGCAAATCCAAATAAGTAGAGAATAGGACCTGGCAAAGGGATTCCTGGTAGATGGGGTGTATGGAGGTAATGTTCAAATCTAGCCTGTGATCAGGCCTCCTTCTGCAGATACTGGTGGATACTCAACTGAGATATTGTGTGAAAATAACAATCTTGACAGCATCACCTCATCTGGGAAATGAGTCTACCTACACCAAAGGACTGCCACATCCTGTTCCCTGCTCAATTCCCTGCTTTCTGCCTTGAATCAGAGAACCTGACTGTAGGTTCCTGCTATAGACCTCTCTTTATCCTAAAAAAAGCTATGAGAAGTGGTTCCCTCTTCCTCTTCTGCCATGTGGACTGTGACTCTCTTCAGAGACCCTGCCATGCTATCCGCATGGGGCCAGAACTCTTTCCAGAGAGCCACCATGATGTTCCTCCTCTGTCTGCCAGTCCACAGCATTAATAACTCTTCCAATAAACTCCTTCATCCCTAGTAATCTGTCTCAGTGTGGTCTTTTACCAACTCCCTCATCCAGAGGATACTAGTAATCTGTCTCAGTGTGCTCTTGTACCAATTACCTCATCCAGAAACCATTCTGTTAGACAGGAAGCCAAAAACACAGGGGAGAGAGCTGCCTTACTTTTTTGTAACAGTACTTTATTGGCAATTAACCAGAGCCTCACAACTACATTAGATCCTTTCTAAAGGCATTTCCCCTGATAACCTCGAAGGCATCCCAAAGCTCTTACTGTTTCCCAATATTCTCAAAGCTTCAACCATGTGAAGAAGTCTTCTCGTGGGAGACCCTTAAACTATATCCAAACAACAAAGGTACTTTTAGATGTCAGGTGATAGAGACAGTCAGTAGGTTCCAGTTGTACGACCATAGTCATTTGCATATTTCATTCCTCCTTAGTCACATGTGACACACAGCACATATATGGGAGGTATCTGAATCAGCAGCCTCACTATAGACTCTGGGAATTCCGATGTCAGGCAGGACAATGGCCTAGGGCTTCTTTAGACTCTTGGAAGGCTCCCGTGAGGCAGTTCTTGGGGTGCTGACTGTGATCAAGAGGAGCCAGCTGCTTTAAGTGCACAACTGCCCAGAATATACATATCTCCTATCTTCTCGCTTTGTACAAGGCTCATATGAAGCTTTGTACAGCAGGAAAACAGGAAGCAATCTGAGGGCCCATCAGGAGGATGCTGCTTAAATTAGTCATTGTTGGATCATAATCTAGGTGATCACACTGCCATAATCTTGCTGATGGAGAACATCTTAGGTTCCAGCATAGGTATTGAAAAAGACTACAGGACAATAATAATATTTTATTTGATACATGTAATATTTGATTTCAGTTATAGCTAAACTCGTAGTGAAAATAAATGCTTAAAATGTTGATTTATTTATGTGTGGGATATTGATTCCCCCCATACTCTCTGAATTTTTATATAAGCAAGGCAAAAACTTACTCTGTTCTCCTCTTCATTGCCTTTCTATTACTCTTTAGCTAGACTTTAAACCAGAAAAAGAGCCACAGATATAGAACAAATCCAAACACACCAAAGCTGACATTGCTTGGGGCCCTCCCAGTCCTCCCTGGTCTTGGCACTTTAGAACTCATCCACCTAGTGAGTATTTATTGAGAACATGCTGTATTCCAGGCACAGTTCTGGCCATCGACACCAGCCCTGCCCTCACTCCTATCTTCTCAACACTTTGCTGAACAGCGTCTCTCTTCCCTTGGAGGTTCATTCTTCCATCCTCCATGTGGCAGAGGGAGACAGAGAGAAGAACTTGAATGAAAGTTGCTGAGCCTCCACTGTTACATCAGGTGCCCCATTATAGCCCTTTGAGGATTTGGTAGCAGAGGAAGCAATCTCAAAGAAAGTGTCAGCTAGCTAATCTTCTCCCACTGAAAACCAAAATACCAGAGGGCATCGATTGACAGAGCGAAAAGGGTTGTGCAGGCTTGTGGTTTAATTCCTTTAGTCAATAAATCAGGCCCATTTCTTTTAGGCCTCTGTTGGAAATGTCAGATGGTGATGACAAGGAGGGGACCAGGGTCTCACTCTCCTTTCAAAGGCAGATACTCCAGTGACTTACTTAGTGATCACCGACTGGATACCAACTCTTAAAGTTCCACTGCCTCCCAGATGTGCCATACTGGAATGATACCTTCAACACTTGAGTTGTCATGGAAACATTTAAAAATCCCAACTACATCAAAAATGAGAAGTGATTTTTTTCAAGGTTATCGGGGTTAAAATGAGACACGCCCTGCATAGGCTCCTGTATTTGAGCCCTTTGTCACCAGTTAGTGGCACTCTTTGGAGAGGTTAAGGCGAGGTTCAGTCTTCCTGGAGAAAGAGCATCATTGGGAGTGGGCTTGAAGAATGTCAAGCCACACTCCACTTCCAGAACACTCTCTGATTCTTGTTTGGGGTTGCAGATGTGCTCTCTCAGCTCCCTGTTCCTGCTGCCATGCCTCCTCACTGGAAAGGATTCTCATCCCAGTGGGACTATAAGCCAAAATAAACTCCTCAATATATGGCTTTTGGTCATGGTGTCTAATCAGCAACAGAAATGTAACTAACTAATACAGTCATATAGCTATGAAAGGGCAGAGCCTGGTCAAACGCAGGCATTCCCCATGACAAGCTCTTACCACTTTAAAGGAGCATAAAAGTTCAAGTTCTTTATTCCGTATCCAGTCTGGTATTTCCTCTACTTCAATAAGACATCCAGACATAGACACTCGCCAGAATTTCTAGATTACTGCTATTTGATGCTAAAACGTTTCCTTTCTATAGAGCTAGAACAGTGATAGGAGACTCCCATGCTTCCCTTTAGCCTCCATCTTTCATCATACCTAGCCAGTCGCTCATATTCTGTGATGTGTCGGAGATCATCATCACACATAGGGGTGGAAGGACATGGGTCCCTTCTACTATATTTAAATATAACTGGACAATTGATGATCACCTTGTTTCTCACTGGGCTCCTTTGTTCTCTTTTTCATTCTCTCAAGTTCCTCCTCAGTTCAAAACATTGCACTTGCTCAATTGAGGGAAAAATTATTTTGACTCGTCTGTGGACGTGTCGCTCTTCCCCTGTCAGCCTACAGGTTGACCTTGATTAATGAATAGTGATGTGGAGTCAGGAAATCTGAGTACTCTTCCTATGGGGAGAGGTCAGGGAACAAAACTCTATGGTCCATACTGTGAGAAGACTGATCTGTTTTTGAAAAACCAAACTATGGAAGCCATGGTGGTTTTTGTCTTTATGTTCATGGAGAAAGCTGGTCCCACAGTTACGGTGGATTTGTATTAAGAGTCATGATGGGTTGGGAGAGAGTGAGGAGGAAGTAAATAGAGCTATCTAGATACCTGGAAGTGACAATAGTGTTTTGGTTCAAAGTCACCTCTTTGCCACAGGCCACATCATTTCCCACTAGAGGTTGGACGTTTGCGGCTTGATTCTTGTCTGAAGATGTCACCTCCTACTCCCCTCCCCCATCTCCCACTTGCTCTTCCCAGTCTTCTCTGCTTGTTTCATGTTATCATTCAGCACTGGCAGCTATGTAATTTATTGGTTGTCTTATTTATTGTTTGCCTTTTCTCCAAGACGCTGTAAGCCTGTGATTGCTTTGTTCCCTGCAGTGACACACCTGCATGTAGAAAGTACTCATGAATGTCTTTTGGTGAGGAGCTGGTTTTCAGAGGAAACATAGATAAAGTTGTCTGCAAACCACCGTGACTTCCATAGTTTGGTTTTTCCAATAGGGACCAATCTTCTTTCAAATACAATGGGTCATAGAGTTTTGTTCCCTGACCCCTCCCAATGGGAAAATTGCTTAGATTTCCCGACTCCACAGCAGTCCCTCCTGTTACACAAGTCCAGCCAATTGCTCTCGGGATGACACAAGGGACTGAAGTCAGAGCATGACCCAGTTACAATGTTTATGTGCTGTCCCAGAAAGAAACCAAAGTTGAAATCCGATAACGGAGGATAGGGAGATCTGGAGATAGAAACTGACCTGAATTCTGAGTTACAAACAGCAAGAAGGAAGCCGGAGAACAAGCTGGCGTGTCTCCAACTGCTGCTCTTTGTGGGAATTCCTAGAAGCTGCTTGACACTGGGAAACAGGCTCACCCAAACAATTCAACTAGGGAGCTTTGAAGAGGCAGTAATACAAACCCAGCAGCTTGGCACTGAGGTCAGAGGCTAGCCTCAGTGGGTCAAGCTGTCTTTGTTTTGCTGCTGCTTTTATTGATCCTGGTGCCCTTTTAAACTCCGTGAAGAGACTGAGAGTTGAATGGGTGTCTTCATCTTGTAACATGCCTCTCAACAGTAACAGCAGCAGTACTGGGCCACCTACCACTGGGCCCACCCCATAGTTAGCCTCACGGAATGACCAGCTTCTCTCTCAATGCCATGGTTTTAGAACAGTCTAGAGGCCTGACTTAGGTGTCTGCTCATGTCTCAAGGGATGGGCAGCGTAAGATGTTTTGAGGGGTTGCATTGTACTGAATTGGATTGTGTAATGGAAAGACAGGAAAGGACTTACTGGATTCTATTGGCTTATTTCAGGCAGGGGAAACATAGCAGGAAAAAAAAAAGCTATACAGAGCCAGGCCTAGTGACTCACACCCATAATCTCAGCTCTTTAGAGGAGGACTTCAGCAAGTCCAAGGCCAGCTTGGGCTACATAGTGAGTTCCAGGCAAGCCTAGACTACAAAATGAGAACTTGTCTCAAAAGTGGAAACAAAAACAAACCAATAAAAAAGCCGCACAGCTTTTCTCTCCCCTAGAAAGACACCGTCTCTATATGAGGACACAGGGTTATGACTGAGATCTGTAATTAAGGCTCCTCTCTGCAGAAAACCAAATTGTACTTTAGGTCACTCTGCAGTATAAAAGAAGGGATCATGGCATCTAATGACTGCAACACTCATGTTTGTCTCAGGGACAGAATGATACAGAGGGACTCACTCAACATACACATACAAATAACATGGAATTGTTGCTCTAAAACACTGGACAAAAATATCAAGATCTCTCTTAGTTAACATCCATGAGTGTTAAGTGTTCTCCAACCTCGAACAGTCTCTTGTTTATGCTTCTCATACTCTGTCAGAAATCCACACTGAAGCTTTGTTAACTTCTGAAATTTACAAGTGCAAGAACAAGTTAAAAATACCCTGTGAACTTTCTTTGACAATCTGCCAATGGCAGAGCGTTTAGATTCGAAAGGGGTACTTACTTGGCACCAAGGAGTTAGTTACTGTGAATGGTAAGTAGTAGAGACAGACTCAGAGGAGAAGTGAGAGGACCTGAGTTGCAGTCTCCCGAGTAGCTCTAAGACAATACCTTCTCTATGGGCCTTTGTTCTATATATCTAAAGTTCACCTGCCCAGAGCTCACACTCACAAACCCTGTGAAGAATGAAAATGTCCCTTACACAATTAGATATTGTATACTCAATACAGAGAAGACTTTTTTTTAAAAGATTTATTTATTATTATATCTCAGTACACTGTAGCTTGTCTTCAGACTCACGAGAAGAGGGCATCAGATCTCATTACAGATGGTTGTGAGCCACCATGTGGTTGCTGGGATTTGAACTCAGGACCTTTGGAAGAGCAGTCAGTGTTCTTTACCACTAAGCCATCTCCCCAGCCCCCAGAGAAAACTTATATACAATTAATTGGTTAAAAATGTCTTTAAGGATGAAACACATCAGCATAATAACTGACACTTGTTAAAAAACATGTTGCAGCTGTGGCTGTGGCTCAATGGAAGAGTTCTTGCCTGGCATGCACAAAGGCCCTAAGTTCAAATCCCAGGACTGCAATGAATTGATTTGTTTATGTTTTAAAAATGCATGTGCTGGGCCCTGGCTATAAGCCTTCTCACATGGGGTCTTTTCTTTTAATATTGTCAATCTAATGATGAAGGTAACATTATACTAGCTCTTCTGTTTCTTTGGTGTGGTGTGTTGCTTTCAAGTACATGTGGAAAACTGAGGAGGTTTAGAAAGGGCCGAAGGTGGAACATTGGAAGTGCGCCGGGTATTAGGTGTTAGCGACTAAGTTTCTCATAATGTGTGCCTTTTGAGAAGAGGCTTGGTAGCCTCTGGAGGTGGTCTCACCAAACCCTGCTGGGAGGAACTCAGGTTGAGTCTCTGTGTGAGGTTCTTGTGTAGATGCAGCTTCATGGACCTAACCCACAGAAGGAATTTCTTACAGGCAAGTCAATGCATTGCTTGCATTGCAAGCTTGCTCTAAATTATACCTTGCCACTTCCCACTTGAGACCTGGTGGACTGACAGAGCTCAGACATCACCCCACTGCTCAGTGACTCAGACAATTGCTGACCTTAAGGGCAGGATAGTAGAACACACTAATGTCGAGACTTCAGGAGTTTGCTCACGTCTTAAGGGCTATGTCCCTGAGATAGGATGCAAGGTGTTTAAAGAGATTAGATGCTGCTGAACTAAACTGCCTGGGGGATGGGAAAGAGGAGATACTCCCTGGATCCTCTCTGCAGTAGATGTGGCTGAAGACATAGCTTCATGCTATTTGTCTATTGCAGCTCCAGTTATCTTTGGCAGAGACCTCCATCCACCTAAAGCTGGATCCATGGCTTTGCCATGAAAAGGATCTTGGGATGATACATAGTGAATAAGAGCTGGTATTTATCAAAACTTTTAAAATCTAGACTTAAGTGTGAACTGTAGTAGAAAGCAGGGCTGTTAAAGAGTAAGGTTCACCCGAGAGTACGGGCATTGGGCTTCTGAAGGGAGGGACACATTTCAGCATGTTTCCAATAGCTATATTCACCATTTGAGTGAGTTTTGAAGTTATTTTCTTCAAAAGTTTCCTAAGATATTTAAATAAAAACACAGAATGGGTCTTGGGGGGGTGTGGCATGCCAGCAGGATTGCAATTCACAAGGTTAAAAAAATGGATATCTCTGGAATGAAGGAAGGATATCTTTCTCTGAAGAAAAATTAAGCTTTGTTTTGGAGATTTCTAGAAAATATTTGGGAAAGTGGTGAAGCTCCACCTACAGCTATATCTATGCAGGCCTTAGCTTGGTTTTCTGTTACTTTAAGATTCTCATATGAAACTATTTCTGCAAGAAAAAGATATCATCTTTATGTTGTCAGTCATCACAGAAAATGTTTAGTGAGCTGTAATTCTGAGCTATTGGCTTGCTTCATCCATTGTCCCTATAGTTTTCTCTGTTTTAATTCTGCCTCAGATCCCATCCCAGAAAGCAAATGTTTTAGTGGAAGTGAGCCCTGGAGGATCCACTGAACAGCATTAAAACAAAGGTGTAACTCAGAGATGGGCTCGGGATACAGCTCTTCCAATAACTTGTTTATTCACTGGGCAGTTTTTGAGTTCTGTGCTCGGCTCTGTGGAGTCAAAGTTAAGTCTAAGAGGCTTTCCTTGGTGATATCAATCCTCAGCACCCTACCTTCACTAGTGTCTGTCTCCAGGAAGTCCTATAAAGTGTGTTGTGTCTCTTTGGACTCGAACATCAAAATTCAACTGAAATCACTTTTCTTCCTATCTGATTCATGGAAGCACCTAGGACCTCAGGTTCTACTTGTGTTTACCAAGAATGGTCTCTTCAGCCACCATGTCTCATTTCTAAAATTAAAAAATAGCCTTCATGCGTAAGTAATTCTGGGGACTTCACATAAAGGACCACAAATTCGTCTGGTGTGGTTTTGGCCTCCAAGGTCAGATTTCCTTTCTTTTCCCATACTGCAAGATTTTATACCACAGTTCTTCAGGCTGTGCTTTTGTTTTGAAAATCAGACATGTTCCATTCAAGTCACAAAGCTTGAGAGTTTCCAAATCATTTTGGCTTTGGGCACTACAAATCAAAGCATTGAGTGGTTCTTCTCATCAAAAAAGGCTGCTTCAGGACTGAGGCAAAGGAGATGGATGTTCAATATCTTCATCAGTACAAGAAACAAGTAAGGACACCTCAGGACTATTTTCAGAAGGCCTTCTGGTCACCCCAACAGGAACAAACTTATGAGTCAGCTATGAAGTTTCTTACCTTTCCTGATAAACTAGGCAGCCTCTAATGTGCCTCTGAGATTGACTCACTTATGGGTGGTGCCAAGAATGGGCATGGAGTAAGTCCTTCTGTTTGTGAGCAGCCCAGTGTCAGGCCAGCCTAATTGCCTGCATTGTGTCAGTCAGTATGTAGATGTGGGTATTGGCTGATGGTCAAAGTGAGCTTCAGTCTCCAGAGCTGTTGACCTCTCCATTGACCTTTCCACTTCCTCTATCTCCTCTAACCTCCCCCCTTTCCCTCTTATGTTCTAATATCTCTTGCCACCTCTTACCCATCCTGCCTCGATGGCCTATAGCCTGCATCCATTAAACATCCATTATTGTACTTTGCTTGACTTGTATTGTGATTCCTCACAAGCACGAAGCCCCAGCTTAATGTCAGGGGAATTCTCCTTCTTACGTTCTGCACTGGGCAGGTGAGTTAGCAACAGTTTCTCAGAATTTCTGGACTTGCCAGGAACTTACATCATTGGCAAGTCTGGACTGCAAGATTTATGTAGTTTCTAGGAATCTCCACAGTTGACATATTTGTTAAGGAATTCATAGGACCTAGCGAGTTGAGAAATAGATTTAATCTTCACTATTTGTCCTCATCACTTACATTTGTTATTCTCCTAGCAAACTCAATACTACTGAGCTATTGGGTCAATGAATGACTTGGCTAGGAAGCATTAGACTTATCAGAGTGGTAAGAAATGATAAGCCATAGGAAATGGAGAATGGACTCTGGAGGCTGCATGCCTCAGACTTCAACTAGATCTTATGAAAGATTATTTTGGTGAACTTGGAATCGTGAGGATGGGTTTTCAGTGATGATCTTGGAAAACAGAGAGGAGATTGATGTTCAAGGGTCTCCTGCCTTCTTAATCTGAAAACACAACTGAGAAAGTCAGAGCAGAGATGTTTCACAAAGATAAGGACTTGCACATGATGGGTATCTGACACAAGGTAAGAATGTGTCTCAGTGAAACAAATGGAATGAACAAAACAAATCAGATTCAGTGATGGCAACTGAAATATCTTCTCTTGCCTTCTTGTTAGCATCTTCCTATCCATGCAGTATATTGGAGGACAATAAATAGAGCTATAAGACTTGAGTGGAAACTTTGAATGCTTGGACATTCACAGTGGGGCATTGGGTTCTGGAAGTAATCATCTTCAGGGCACATGTTACCTAAGAAGTGTTTTCTATATTCATAACTTTCTGTTATCTTGGGTCATTCAGAATGTAATGTCCCTATCTGTGGGACATTCCCTGCCCACGGAACATCTATAAAAGAGTGAGGTGTCCAGTTGAGTCAATTCACTTAAGGAACAACAGCCTGTCCCAAGAGTTGACGAGGGCTGTAGTATTGCTGTATTTCTCCTCTTCTTAGTCAGTCTAGATTTTTACCCCATGAGCCCCAGTTATCATTTACCTATTTTCATTTCTTTTAGGACTAATTCACATCCTAGTTCTGCCAAGTACAAACATTTGTTCACTCTTGTCTCTCAACATATGCATGCTTGGTCTATTACTACAGGAGACAAGTATAAATGAACTTGGAGTGGAGTCTGGCAGAGTGACTCATGCCTAGAATCCCATGATGAGGGAGGCTAAGGCAACTAGTTTAAGGCCAACTGGAATTACACAGTGAGTCCCAGGCAAGCTGCATGATAGTTTGGGACCTTGGTCAAAACCATACAAGCAAACTTGTTAGTTTGCTAACAGCCCCCAAACAAATTCCAAGTCATTTTTTAGAAGGTCAGATACTAGGAGTATGGTTGGGTTTTTCCTGTATAAAACTGTATACGCTGGTCCCATCATCTGCCAGATCCTATATAGATCAGATTGAAAGCTTTCTGTAGAGAATTAGGGTTTGATGTGTTCAATGAACTGAGACATTTGAGATGAGTCTCATGTCCTCAAGAACAGAGGAAGTTCATGCCTAGGACTGTTAATGTGTTCAAACCTCATTGCTAAGAAAGTCATAGGCCCCAGAGGGGGGCCTTTTGGTGGTGTTCAGCTGCCTTCTTCATAATCATGTTTATATGCATACATTTGTGCTGTTCTCAACCTTCATCAGAGGATCTTCTTTATGCAATGGGTAGAAGTTAACCTACAGATCTATTGTAAATAAGTAGCACTGAGTGCTCTGTCGTAGGACATCTATATCACTCCTGCTACCCAAAGTTAGGGAACATCATAAAGGAGCAGTAGATCTAATGTAAAAAGAAAGGGTATGGAAAAGAGTGATATGAAATGCTCCCTATAAACATAGCCTTGCTGTGGTATACACAAACCCACAGCTGCCAAGATTACCTGTGGAAGATCAAGCCAGGTAAGAGTTCTAGCAAAGGGACTGGAAAGATGGCTCAGTTGTTTAGAAAACTTTTTGTCCTTTGCATAGGACCAAGATTCAGTTCCCAGCACCCAGACAGCGGCTCATAACCATCCATACTTTCAGGTCCAGGGGCTCTGACACACTCTTCTGACCTCTGAGGGCACCACACCAGGCATGTGAGTGGTGCGCATACCCACATACATGCAGGCAGAGCATTCTAAATAAATTTAAAGAAAGGAATTCCAGCATGGATGGAGGAGAGGCTCTTGGGACCCCCACCCTATTCTGAAGTTTTTACTGTTAGTCAATGGCTGGTGGAGGAGGAAAATACATTTCTTTCTGAGTTGTGACCGCCACTGTTAAGTTGGCCAATCCCCAGCAGATAGCTAACTCCCGTGTACCTATCTAGGTATCACCAACTAGACTCAGTTGGTTCAAAAAATGTTCAATGAATAAACACATAAAAATAAGGCTGTTCTTGAGGGAAGGTGAAGGAGGAGAAGCATGAGGGTAGATGCGATCGAGATACATGGGGTACGTGTCTGAAAAATGCCAAAGAATACATCAAAATATTATTAAAAACAGGGATGGAGAATAAGGAGCTGTTTTGGAAATGCAAATGAGGAAAGTCAAACAAATGGTACAAAGAAAGCAAGCTGTTTGAAACAGAAACAAGAGTGGCCTGGTTTGTTTTCTCACAGTTCACATGAACAGGTCCCACCAGCCACATACTGTGTTGTGCATGAGTTGTTATTCCTTTGTTTTTCCATTTGCTAATCTGCTCAGCAAATATGTATCCGGAAGGGGCAGAGTTCAGCTGGCTCTCTCACCTGCACATTCCAGTGTCTAAGCGTTCTGCTTGCATGTCCCTAAACTTTCATCTTCTGCAAAGAAGCAATCTTCTACTTTTTGTCAATTTAGCTTCTCACAAGGTCGGACTGTTACAATTCTCGATGAAACATGACAGTCTGATGGGTTGTTCACCTGCAGAGTCTACTGAGCAACTCCAAGTGCCATAGCACGGAGTCCTCACTTCAGGTTTGCCTCAAGCCCTTCACCATCTGACCCATCCAAGCCCTCCCCAATGTGTCTGGGCCATAGGTCATCCCAATCAGCCTGCTAAGTCATGGTGAATTGGTTTTGTGAGATGTTAAGATCAAAGCTACCAAGTACACCGCTTCCCAAGTTTAACCAAAATTCCAACACGAACTAGTTCTGAGGCCTTTGCCAAGTCTTCTAAGCTTTCTGTAAAGATAAAGGTAAGAACCAGATTGAAGAACTATCTTAAAGGCAAAAGGAGATAAACTTAGTAGACTGTTTGGTGTCAAAACAAAGATTTGCTCTTGAGTCTCCATCTTAATGCCACAAACCCTCTTCCTGCGCTTCCAATGTCTACTGAGCTTTCACAGTAGAATCCTTGTGAGCCACTCTGACCCTGAAACATTCACAAGCTCCTGCTTCCTCACACCCTACCACCCGCATTGCATTTTATAATGTGTTGAAGGTAATTATCTTCTTATATCTCCAACTGGCAAGTAAACTTTGTATGGTATGGTGTGTGTGTGTGTGTGTGTGTGTGTGTGTGTGTGTGTGTGTATGTATGTATGTATGAGTACATGTATGTATGTCCAAAGTCTGGTATAGTTGACTTTCCACAGTATATAGTATTCTAAAAGGAGAAAACAAATGAAATGAATTAGTGAATATAAAGTGAAGTAATAAATATAGCAGGGGCCATGAGCACATGGTAACTTACACATTGCTCTAAGAGAAAATTTATTGGGCCGGAGAGATGGCTCAGTGGTTAAGAGTGCCTACTGCTCTTTCAGGGACCTGAATTCAGTTTCCAGAAACCATGTTGGGTAGACTGCCCAACTGCCTGCGATTCTAGCTCCACGGACTATGATGCCACTTTGTAGCCTTTCTGGTGTATTTGCAAACCTGTGGGTATACAAGAGTACACACACACACACACACACACACACACACACACACACACACATAAATAAATACATAAATAAAAACATTAAAAGAAAGAAAATTTATTGAAAACAAGACTAGTATAGGCAAGAGCACTTGACTTGCATGTATAAGACTCTGAGTTTAGTTTCAAGTAGCATCTCACACACATTCTCTCTCTCTCTCTCTCTCTCTCTCCCCCTCTCTCTCTCTCTCTCTCTCTCTCTCTCTCTCTCTCTCACACACACACACACACACACACACACACTCACACACAGAGACACAGACACATATGCATAAGTTTATTAAAAATTAGATTTTAGTGAGGATGATGATCCAGACCACATGAAAATCATATAAATCAGTTAAGACAAATATAATCTGTTATGAACATGGGCAAAGGGGAAAACCACTCACCTTACATCTACTGGAATACAGGTGACACCCTCATGTAGAAGCTGCCTTGTTATTTTTCTAAAGAGCTATTGAGATCATGTTATGATCTCCATTCTTTAGATAAGAACGTTGAGGCCCAGAGGAGCTGCATGACATGCCTGAGGCTGTATAACCTGAATAGCCAGGAATTGCAGCCAAGTCTGGTTCTGTTCAGTGTTGCCTCTTTGCTGATTGCCCAACTTGATATGCCTTCTCTACTGAAGAAAACATAATCCTCATCTCTCTTTGCAGGAGAAAGTCCATCGCTGTCTTAAACTTGTGTTTTGGGACTAGCACCCACTAGTTCCTGTAGTACCCCACCCGCTAAGACAACCAACTCCAGTAAAAGAAACATTCCGACCACTTAAGAAGCCTTTGCAGCTAGAGGCATCATAGACCCTGAATCATATTCAGAGCTGGATGATACTCACAGGGAATATTTTATTGAGGAACCAGCAGGAAAGATTATATTTAAATAAGTACAAGTTTGTGTTTTTCAAAATATGTGGCTGTTTGCAATGGGGACTATAATAATTTTCAAGAGTTCACAAAAATCTGAAGTACAATATTTCCTTTGAGCCAGATGTGGTGGTTCAGGTTTGTAATCTCAACACTCAAGAGGTTGAGACAGGAAGGTCACAAATTCAAGGCCAGCCTAGACTGTATGGTAAGACTCTGTTCTCCACTCTTAATGTTTCTATATTTTTTCTTGAATCCCTTCCCCCTTCTCCCAGGCCTATGTGTTTAAATTGTCCAAGTGTCAGCTTTTGGTGCTATTGAATAGAGGTAGAATGTTTTAGAAGTGAGGTCCAGTTGGAAGGAATTAGGAACCCTTCAAGGGGGTATGAGACCCAGGCCATCTCCCCTCTCTTTGCCTACAGGCTGTCACCTTGTGATCAAGCCTTTTCTACCACTTATTCCCTCCAGAGTGACGGAGCATGGCTATAGGTCCTAGGCGATGCCACCGAATGACTTGGACTGACTCTTCTGCAGCATTTGGGTTCAGCTCTTGCAGATGCCAAGATGTTCAGATGCCAAGACAATCCTTTCTTTTACATGCTGTTTATATTAGGGATTTGTCTCAATGAAACAACACTGAAGAATATAAACATTTGTCTACAGCTCAGAATGCAGAGAGATTCCAGCACTCAACACTGAAGGTTGGCTCGATCAGTCGCATAGATTTTTCCCTTTAATGTACAGGGACCTGACTGCATCCATAAGAAGCAGGCTGAGACACTCAACAGAAGGGTTTCTTCCATTGTCTTATGTTGCTTGGGAGATGGGAAAGCCTGAGTAGGAAGGATGGAAAGTCAAGGATGGAGACAAGTTACATAGTAGCAGGTGTGGCACACTAAAAGGAGATCATTTGGGATTCTAAACTTCGGGGCACCACCTGGGAAGCCTCCACTAGCTGTTTATCATCCTCCACAGTGGAAAGTTCCTACTTCATCAGGAACCGACCAGACTGAAGGACAGGGTTCTGAGCGCTGAAGCCATCTCAGATAATGGCATTCTGCATCTCCACCCCGCTCAGGATCCTCCTCCACAGATCTGTTGCCTTGAATTGTTCTTTGTGCTGTAAAAGCCAAATGAGAGGCTTTTAAATGATTTCCGTTGCCGGGGAGAGCAGAATAGTATCCACAGCAACAAAATCATCAAATTTTATTACGTGTTAGCTAGTGCTATATATTTCAAAGTTTTGTTTTAAAGGGTCTCATTTAGAAAGATGGGACTGCTTCTGATTGGCTTGGAAGTTTCTCTTGTCAGAACATATTACCAGGAAAGTACAATATGTTGGAAAATTACAGGGAACAGCACTTCAGACCTATTTGGATTTTATTTATAAAAAAACAAATTAATAGTAAATGAATAAAACTTTTAAGCCATCATCTGAGTAATAATACTAAACAAAATAACTAATAAAACAGACGCATCCAAACAGCTGTTTAAGAAGAGTCAATGATATTTCATCCATTGTCAAACTTGGCACTTGAGCAAAATAAGGACCAAAGTAAATATTTATTGAATCATGTGAGATTACTCAGAATTCCTCTTTTATAAATAGAATAAGCAAATAAACCATGATTTATAAAAACCCTGGCTAACTAAATCAGCTAATGGCTCTATTCAAAAAATTCTTATCATGTAAACTGTGAATTGACAATTATAATTGAAAATTACCCGTTTCTCTATGAATTTAATATACATATAGTTAACCACCTGCTTGACTGTTACATAGAGTCATTTAAACGTGCAAATGGATGTTCAAATGTTTGAAGGCTTTGAACCAAAAGCATTAATTGCCAGTCTGTGTTAATGGAAACACACAGAATGGATGCTTGCTTGTCTCTGTAATAACTATAAAAATTCCCTAGGCTTCTAACACTCTCTACTAAGCACACGTGGAATCATTTATAGTAAAAGCTCATGGAGAGACAGAATTCCTCAACCCTGACCAAATAGGAGAGGAGAAGGTAGGAAGACACTTATGGTGAGGTATGGAGATGCACGAACTTATTTTATGAGCTACTTATGAGGCTGAGGCAGGAGGACGCTAGAGCTCAAGAGTTGAAGGCCAGCCTAGGCAATAAAGTGAGCTCTTAACTAGAAAAAAATAATAATTAGAGGTTGGGGAAAAGATTCAGTGGGCAAAATACTTGCTATAAGCATGAGGACCTGAGTTCAGATCTCCACCATCTACAAAAACAGCTAGGCATGGCCTGATGCATCTGTAACCCCATACTGACTGGGAGGAATATAAGAGGACCCCTGGAGCACACTGGACCAGTAATCTAGCAAATCACAAGTTTTAGATTCCGTGATTAAATACTGTTACAACAAAATAAAGTGGAGAGGTAAAGGAGACACCTTACATCAATTGTTGGTCTCTATGCGCATACTTGCCTGCACACTCACTCACATACATAGACAAGCACACACACAAACAACAGCAACAAGAAAAAATGATAAATGGTTCATCTCTTCAAACATGATTGTGCTTAAACAGAGGTCTGAAGTCTTCTTAACAAGAACCAATAGCTCTGAGACAGACATCAAGAAACAGGCCAAGTTCAAACTATGCCTTGGGAGCATGTCAGTATTCCTGCTGACCCCTGGGCAAGTGATCTTGTGCTCTCTTTAGTGGCCTCCGGACCTGGTAACTACTTAGGCCTGGAAGCTATGATGCTTTCCCTACTCGCTATGGCTCATAGCTATGACACATTCCCTATCTGACACAATGTGTCAGTTCCGGGTCCTCTGCCCCAGGCTTTGGTGCTGGACATAGAAATATGATGGTGGCTTTGTGTGTTCTTACATCCCACCTTCTGTGAGCTCCCTAAGCAGGTAGTTTCTCCAAGGCTATGACCATCACGGTGAACACTAAAACTGAAAACCTGAGTGACCACCACAGTGAATGCTACAACTAATTTAATTCATCACTACAGGGACCACAGTGGACACTACAAATGACTACCACAGTGATCACTATAACTGGCCATCACCATGGACACTAGAACATCACAAGGGGCACAAATGGACACCACAGTGACTAGCTATCAGAGTGAAGACAAATGACCATTTCTTTAACCACTCTGACTATGTCATAATGAACACTACAACTGACCACCAGAGTGACCACTCTGGATAACCATCTCAGTAAAACTAAAATTGAACACTACAGTGACCAACATCATGACCATGATAGCTGACCATCACAATGAACACTACAATTCAGCATCTTAATGACCAGTACGGCTGACCATTACGGCAGACACTACAGCTGACCACTACATGAACACTATGACTGACCACCACAGTGGACACTATAGCTGACCACCATAGTGACCACTATGACTGACTGTCACAGTGCATACTACAGTTGACCACCACAGTGACCATGATGACTAACCATCATGACGTCACTCAGCTTGTTCTGTAGCTTTCTGGACAACAGGATGCAGATAGAGAAAGCCTCATTTTGATTCAGAGTCAGGACTCAAGTATATGTAAACATCAAATGTCACTTGGGGACATGAGTGAAGACAAGCTGGGCCTAATGCTTAGTTTTCATCTCCAGTGGGGAGTCACAATTTTGAGGAATGTGGATTACTTGATTTCTTCCAGCAAACACAAGCCCTTTCTTTTTCTTCTCTTGATTTTTACTATTGTTACTTTACATGAGCAAAAGCAATGTTTTAGGATATTTTCTCACATAGTACATTAAACAGCTTCCCATCTTTCATCAGATGGAAAATAAGACAAACTCAAACGGCGAAATGTATGAGAAAGAGTTAAAAAACACTAGCTACTGGCAAAATAGTGACTCTTATGGAGAAGGAAATTTACAAATGAAAAGATGTGCAAGGCAGGTAATGCAAATGAGGCAACTAGGAGATGGCTCAGTGGGTAAGTGCATTGGACATCATGACTGACCCCCTAAGCGGAAGGAACTAACTGATTCTTTAAAGTTAGTCCTGATCTTCTTATGATGCAAGTGTACACACACACACACACACACACACACACACACACACACACACTCATGGGACACACACACGGGACACTCAAACATACATGGAACATACACACATACACACACAAACACACATGTATGCACACACAAACACACATGAGACACACACATCACACACACATACCTCTCTCTCTCTCTTTCTCTCTCTCTCTCTCACACACACACACATGAAAATAGGACCCTAAATAATAAAGTAATAAAGGACAGGAGTTGCTTGTCTCCATTTTGCAAAAATGGAACCAAGGTTTGGGCCCTGAATTTCAGGATCAAAGAGGGGACACTAGAGGATAATGAGAGCTGACTAACTCATGGGGTCTTCCAGACATCCTTAGGAGTGGGGAGGAGTGTAGTGGGCAATGGAGAGTTTGCAAAAGCTAGCTGGAGAAGGGGTTAGAGACAATAGTATTTTAAATGGGATGTGGTTACCTACCCACAAGTTGCCTGCAAACAACCATGTAATGTATAACATGACTCAGCTATTATTATGTGCCTGATGTTGGGAAGTATTTAAACCCAGTCTTCAATTCCTCAGAGACATCTCACTAGGATGCATATATTTTTCATGTCTGCTTTGGTTTCTTTAGTGCCACCACAGGCTAGCACCCAGCTAGCCTCTCCAGGCTGTTTCTGAGTTTCAGAGACCCTGAGTCATTTCTAACCCCAGCAAGTAGATAAAGGCTTTTCACCAGAGAAGACACTAGAAGACCAGGTCGTCTTCTGAGGACAGTGTCAAGAGAACTCTGTGCATCTATTATGTAATTATGTCACTATATGTTTAGTTATTCCTCATCCATAAAAGCCACTTGACACCAAGCATGACCTAGGATGATTAGGGAAAGTACTGCAAGAAGTAAGAGGGAGAAGGTAACTCTTGGAAAATCAGGTGTCCATTTCTTTATGGGGGAGGAAAAGGAAGAGAAAGAAAGAGGAAGAAGAAAGAGGAGAAAAATGGAAGACAGAAAGGAAATCTGTGCATATGAGCAGGAAGCTGGAGTCCTATAGGAGATAGATATATGTTCTTGGAGCCAAAGCAGAACTTTGGTCCCTGGGAGCTCGTACAGGCTGAAGGTACAGCCTCCATGACTTTATGGAGCAATGGAAGCACAGGGCAGTGGGAGTGGAAGATGAACCAGGTACAGGTCTGGTTTTTACAGACATCATGATCTAACTGCCAATGCCCCAAAGGGTCTGATCATTTCAGTTCCATTCATATACCCTTACTTACTTAGGGACTGTTGGAGGTAGGAAATAATTTGATGCAGCAGGCTTAAAGGCAACACCAGAAAGGTCAGGATACTAATTATCTAGTTCTTGAGGTATAAACTTTCCATGCAAAAGTTGGGAGTAAACTAAAGCAAATGCCAATAAACAGGATTCATATGCACAAACCAAAGACTGTCCATTCCTAGTGCATTTCATTCACAGAATGCTGGGCACATAGAATGTCTATAGATTCCATGTCACTGGCTGTCCAGGGCTGCCAAAGGGTTAAAGGTAGGCTTTTTGATGTCTATCCACATTTCTCACCTTGTGGCTTTTCTGGTGTGATTGAGAGCAAGCCCAAGAACATCAGAATTTCCCGCTTTGTATACAGACATTGTTTAAACTGTCTTCCTATTAGAAGAGTATAGGGAGGGAGAGTCATTTTCACTTTGTTTCAGGGATGGTAATTTATGACCTGATTGTTCTAAAGGTTTCAGGTTCAGCGAGATTAATTTTCTGGAAAGTATGGTATGTATCTGACGTATCTTGCAACTCTCACAGAGGAACAGCTACTGGTATTCATATCAGCTTTCAGCAGATAACATAAGTTATCTTGTGGAATCAGGGCCAAGGTGTTTTGTTATATCAGATAAAATAAAGGCAAATATTTGCTACTGGAGTTCCCCAGTGTTCTGGACTTACATAAGAAGGTAAGATGTTTACCAGGAATTTTTGCCTTTATCCTCTTGGAAGGACAATAAAGGAAGATTTTAGCTTATATCATATTCTTCCCCACCCCCCCAACACACACACACTTCATCATTGCCTTGGTTTAGTTCAGGCAAAAGAAAAAAATGCAATAAATTTTAAGTTCCTAAGGAGTTTTTCCATAACTGTAGTATTCTGAGAATTGTAAAGAAGATCTAGACTCTCTCTGAGCTTCTTTCCTTTCTTTCTTTCTTTCTTTCTTTCTTTCTTTCTTTCTTTCTTTCTTTCTTTCTTTCTTTCTTTCTTTCTTTCTTTCTCTTTCTTTCTTTCTTCTTTCTTTCTTTCTTTTTCTTCCTTCCTTCCATTCTTTCTTTCTCTCTTTCTCTTCCTTCCTTCCTTCCATCCTTCCTTCCTTCCTTCCTTCCTTCCATTCTTTCTTTCTCTCTTTCTCTTTCTTCCTTCCTTCCTTTTTAAAGATTAACTAATACATTTTTAACCTATATGTATCTCTGTGTACCTGCATGAGTTTGTGTTTATCATGTGAGTGCAAGTGTCTGATGAGGTAAGAAGGTGGCATCTTCAAGCTAGTTATAAGAGTTGTAAGTCACCTGATGTGGGCTCTGGCGACTGAACCCAGTTCTTCTGCAAGGGCAGTCAGCTCTATTAACCACTGAACCATCTCTTCAGACCCACCCTGAAGTGTCTTATATGTAGTCCCATCTAAGTCACGTGCTGGACTTTCATCAATCAGTGTTATGGTTTTGCTTTTCACTTCCTGTACTGAAGTAGTATACAGAGGTGTTCTGGAAATATGCAAAATGCTTTATTGAACAAGTTCTTGTCTGTTGTCTATTGTGCAGCATATATCAGGTACTGAAAATCAGGTTTAAGCTTTGTGTCCTTCAAGCTGTGGGATGGATTGATGTGAATAGCATATAGTCTCTGGAGTGCATTAACAATGCTGATGACGTTTTTATCCTTATGTAAGGGTGAAACTTCTATTCAATAAGAAGTAATTGTATGCATATGTACAAGCAGAAGCATGCCTTATGTGTGCAGATGTGTGCATTTGTATAATGCTTTGAAGCTCATTATCCATAGATGATAAACCTGTGCATGTCATTTGCCCAAATGATTAAACCATTTGAGGCAATTCCTGATATTTATATTGATAGTTAGAACAAATAGTGCTGAAGTATTAATCAATTTGCATGTGAAAAAATAGATGGACTGTGACACTTGACAAAGAAAAACAAACTCCAAGAAAAGAAATCATGTTCTGTAATATGAGTCTTAATCTATGAAGAACAAGTGCTACTTATGAGTTGATATAATTGTCACTGTTTTGATATGGAGCATTTTGTGTCTTTTATTCACTAAGTAAAGATATGGTCCAAGGTAGTGTAGGGACATGATCATTAATTATATCATGTGGTAAACTGGTACAAAGAAAAAGACAAACTCTTCATGTATGCTGTCTCAGTTCACTTATTCTATAATTCCCCAATATTTCTGAAAAATACCTAGGCTTTTTCTTGTCTGAAACAGGATGAGGAAAGGCTGGTGGGAAATGGCTTCTCTTCTGGTAAATTCCTGTGGAAGTATTTCTTGCTTTTGTCAACAAGCTTATAATCTTACCTGAAATAGACCCAGGCCTGGAGGCGATGAGCACAGATGAAGGAAACAGCAAGAACAGTGTCTGCATGAGTGCATGTGTGCACGTGTATTGATCTATGCATACATGTATCATCAGTTGTCTCTGTGTACATGCATGTATGTGTGTACCCATAGCAGTGGTTGAGGCTGTTCCAAGTACGAGGGAGGCAGCAGTATTTTGCCTCTCCCCAGAGGCAGACAGATCCTGCCTGTAGCAGGTCTTTTCCTGCCATCAAGACTTACATCTTTTCCTTTTTTTTTTAATAGCCAAAAGACTCATTCTAATTTTAAGGGCAAATTCTTTAGGTGAGCATTAATGGCTAATTGTGAAATACAAGTTTTCCTGGACAGAAAAACTTAAGTCTTAATAAGTAGTCTCTTGCTTCATAATATTAGGAAAAAAGCATATTTGTAGTTAAAAATTGTTGTTTTATATGTGCTTTCTCATCAGATACTAAGAAGTGGGAATGTGAATGATGAGAGTGGAAAAGAAGACAGGAAGAAAACCCACAGAGTTTGAACAGGCAAACACAATAGGCCAACGTGCTCTCACATTTGAAATTGATCAGACTTGGAATTTGATACAAAAAAATTGCTTAGTGTAGTATCTCCTGGTCTGCAATCACTAATATATCTTTGATATAATAGATGTCCATCTATGGTGCCACGGCCTATCATTTATAGGTAAAATACTTGAGGCAGTTTGACAAGCTGAAGATGTACCCCTAAAGCTTTGTGTACATCTGAACTGTATTATCTACAAGATAGAAAGTAATTCTCAAGCCCCGATCTGAAAAATATCATGTGTACAAAACTGCTACATCTTTTATTTGCAAATTGCAAAGTGAAGTGTTAACTAGCAGTCAGTCTGTGCTTGTGGATTCCTCAGTCCAAATATGAAGGTCTAGTGTATCAGGCAGGCAGCGATGTGTGTGCATCTCAACTGGCTACATGGAATGAAAAGCAAAACAAACAAACAAAGAAAACCTCATGAAGGCACAGCCAGAATCTATCTAGCGTTCTGAAAATGGCAAAATGAGAGATGGCAGATCAGTGAGGGTGGAGTTAGGGAAAAATGAAAGAGAGCTGTGACTGAAGACAGCCCCAGGGAGTTTTTCTGTGCTGGTGGAGCAGTTCTGTATCTCTATTGTGGCAGTGATTACATGAACCTACATGTGTGGTAACATGCCATAGAACTACACACAAAATTATAGGCAGACAAAAAAGTGTATGCAAAAGCTTGCTGCTTTGTGTCAATGTTGTGGCTTGGCTACTTGCATCATTGTGTAAGATGATAGCATGGGGGAGCCTGGGTGGTAGGCTTAGAGGACTTCTGTCTACTGTTCTTGCAGTGAGGCTGTAATTATTTCGAAATATGCAGGTCTTAGATCTTGTGTTGAAGAAGGAATCCCAACTACTAATTAAACATACTTAGGAAGCAATTTAGGCAGATTGTGCTTGTTTCTAGAGGCGGGTCTTTTGGATACAAACACCAAAGAAGTAATTTACCACAAGCCAAGCATTCAGGTCTGCAAGCCTTAAGCCATGTAAACGAAGCAATAGAGCGAATAGAGACCAACCAGAGAATGTGGACCAAGGTCTAAGGTTCCCAGTCTCTGGGTTCTGGTAAACTCACTGGTAACTGGAGGGCTGTGTCATCCTTTCCCTGTAGTGTCTGGCCTAGTTTGAAACTTCAAAGCCACTGTATTCCAGTACAAACTATAGAAACCATAGTGGTAATCTTGCAAGTTTTGCCATATTTTATATGATAAGACAAGTATTTCCATTTGAGTACATTGATATATATTTGGATGCAAAGATGCTGAGGTAAGGCCATCTCCCAGATTAAAAACAAGTTGATACAAACCAACCAGGCAACCAACCTATCATGGGTTAGCAAACCTTAATTTTATCAGACCTAGGTTTGGGCAGGTTTCTTGAGATGAATTACCACATCGTCCTTTTAATACCACAATTATATTCCCCTGTGTATTTACATAAAAAGGAGACATGTGCTAGGTAGTCCATGACACCCCACAGCCCCACTAACTTACTCCTGAGATCTGGGCCAAGCAGACCTAAACCTAAGAATTAAATCTGTCCTTGGAATAAAAGAAGGCATGTTCTCTCCTTCTCATGAACTTTATACTTCCTTAGTCAATGCCTTCTTGGATTGCTAGTACCTGTGTGCCTTTGGACATCTGCCTCCTGTACAGACCCAGTAGGCTCCAGGATGGGCCTTATGCTTGATCTCATGCATAAACAAATGACCTTAATAACAGGATGCTGTGTGTGGCTACTGGTTTTCCTTAAGTCTAGGATGATTTAACTCAGTCTTTGAAGTCAACACAGGAACAAAAAATCTGAGCCACCCAGATTATTAGTATAACCATTTTATTAACAAAAAGGAACCCATGGGGTTCAAAGAAGAGTACAAAATACAATCTTTATTTTCCCCTTGGTTAAATTATTAAGTTTTTAATAAAAATTTTAAAAAGCGAGTGAACTTACCAAAAAAACACAACCTTTGCCTACTGAGTTTCTTATTGTGCAAAACAAAGACACAGGAAGTAGTAAAGTTCTGCCCTGGGGGACAGGAAGGATTTGTGTGCATCAAAAGATGCACATTTTGAATTTCAAGCTTTGTGCATCCGAAAGAAAATCCTAAGGGCACTTTTTGCTTTTCCCAAACTAAATGAGAGCAAGAGGGGATTAAACGGGTAAGTGTTAGCAGCTAAAAGTCTGATCTCCATTTTCAGGGTTTTGGATGTAGTTTTCTACATTCCTGTTATCCTGGGTAGAAGGTTCAGGCCAGACAGACAGGTATAAAGTTACATCTTTGCACTCTTCAATGCCACTGTTAGCTGTGTTTCCATTTTGTGGGGGGACTTCAGGATTTCTCTAACCAACCCGACTGCCATGGCTTATCTCCAGGGAGCCAAGCCGTTCCATTTTCTCTCTGTCCACTCTGTACATACTGTTGCTTTCTTTCCCTTCATTTTGGTTTCATGGATAGACCATGACTTGACATAGCGCATAAACTACAGGCTGGAAGGCAAAAGACAGTTCACCATCTTTTCCATGGCAAAAGTAAAAGCAGTTTAGGTGGAATGTGAACAATCATAACTGTTTACAGACACATAACAGAAAGAAAATTAAGAAATCTCTAAAGAAAAACCAAAACAAGAAATAAGTTTTGTGGTGATTCCCACACACCACAGTTACTGGCAATACAATTTGGCATTTTTGACAATGGCAGACAGTGAAATACATGTGTTTGACGCTAAGATGGCCACAGGAGAGGTATGCTCAGTGGGGAGAAGTACACATTTACCGAATATTGGTACAAAAATCCCTGAACAAATGGCCCACTGACTTTTGATACAAAATTTGACCCTAGAAGAATGTCTCTAAGGGAACACGGTGATTGAAAGGTAAGTCCATCGCCATGACAGGCGCGGCACAGACCTCAGCCTGGGAAGCACCAGGGTTTCTAAATGAAACCCTTAGGATTTGGCTTGTCCAGATCTTAACTGTGAGAGGCTCTCTCCCACCTGGTGTCAGAAATATTCTCAGTTTATGGGACCAACAGACTGGAGGCAAAACAACTGAGCATGTGACTGTGAACAGAGGGAGGAGGCTGGTAGAGACATGGCTGACCCTGCCAGTAGCAATACAGTCCTGTAGGTCTGAATATCCTGAGGCTCAAAGACAACAAAATATTGCACCAAAACAATTTTTTTAAAAAAAATCACAGTATAAATGGAATTACTAAAGTACTGGAATACGAATGTACTACACAGTAACTGTCATCCACCCACTGAGGCCTCTTCACAGGAATCAAGTTCAGACACGCTCCTGTCCTCTTTTGATTTGGGATTTCTTAAGATCTTAGGTGTTTATTATATTTATTTCTATTTAATGCTGAGCTCATGAACGTTTTCCTTGGTCTAGTTGTCAGGTCAAGTGACAGGTTGAGAAGAGTCTGCTAACTGCATAGAGCAGAAATCCCGGAGGTCAGCCAGGCCTGGACTTTTGAGAGCAAGTCTGACAAAGCCACTAGAGGTAGGATAAGAGAACACTCTGTTCTGTGTAGGTATCAGGTATCCCAAAGATGTCATGCCTACTCCTCCTTTTTCTAATATTCCCTAAGTAAATAAGGAATGAGGAAAATCAAACATACACCCTGAAAGCAGTTCTTAAAAGTGTAAGAAGTACAGCCCTTCATAACACACAGTCATGAATAATTCCTCTTTTCCTTTTGATACGGCAAGCTTTTAAGGAATCCCTCCCAGCCTCCTCACAAAACACTGGAGCTCCTGTCAGTTCCATCAGGATATCACATGACCACTGACTCCAGAAGAGACACTTTCAAGGACCTGGATCCTTACTGTGGTAACATGATAAGAAATCACAAAGACCCCAAAACTTGGGGACCTCACTTGCATTGAAAGTAGCCCACTCACTCATTCATACTCACTTCAAGGTGGTCTTGTTCCCCTACATTATGTCTTCCTACCAAGTCCATGTTCATAACTGTGTGTGAACCCTGGTCAAAGCACACTCCAGTAACATCCCAATTCCTTAAGACTCATCTCTTCAACAGTCCGGGCATTCTTTCACATTCTCTCCTACCACCAGGACTTCCGGTTTTTCAATTCATATTTTCATCCACTTTTAAAGGGGACAAGTGAGTTCACCCTAGAACCTGGATAGCCACCCCCCTGGCCCACCGAAAGTTCTCAGATTCTTTCATTTCTGTCCTCTTCCGACTTGAAGTTCATCGATGTTCTGAAGTTAACTTTCTCTCTCATCCAACAAGGCAGGCCAAAGAACCAATATTCTAAGTCGGTAACAACACAGTGGAGTCTGGAGGCTGTTCAGAGAATGAAGGATACAGGCTGGGTCTCTTGGGCATCACCAGGATGTGGATCAACCTACAGAGACAGAAGAGCGAGGTGATGGCCATAGCACCTTGGTTCTCCTGCCTACTTCTAATTACATGATAGCTGTAAGCATGAGTCAGTAACCACCTGTCATTAAGTCCCCTACTGGCGACTGAGTTCTCATCTTCTATGGCAAAATAAAACATCTTCAAGGCAATCTACAATGCTATGTGCCATAGCTCACAAGCAAAACACCAGAAAATGTGGTAAGTGGTTGTGATAATCTATCAACACTGTACAGACAAGTTTATACATATACCCTAACAATTATGAGTCATCAGCAGCACATTAATGAATGAGGGGAGTGAGTGCCTGCAGATAGCATAATGAGTCTAATTTTCTTTACCTCTGAATAAAGAGGAGGAGGCTGGAAACGGAATTCTTGTATGCAGGCAAACATAGAGTAGCAGGCTTCCCCCTCACAGTCGGAGGGCTGAGGATACGGAGGAACGTGTCGGGAGAATTCTTCTTCAGATACTACATCTGCATAATTTGGTGGTGCTGAAACAGAATTGGGAGTTTGAGCTAAGAGATCCATGTAAAAGTGCAAAAATTACTTTGTGTTTTCTGAACTCTTACAAAAGCAATAGACTGAGCCAAATTAAAGATATTATGGTCATCATAAAAAAAGTTTTGGTTCCCGTAATACATAGGTACTAATATTATTATATTTTCTAGTTTTTGTGATCTACATGTTATAACCTAGGCAAACAAATGTCTCTGAGATGTAGCTATAGAAAATATACAACAGTCTATACTTCAACTTTAACATTTCTCCTTGTTTTAATATTACAAATTAGCCATAGGAGATAGCCATTTTATTCCTGTGCTTGTCACTGGCTTTGTGTCATGGCTAAAGTAAACATTCAAGGTTCCTTTCCCAGGAATGTTATATAATTCTTCATAGTATAAAACAATAGAGTAGTTGTGATGCTCATCTTCACTGTCTACCTGACTGGATCTAGAATCACCTAGGAGACAGAATACAGGGCATGGCCATCAGGGAGCTTCTAGAGACTGAACTGAAGAAGGAAGCACTGTCCACAGGTCAGGGCCCTGCTCAGCTAAGAGAGGCATACTGGGCACCAGCACCCATCTCCCTTTGCTCCCAGATTGTGGATGCAATGTGACCAGCGGCCTCACACTTCTGCAGCCAAGGTTAAAATGTTCCTCACTGCCATACGATGCCGCACCTTCAAACTCTAAATCAAGCAAACCTTCTTCCTTGCTGTGTCCTTTTGTCAGGCATTTGGTCACAGCCAATGTGGGCAATGATGTGGTGGGGGAGAGATGACACGTGAACACCCACTCCTGGCATGTTCTGCTGTCAGCTAGTCTCTGTCTAAAACTTCACTGCAGATGACTTGAATGTTTTACCTTCAGGCTGCTCCGGTAGGGCTAGTGCTAACCAGCACATGTCCATACTGAACTGGCTTGCGACACTGCTGTTTCTGCGGCCAAAGCCACTGTATGGAATTGTACCAATAACCAAAGGCAGCTCCAACATCAATTTTTTAGCACCAGGAATATGAATGTATACCTGGGATGTACAAAAAAAGAAGCATGGTGAGGGAGGATAGGAAGGCACAGGTTTAGGGTAAATCTCACAGGAACTAAGCTAATTCCACCTCCTTCGAATAGAAACAAATGTTTTTTTTTCTCCACCAAGCCACCCTGAGGACAAATGTAAATTGTCCTGACTAAGCATAAATGAAGAACAGACTAAATGAAGAGTTCATTAACTACAGGACAGGCTTGTGGCAGGGAACTGTTGCCTTCATGTTTTTCACTGTAAGTTGGCGTGACTTGTAACAATCCTGGAAAATTAGCCTATGCTCCATGTAACAAACACTCCTCACATCATGTAAATTTCTTTAAGGTGATTGCATTAAATTCCCTATGTCGAGATAGGGTTTTAACGGTGAAGGCCAATCTTCATGTACCCAAAAATGGTAGCAGTGTTAACATTTTTTCCAAGTATTGATGCAATAATTAGACATAATATTTGCAATTAAATGGCTTGCTGTTCTGTTTTAGGTATTTTTAATGATTCAAGAAGCTTTGATTACAGCTAAGGAGTAGTCCACTCGGATAATGCAGCAATCCAGGATGGATGGAGTGACAGGAGGAATCTTCAGCATCTTCCCATTCCATGTGTCCGTACTCCCAGAACCAATGTGGTTTCCTCGAACATTGGCAACCATGTGCCGGACTGTCTTTGTCTTTCCACTAGCCAAATATGTCTGGGTTTGGAATATGGCCGCCTTAGGAACAACCAGCCGAGATGAACAATTTTCTATTTCTGCATAGATAGGGATAGCTTCTCCTAAAGAGAGAAAAGAAATGAGAAGGACTCAGGGGTGGTTCAGAAAAATTTCAAGGCATTGATACAAAGTGCAATAGCCCAGCACTACTGAAGCTACTGTGGGAATTCTTCCAGAGAGGAATAGATATTCAATACAGAAAGTGACATTTAATACCAATTGCACTACTCACTTTTTCAATGTAAAAAAGACACTAATAATGCTACGTCAAGGTGTGTAAATAAGCAGTATGTATAAATTAAGATAAGGCATATACCAAAACGATGCAGTAGGAGATTAAGTATAAAGCTTACTAACAACCTTACTAGAGCCCAAGGAATGAAAACCTGCCCATCAGCAAGCGAAGCGTTTGCTTCTCAGGAACTCACAGGGTTAAGGAACAAACAACAAAGGGGCAGAAAAGTTAGATCACAACATTACACATCTATATTATAACTTTCCGAGAGACCTGTGTCTTCTGTTTTAACAGTAAAATAAAATTCCAGCATTTCCCCACTCTCCTTGGTTTTATTCTGTGACTAAAAGCTACCATATTAGAGTCAGAAAAACAGAATTTTGTTGGAGACTATTATTCATGGTCATACAACATGTAAATGTTAATTACTTATATTTTAAAATTCAAGGTACTTCATAGGTTGTAAAGTTTGCTGTTTAAAATCATTTTGATCACCTAGCAAAACCAACTAGTCTGTTCTGTGGACTTCCCTTGTGTTGCTTACCATTACAGTAGCCCTTTCTCTCGATCTTGACGCTCAGTGACACGGGACCAGAAGTGAAAATCCAACAGCCAACCATTTTCTCCTGTGTCTTCAGCATAGGAGTCTTGAAAGTTACAAACAAAAGGACTTTCATTAAATCACTCTAGAAAACATATTCCTTTGAGGAATAATTGTAAAGAAATATCAATCTTTCTTATTCTCATGTGATACCATGTGCTGAAAATCATTCCCTTCTCATGAAAACTAGGGTGATGTCTCAGATTCAAACTTGTGTGACATCATCCAACTTCATCCTGAAATTACTGTGTTTCTAGGAAATGACACAACATCCTTTAGAAAAGCGGCCAACGGTCCTATTCATACTGTAAATATTCCAGAACTGCTACTGCATGCATGTGGCTATGGTGTAGCATATGCGCAAGTGTGCACGGGTGTGTACATCCATGCCAGGGCACGCAGAAGGCAGAGGAAAAGGACCAGAATCTTTTTCTATCACTCTCTCCTTTCCTTTTCTTTCTTTTGTTTTTGTCTTTGAGACCTGGTTTCTCAGTGAACCCGAAGCTTGCCTTGTAATCTAGGCTGGCTACCCTATTAGTGAGTCGCTGGGATCCACCGGCTTCCATCCCCCAAATCTAGGGTTATAGGCATGTGTGTCCACTCCCAGCTTCTGCATGGGTCCTGGGAATCTGAACTCCAGTTTTCTTGCTTTCAGAGCAAGCGCCCTTACCTCCAACCCTTCTTATTAGTATGACAGAATTGTGGTTTAAGGCAATGTAAAGATCAGGAGATCTTTGCACTAATGTTACACTGCCTGGCTATACTCCATGGATTAAAAACAGTCTTTTTTGCTTATGTATCAGACAAAACTTTCGAGTGTCCTGAGACTAGTCTGGGGGCTTTAAAGGCATTTATATACCTTGTGTCAGCAGGCATGAAAAGGTGGTGAGGCCCATTATTATAGCCTACTATAGGAGTCTATTCTTCAAGGTGAGAAAAAACACTCAGTTGTTCTGATCACAAAACCTAAAGTTTTCTCTAAAATACTGTTGCTGGCCTTCTTTTATTGTTCATTTGTTTTAGAAATTATACTGAGAAGGTCAAGTATCTGTTTTTGACAAAAAGCAAACCTCAGTAAGTGATCCCCCATAAAAGACATGGCAATTTTAGAAAGAGGCTTAAAATTCTACACAAGTCTAAAAAGATATAAGCTACTAATGCCACCGCTTTTCCAAATGGGGTTTAAGGAGCCTTTCAAGGGGGGCTGTGCCAGGGAGCAGGGTGCTGGCTAAACCCCGCAAGCATGCCTTTCATCTGTTATCACATTTATTCTACTTCTTGTGAAAATAAGAACTAACAAACTTTTAGCTGCCGGCTTTTCCCTCGCCTTTAAAAATATTAGTTAGAAAAAGAAACATCTAATAGTAAAAACACATCTTTCCCACATCAGTGTCACGATGGGACGATGGGAAGTTTAAATTATCTCACCATTATCTATGAAGTAAAAAATAACACCATTCATTCATATTTAAATGAAGACCCATTTGGTCCTAGCAGCTTTCATGAAAGTAGAAGGTATAATTTTATATTATTTTGATAATATGGGTGCAGATAAAAGAATGTAGCTCATTAGTCCCCATCTTGCCTATTCTGTTGTTCCTTATAGCCTGATCCTCCTTACCAGCCTACAGTATTCCTGATGATTATTAGAAGTTCAATGCCTTAATGTGGCCAAATCTGTCATAAGGAATGGTAAGTGAAAGGATGGTGGCGGCAGCTGCACACACTTACTTAATGTTAGAAAATGACATGCAGAATGGAAGGATACATAGCATAATGGCCTGGGCTTCAATGACAGGCTGAGTGTGATTAATACTCTTTCGTAATTACTGCTCCTCAACCTGCTATTATTGGAGAGTTTAGAATGCCACAGTCCTGCGAATATGGCCGTGCTGGTAAAGTAACCCCTCTCTTCTTTGCATTATTGTTATTAAGGCTCATTAATGCATTTCAAGCCTGTGTAACTTTTTGGCAAAAGCAGCCCTGAACAGCAGGGATATAATCAATAGCATTAATACACACAATTTGTCATTTGCCCAACCTAGAATCATATCTTTATAGTGAACGCCTATGGGTTACATTGTGTTTCCTGAACCAGCAGACAGTGACAGTGACTAAATGCAGACATCATTACTGAAAGGAGGGAGGGGCAGAGCGTACCAATAAGGGTGGTGTGTTGACATCCACGTGACTGACAACCTGGAGCTCTCTTCTTACACTCTGATCTGGAACTTGGGGTCGTTCCAAAACAGCCCTCACACAGTACTGAATACTGCCATACTTCCCAGTAAACGATGTTGCCAAAGGTCTGAAATAAACCAAAGATATTGTTTTATGAGCTTGTTTTCAGCTATTCAGAGCCAGGAAAAGCACGTGTTAAAATGTGGGTTAAGGAGGAAAAGAACAATAAGCACAGGGAGGGTCCCCCAGGATTGGCACACACACTTCCGTGTTGGGGAACACCGGGGTGCTCAAATAATGGACACAAGGCAGGGGAAGGAAGTGGAAAACATGGCATCACTCACTCAGACGGAAGTTGGAACCGAAAGGGAAACTCGTGTTTTCCTGGTTGTAATGTGATGCCTTCACCTGAAAGAGACCATACTGCATTTTAACTAAGGCCAACAGTAAATCATGGGCTTTCACAATCTAAGCCATTTTTTTAAAGGTGGTTTTCCTGCCAATATACTTTAAGTACATTAAACAGACTGAGAGAATTAACTTTGAATTTATCTTTTACCAAGAAATAACACACACATACACACCCCTACCTTTAATCTACAAAATGATCAATTGAACAATTAACATAAAGTATTATCTAGGACCAAGAGTTGATGTGTGTGTGTGTCTGTGTGTAAAATGTATATATAATGTGTTATATATAATATAAAATAATTAAATATGTACAGTATGTGTGCATAAACACATATGTAGTGCATATTCACATACAGACACATGTATACACACATATGAATTATACTAACATGAGATATCAACATTAAAGTGTACCTACAACTAATTGACAAGTTGCATTCCTTTCGCTACACTACAATATTCATTCTATGTATCCTTTGGACAGAGGTAGAAAACTTGGGAACATTATTAGTAATAGTTATAAACAAAATAGCCAAAGCAGCAAAAGCCGGTCCTTCACCCTTTAGCTCTACTGAGATTGGTAAGAATTTCTCAGGGGTGAAAGCAGGCATGGTCCCCTTTCCTGCTCTTGATGGCATCATTCAACTTCATGCACAGGTTTGTTACTGAACAATGGCCAAATCCAGGAATGGATGGTGTGATGGTGTAAGACCGGAAGCACCATCAGAACCTAGGATGAATCTCCATAGTCAATCTGTTTAATGTGGATCCACAGTGGAGCCTGTGGCTTCCACTCTGGTCGGTGGTTCCCTATGGCATATGACGGACTTTCTCTCCAAGCTCAAAAAGGCTACATTATGGGTGGAGGTAATCCGATGAGAAAAGATGGCAGACGACTTGGTCTGGGATTTGTCTTGCTACCTGAATTTGTTTCTACTTTATGTGGTCAAAACCATTAATAAGATGGGCTTCTTTGGTTTACTTATCAACAACACAGTATTTCAGTCCCAAACCTTTAGAAAATAATGCATCACTGACCCAATGAGTCTCCTAAACTTCTCTCTACTTTTCACTATGTACTACATTAAGGGTAAGTAAGGAATGCGGGTCCACTTTGTAAAGAAAGACATCACGGGTGGGGGACTGAAGGCAATGTGAACATTAACTAGTCAGAAGGACAGAGGTTCAGATTAAGTGGTGTGAAAAAGTATGTGTCCCAGAGGCTCCCTATGTGCACGAGTGGCCACACAAGCCTCAGGAGGGTCTCAGCAGAGCTAGAGGACGGGAATCAAGGGGGCACTTCTCTACCTCATCACTTCCAAGGGGCTCATTAGGTCCACAGAGCTGAGATGAAGTATGATTTGTGATCGCTGTGTTACACATGACGAAGTGCACACAAATGTTTATTAGCAATGTGGATTTTACTGGACGTAAATGGCAAGCTCGGGTGATAATAAGGATGAGTACTTTGGTCCTCAAAAGACCAGCTGGGAGGAAAGGTGATTGGATATCTGCATCGAGTGAGTACTACAGAGTCCTGAAGTCCAGAGACTGCTCACATGAATAACGGTGGGCCTGGGTCTGAGGACCAGAGTACAGATGAGCAGGTAGAGTTTAGGTGGAGGGAGCAGGCGTGTAGAGAACAGAGCTGCCCAGCATGTTCCAAAGTGGTAAGAAAGACAAAGAGTCTCCCTCCCCCCCACCAGGAAGCAAGCCAACACAGGACTTACTGTACTTCAAATGAGAAGATCAATTTGAGGGAATGGACAAACTGTAATACCAGGAAAAAAATGTTTCTTTCTCTTTTTAATTTTTATGTTTAATTGAAAACATTCAGAAGATGTACAGTGTGGCCATTTCTGCTTCTGTTTTGTGGCTCATTGCTTCCACCTGTCCACTGAGGACTACAATGTCAGAGGAAGCTGCTTCATCCACTGAAGCACTTCCAGCCAGAGCTCTTAATGAAAGTTTTTCATGAGCCCTGGGATCTAGAAATGTTGCAGAGGGGGAGGAGAGGGGCTGGTGTAAGGTCACATTCTGGTGGGTGCTTATGAACTGAAGCCAATTCTCTGCTTTGGTCCCTGGGTCTTTCTTATATTCGTGGTAGTGAACCTAGCCTTTAATGGCTGAGCCATCACTTCAGCCCAGGTCTCTGGGTCTTTCTATCACAATCATTTCATAAGGACTTGAAATGGTAGAGTCAAACTGATAGCAAGTGGTTCAATAAGAATAATAATGTTAAAGAATATTCTGGGAAGATTTTTAAAAATAGATCCAACAGTTTAAAATAGATCCTAGGGGTCAACAGTTTAAAAAAGAATCACCCCAGGTCATTGAATACTAGTTTATGGAGTTAATGACCCTGAGAATTTGTGTCAAGTTGCTAAGTTCTTCCAAGTTGTAAGTATGTGGAAGAATGTTCCCCCTACCCTTTAAATGGAAGTTGACTTTAAGCAAACTATAACCATTGCTAACACACACTCTAGGAAAACTGGCAGTTGTCTAGATGTAGCTGTTTCATTAGAACGAAGCAACAAGATCTTACTTGTGAGTCAAAACCTATTTGTTAGCCCAGATGTTACCAAAGCAATGCTCAGTTCTCATTCTTACAGGCTCAGGGTCTGAATCTTAGACAAAAACCTGTTTACTTCTCTCTTCCATGGCCTTCCCTCTAGTGAGCCATCTTTAACATCCTTGTTGGCTATTAATCACTGGGAGAAAAGACTCCTGGGATCCTCCGAGAGGAAAGGACATTAAAGCAGGTAAGAGCTCTCACCTGCCACACCCCATTATCCAAATGTTAGGCACATATTTGAGGATTTAACTGGACATCATTGCACTTCTCCACAGGAGGATAAGATACAATAGGTAGGAAGGAAGCTTAAGGTATTTGATAGGTCCAAGATGATGAGGCCGACAAGTAAAAGTTTACAATAGTTTCCACTGAGAGAAGACTGACTCACGGTTACAAGCATTTTCATAATGAAATACAATCACATCAACCCAACATCCATACTCATGGGCACTTCTAGAAAAGTCAGAAAAGCCCAGATGGCAGCCATTGTCTCCAAAGGCCTTTCTGAATGGGGAGAGGTAAGAGGAAGAGGAGGTAGAGGAACGGATGGCTCTTAGTGAGATTCATGTGAATCCAGTGAACTACCCAAGTACCACTTTCCTCTTCCCAAGATCTAGTTTTCTGCAAATCATCATGAACCCAGGAGTGTCTAGGGCCAGAACCGGCAGGAATGGGAGGCCATCAAACTCTGGGCACCACTTAATAGAACGTCGTCACCACGTTCCACCTTCCATGCCTCCAGGTCAGGAAGGACCTAGAACCCAGACAGTCTGATCGCTGGTTTCCACGGCAACGATTCCCTAATAGGTTACTAGAAGATCCCAGAAAGCCAAGTTCAAAGGCACACCAACACAAAAGGGTCTGACCTTTTCCTAGAAGCCAGGTAGAGGCACAGGCTTGGCCTCCTGCCCTTCACCCGTGACAGCAGATGACTCCCCTTCCAGAAGCTTCCCTCAGTGCCACCCACCATCCAGGGGTGCGCCCCCTCCCTCCGCCTCTCTGGGGATCTCTATTCTCACCAGCTGGGGCCTCTAGCAGACTCAAGCGCAGGTTCAAGTATTCCACCTCAGAGGAGGCTGCGGGAGAGGCGCCACCGATGCAGACCCTGGCCCCAGCGCTCGGGCCCCAGGCAGAGGTGGCACGGCCCTGGGCCTCCAGGCGCAGCCTGCGCAGGGCCACCGGCTCTGCTGCCTCCAGCAGCACGTGCCCGGCCACTGTCTCGCCGCTTGAGTAGCAGCCCTTGCTCTCATCTTCGAACACTAGCCCCAAGCTCTTGACACGGCCCCGGGGACCATCAGCTCCCGCTTCGCCTCCCATCCCGCCTGGCGATGCGGCTCTGCCACAAAGATCTGTCGCGGCCCCAGGTCGGGGTAGCCGGCTCCGCGACGCTGCTGTCACGGGCGCCGGCCGCACGCCCAGGGCCGGTCCGGCCGCAGCGCCCAGCCGGGTGAAACACCCGCACCGGTGCTCTGTCTCTTTAACACACCCCACTGGGACTGGAAAGGGGCCGACACGACCCGCCTACACAGCTCGGCCATTGGCCAGTAGCGAAACCTGCTTCTTTCCCATTGGTTGTACGTGGCCACTTAGTCATTTCATTGGCGCCCCCACACCGGGCTGAGCAGGACGGTGGTGCGTGATCAGGAGGGCTTCACCAATCGAGAGACACTAGAGTGCACGTGCACAGGCCGTTTATTGGTGGGGGCAAGGCACAGTCCTGGGCCACAGACCAATAGTGAGGCAGTGCGCCCATGTGGACAGAGAATGGGAAACAATATTTGTCAGGGAGGGGGCGGTACCCAGCTCACCGGCGCACTGGTGTCAGTCGTTGCTATGGTTATAGTGGGGGCGGGCTTTCCACCTCAGAGAGGCTAGAGTAGTTTGTACTAGAACGTGAACTTGTCGCTGCAGCAGACCCAATTTAAGATTACTTCTGCAGCATGGCCAGCGAAAGGTTTCTTGGAAAATTAAGCTCAGCAGTCTCACTTTATGCTGGCTGCCTTGGAATTTTAAAGCAGATATCAGAATCTGCTAACTTTCATGATTCTGAGCCTCACCTCTCTGGGTCTCAGAATTCCTTTATTAGCTGAGAGCCAATGTCTTGGAAGAATGCTGTGATTCTTAAGTGCCTTTGTCCTGAGAAGTTCTGTTCCTGGCTGCTGAAATCCCGCCAGACCCAGTCTCTGATTCTTCTAGCTCTAAATAAGGTCGTGGTTTTAAAACAGCACCTGCCACTTACTGGTGCTTGTGTAAACAGAAGGACTCCATTATTGACTGAATAATACTCCATTTGGTCGTTATATACTTGCATAAATTGTAAAATGTGCAAATATTATGTCTGGAAAAAAAGATCTATACCTGACACACAAGTGCCCCACCCAAAAGGATTTCGTAACCTCGGGATCATAATTCTTGAACATGCCCAGCTGCCTCGGTGACTTGCTCCCCAAACCCACAGCTCTTCTTGCTGGTTTCTTTTTAATTCACACCGTTCTAGATTTCTTTTGGTATCTAGAATATTTGAATACATGTAATTATTTGGCCATCAATTTGCAATCCTTTATTTCCCCCTTGTTAAAATTCTAAGTGTGTAAGCTGTTATCAGGGTTTGATAATTGAAAATTGAAACTGAAAGATTTTTCCCCATATGTATTTTTTCAAGGATCTGAAGTATAGGTTGTTCTACTGCATTTTTTTTTGAGTTTAGATGACCAACATGGGAATTTTTATTATATTATTTGTATAATATTTTTATTCTTGAAGTTCATACATGCATGCAGTATATTTGCTAGTATTCTACTCCTATTCCTCCCCTAACTCCTTCCAAATCCATACTTACCTCCATATTCTAACTTCATGTCCTCTTTTCAAAACTGTTGATTTAATTTAAAAATGTTGTTCGCTGTTGTAGAACTCACTGGTTCTAATCTATGCTGCTCATATACTGAAGTGGGGGCCATCCACTGCAGCATGGTTGACCTATCGGGAGTCACACCCTTAAAGAACACTGTAACTTTAAGATTCTTTATCACTTCTCAAAGAAAGTGAAAAGAGCCATAAATCCAGCCCTGTTTAGTGTCCTGAAATACTACCCTTTGGTTCCTGATCAAGGTGTCTATAATGGTCCCTGCTTGCTTTTTTTCCTTCATAGCACAGCTTGATCTTTTATTGGGCGGGGGGGGGGCGTTGGGGGAAACCTGCTTACCCTTGTGTACAAGAATGATACTTGATCTGTATTTCTTTTCTTTTTTTAATTAGACATTTTCTTTATTTACATTTCAAATGTTATCCCCTTTCCTTGTTTCCCCTCAGAAAATCCCTATCCCATTCCCCTTCCCCCTGCTCACCAATCCACCCACTCCCACCTCCCCATCCTGGCGTTCCCCTACACTGGGGCTTCCAGTCTTCACAGGACCAAGGGTCTCTCCTCCTATTGATGTCAGACAAGGCCATCCTCTGCTACATATGCAGCTGGAGCCATGGGTCCCTCCATGTGTACTCTTTGGTTGGTGGTTTAGTCCCTGGAGCTCTGGGGGGACTGGTTGGGCAGCACAGCTTGATCTTAAACATGCACTTGCACAGTTTATTTATTTATTTATTGCTCCTGCTGAGGACAAAGACTTTGTTCTCATGCATTGTTTTTTAACCTTTAGTATCTAACACAGAAACAAGCAATGCTCAATCAATGTGTGTTAACAAACACTGAATGATGAATCACAACCACTGGCTTCGCCCCAGATAAATAGTATCTTACCTCTTACCAGGCTTCCTCTGGCTCCAGGAAGATGTTCTCTTCAAAATTAAGTGTCTAGGAAAAAGGTGAAAGGCCACTGAAATGCACAGAACGACAGAACAGAACTGTAGACATGGCACCCTGTGCTACCAGAGACCAGTTTCTCTCTGTCACATTTTTTTTGCTTGTTTGTTTTTGTTTTGTTTTGTTTATTACGTTTTGGAGATCCAAGATAAGAGTTTATTGCAAAGGAGGCAAGCTCTCTCTCTCTCTCTAAGCCGCATCTCCAACCTTTAGGTTTTAGAGACAGGGTTGAGTAATCTGGGTAGTTCAGGAGTCCAGACCTCCTTTCCCCTGTCTTTCCTAAGTGCTGGCATTTATAAGCATGAGCCTTGTGCCGGTAATGATTTTAGACTATAGGCAGCAGAGTGTGTGAGCAAGAGCAGTTTAGCAAATGTAGTTCTTGGGGCTGGTGAGATGACTCAGCAGGCAAAGGCACTTGCCATAAAGCTGGAACATCTGGACTACGAGCCCTAGGACCTATAGGTTAGGAGGAAAGAACTATTCCTGCGAGTTGTCCTCTGACCTCCACATGCATCACATGGCATGAATATATTCATACATATATACACACACATATAGGTATACACACACATATAAAACTTTATGTCAAGTTTAGAGTAGTGTATACACACACATACCACAGAGACACATAAAACCTTATGGTGTGTGTTTGCATGTGTGTGTGCTTATCTGTGTATGTCATTGATATTTTTGTTTAGAAGGGTCTAGTCTAATCATTTACCCTTTTATTGATAAGCTCATATTGTTTTGGTGTTCTGCTGTTTGAATTCTTTTTATATTAATTAATTAATTCACTTTCCATCCCGATCATAGGCCCCTTCCCTCCTCTCCTCCCCGCCTTACCCTTACAAATTCTTTCCATCATTACCCCCTCCCCTTCTCCTCCAAAAAGGGGGAGCACCTCCTTGGGTACCACCCTGGGACATCAAGTTACAGCAGCACTAAGCTCCTCCTCTCCCACTAAGGCCCAACCAGGCAATCTGGCTTGGGGTCAGGGATCAAATAGCAGGCAACAGGGTCAGAAACAACTTCAGCTCCAATTGATAGGGGACCTACATGAAGTCCAAGCTGCACATCTACACAAATGTATAGGGAGTCTAAGCCCAGCCTCTGCATGCTCTTTGGTTGGTGGTTTAGTCTCTGTGACCACCCATAGTCCCAGGTTAGTTGATTCTGTAGGTCTTCTTGTGGAGTCCTTAGCCCTTCTGGCTTGTCACTTCTATACCCCACTCTCCCACAAGACTCCCCTAGCTCTGCCTGATTTTTGGTTGTGGTTCTCCGCAACTGTTTCCATCAGCTGCTGGATGAAGCCTCTCAGGAAGCATAGCAGAGTATCATTTATAGTGTCAGGTGCTGGCTCTCTCACATGGGATGGGTCTCAAGTTGGTCCAGGTATTGGTTGGCTGTTTCCTCAATCTCTGCTCCATCTTTATCCTTGTATATCTTGTAATCAGGACCAATTTTAGTGTGAAGGTTTTGTGGGTGGGTTGATGTCCTCCTCCTTCCACTGGAAGTCCTGCCTGGCCACAGGGGGTGACTACTTCAGTCTTCATATCCTCTGCTGGTATGAATCTCAGTTAGTATCACCCCCATAGATTCCTGGAGGCCTGCCTATCCCTGGTCTCCAGATAGTTTCAAAAATGCCCCCACTGATTTCCACTCACACTCCCAGTCCTCTCTAGCCCTCACCTCTGGCCACACCTGATCCCCAACCCTGTTCCCCTCCTCATCCCCTCTCCCACTCAGTTCCCTTCCTCCATCCACCTCTGATGTCTATTTTATGTCCCCTTCTGAGTAAAATTCATACATCATTCCTTAGGCCCTCCTTATTTCTTAGTTTCTTTGGGTTTTGGATTACAGCATGGTTATTTTGTACTTTATGGCTAATGCCAACTTATAAGTAAGTACATACTGTGTATGTCTTTCTGAGTCTGTGTTACCTCACACAGGATAATATTCTCAAGTTCCATCCATTTGCCTGCATGATGCCTTTGTTTTTGATAGCTGAATAGTATTCCATTGTGTAGGTGTACCACATTTTCTTTATACATCCTTCAGTTGAAGGGTGTCTATATTGTTTCCAGTTTCTGGTTATTATGAATAAAGCTTCTAGGAACAGAGTTGAGCAAATGTCCTTGTAGTATAATGGGACATCCTTTGGTTTATATGCTTATAGGAGCATATAGTTTGAGCTTTATAGGAGCATATAGTTGGATCTTGGGATAGAACTATTCCCAATTTTCTGAGAAACCACCAGATTGATTTCCAGAGTGGTTAAACTAGTTTGTACTCCCACCAGCAATGGAGGAGTGTTCCCATTGCTCCACAAGCTTGTCACTTGAGCTTTTGATCTTAGCCATTCTGACTGTAGTAAGATGGATTCTCAGAGTGGTTTGGAGTTAATGGAGCGTAGCTCACAAAGACCACCTTATGGGCTATTTGCTCATGTAACTGTTTTCTTCGAAGAAGCTTTTTATTAGCATGCAATCCCATGCTAATCGTTTTTTGTGTTGTCAGGATCCTTCTTAGAAAGGTGTTGCTTATCTATTTATCTTGAAGTGTTTCTGTTTCTCGTATGTTTTCTTCTAGTAGCATCAAACTTTCAAGTTTGTATTAAGATCTTTGATATGTCTTGTGTTAAAGGTCTCTTCATCTTGTAGTGTAGTGGTTTTTTGTTTTTTTTTCAAAATTGTTCCTCAATATTTTAGTATTTTTTAGCGGACTTTCACCTCCTCGGTTTGCTTCCATCCTATCTGTCTCACTGTCTTTTAAAAGCTCCTGTGGGTGATTTCTCTCTCAGAATGTTCATTATTGGAACACAGAAAAGCTGTTAATTTTTGTGTGCAGATTTTCCTATTGCTAGTTCTCTGAAAATACTTATCCATTCCAAGTGTTTCCTGCTTGTCTTTAGAAGTCTTTTAAGTGTGGGTTCATATCACCTGAAAAGAAAGCTTTGACTCATCTTTTCGCAAGTTGCATCCCCTTTCCCCCCTTTCTCATGCTTTATTGCCCTGGCTAAGACTTCAAATGGTACTGTAGAGAGTAGACATACCCGTATCTCTCCTTGTTGTAGATGAAATGCTTTGAGTTTTCAGTATAACATGGGCTCTTGTATTTTCATATACCACATGCATATGAAGCGACAGGTAAATGTTGGACATCTTCCTCTAGTCCTTCCCACCTTATATTTTGAGGCAGGGCCTTTCATTGAACCTGGAGCTTTCCAATTCAACAAGATTAGCTGGCCAGCAAACTCCAGGAACGCCCTTGTCTTTCTCTTTGGTGCTAGGATCGTGGGGATGTGCCTCCATGCTCAGATTTTCGATTGCTGGTTATAGTCTTGTGTTGGTTATTTATATCATCTGGGGTTAATTCTGGTAAGCCATGTCTATAGACTTCTATTCATTTCTTTTAGATTTTCTAATCTGTTGGAATGTCACTTCAGAGTGTCTGTGTCATGTTCCTTTGGATGTCACTGGTAACTCTTGTAATGCCTACTCTCTTTGAAATTGAGATTTTAATTTGGGTCTCTTTTTCTTGTGGTCATTTTGACTAATGTTTTGTCAGTCTTGTTTATTTCGGTAATTCTTTGCATCATTTTCCATTTTATTATGTTCTGCCTTGATTTGTATTACTTCTCCCCAGATATTACTTTTGGGTTTGGTTTATTCTTGTTTTGCTAGGACACGGAGATGCTCCATTTAGTTACGTATTTGAAATCCTTTTGATGTTTTACTTACCCTCAATGTTCCAGTGAGTTGTGTGCTTATTTTCATTTCAAAATTCTACATGTTTTAAGTTTATTTTCTGTTTTTCTTGTAACAGTCCACTGTTCATTTGCAACATAATGCTTTGTCTTGATTTTTTTGATACATATTCTTTAGTTTCTTTTGTTCATATTTAATTTTATCTCATTGTTATATAATAAGATACAAGACATTATTTTAATGCTTTTTATTTTGCTAAGAAAAGAGGTAGTTAAACAAAAATTGATAATTTTTTTTGACTTCCTTTCCCTGGGAATGGTTTTACTTGCTACTGTTGCTGATGGGTGTTTTAACTGGAGATACAATTGGGGTTGCAGGTCCACAACACTAGATGGATGCTTCCTAATGGTTTTTGAGGATTTTGATTTCTAATAAGACATAAGCACCTCTTTAACTGGGTTTTCCTACTAATTAGATAATGGGTCACTTTTTTTCTACTTTCAGCTTTTTTTCTTTATCACTAGTTTTCATCAAATTTGATTTTAATGTCACTTATTCTTTTAATTTCTGGTTTGGAATTTATATTCTGAGTGGTGTATATTTATGTTTTATCAAATTTTTATTTTCCACAATTAAGCCTCCAATTATTTTTTGTTTTATAATCTTTTTTCTTCTTTTTGGTGTTCAATACTAGAAGGTTACTCCTTTTTGATATTGCCCTACAAGTTTCTACATGGACTGTTTTCAAATATCTTTCTTTGTTTAAAGATTTGAGAAATCCTATTTATCTGTTTTTAAGACCATTGACACATTGCTCTGATATGTGATATTATGATCTATTGAGTCAATACAATGACTTAATTTTTGTTTATATACATGTGCCTTACCTTCCTCATGTCTTGTGCCACTTGCCTACAGCATCTGCAGAGGCCAGCAAGAATGTTGCATCCCCTGGTACTGGAGTTATAGACTGTCATGGGATACCACGTGGATGCTAACAATTAAGCCCACGTCCTCTGGAAGAGCAGTCAGGGCTTTTAAGTCCTGAGCCATCTCTCCAACTCAAATAGGGTAACTTTAAATTTCAAATGCTTTTCTTTTAAGCTCTAAGGCAAGTACTTTAAGTTGTATCTATGTCTTTAGTACAAATATCTCCCCCTTCATTGCTAGAATGTCAACCCTTGTTACATCTAACCTGGTCCGTGGTCTAGTCTTTCAGGTAATTTCTGGATCACAGATATTCCAAGGCAGATTTATATTTTTTTCTGTGAGATTGAGTACTATTGATTCCTTGTTTCCTGTTAAATCTCCTGGAGAATATCACTGTTTTTGCTTTGTCATGTGGAGTCTGGGCATATTCAGACTGAGGATTCTGTGTCACCTTGTGTAGGTACAGCCATATCAACCCAGCTCTCAACCAGCTCCTTGGAAATCTTCCTGTGGGTCTGTCCACACAGCAGCTCAGGGAGCCTCTGGGATTTTTGCCAGGTCACGTACAGGTCACACACAGATTCGGAATTCCCCCTTTTTGTTTTTTCCTTCTGAGTGTTTCTAAGTCTGTTTTGCTTTCATTTTTGTTGCTGTGGTGAAATACCCAGACACAAAACAACTCAATGGAGCAAGAGTATATTTTAGTTCTCACTTTTCAGTTTCCGTGTATTATGGTGGAGCCATCAAGATAGCAGGAGCTAACACAGCTAACCACAGCACACCCTCCATCAAGAACAGAGAGATGACTGGATGGTCAGTGTTCAAGGAACTTTCTCTACTTGTATACAGTTCACAGCCCAGCCCATAAAATGATACTGTGCCCCACATTCAAGGTGTGTTTTACTATTTCAGTTAACCTAATTAATGATCATTGTCGTCATCATCATCATCATCATCATCATCATCATCATCATCATCTTCACCGGGATGCCCAGAGGCCAAGCTTATACAATTTCTGACTTAGTTACTGTTAGTATTTCAGTGAAGAGACAAAATGACTCTTACAAAAGAAATTACTGAATTGGAGACTTGCTTACAGTTTTCTCATATAAACACCACATCATACTCTTTGACCTCTACAGCCTTGTAGCCATATAATAATGCAAAATGCATTTAATCTAAATTCAAATGACCCCAAAGTCTTTCGTAGTCTCAATACTGCTTCAAAATTCCATGTTCATGTCTCTTATGAGACTCAAGGAAATCTCTTAACTGTAACCTTGTAAAAGCAAAACAAAAAGAAAATTGCATCCTTCAAACATACAATGACAGGATATATATCACCGTTCCAAAAATGGAGGAAAGGGGCACATTGAACAAATGCTGAACCAAAGCAAGATTAAAACATATTAGTACAAACTCCAAATTCTGTATCTCCAACTCTGATATTAAAGCTTTACCCATATTAGATAGTGTTCATGGTACAGGAAGGTACTCTGCAGGCTACTGGAGGAGAAAGACAATGATCAATATCTCCCAGCTACAAACCTTAGAGTCTCTAATAGTGACCTACCTGAAAGATATACTAGAGCAATAGTGGCACAAATGATATGGAGCCAACCAATCATTTCTGATTGGATGTAAGGACCACTTCATGAGATGGATCCCACACCTGACACTGCTAAAATGGCCAAGAACCTGAGACTAGATAGGCATGAACCTAGGGGAAAACTATTACTATTATTCTGCTAAAGGAACATAACAATAAAATAACTCCTAATGACAAGCTGCTATACCTGCCGGTCAATGGTTCACTGAAATCTCATCAGAGATACTTCTTGAAGTAGATGAGAGGCATTGGAACACTAGTCCCAAATGGAATGTCTTCATCAAAGTCTTCCCCTCAGGGCTCAAAGAAGTGTGTGGAAGAGAAAGCAGAAACATTTTAAAAACCAAAGGTGATGGATAAATCCAAGGAAGTAGTGTCTTCTAGACAGATTAAGACTGATGCACACATGAACCCAGAAGCCACGGCAGCATGCCATGAACAGTGCCTGCACAGGCTCAAGCCAAGTAGGGTCCCATGCTGAGAAGAGCAAGTAGACATATGTTCCCATCTCTAACTGAGAAGCCAAGTATAATTTATACCTGCTGGTAAAGGAAAAAGATCATTTTTTTCCAATGGAGTCTCACTGAACATATTAATCACACTTGAGGGTAGGCCCTATGTCCAGGAGTAATTGTCCAACACAAAATAAACTCAATGATATTTTTGTAGTGTTGTCTCATTTTGCTGTGTTTGACATTTTTTTTTCTAATGGTCTTTGGGTTGTTTTTTGTTATTGTGTTTTTTATGCTTCTTGCTTTTGTTTTGCTCTTGCTTTTTTGTCTGTTTTAGAGAGAGTGGGAGAACATGAAGTTGTGTGAGTAAGGAAGTGGGAATGATCTGGGATGAATTGGAGGTGGGGAAAAATGAGATCAAAATCCAGTGTGTTAAATATTGTTCTAAAAGAAGTTACAAATCAAAACCAAAACCAAATGAGCATTCCTCCTTGGTGCATTATTTTGTGGATATTAATTTCCCTGGTTATCTCAGTATAAAGGTAGATTTCTCTCTGAGGTTTTTTTTTTTCTGCATATGAGCTTTGAGACTCCCCTGATAGGAATACCTTTAGTTAAAAGATAGGAGATGAAAGAGAAAATAAAATCCGTCATAGAAATCACTTCCGTTAATATCTAATTTTTGGGGTATTTTTTCCTTGATGCACCAAATCATTTATTTTGCTGTCAGTGCTCAGATTATTGTTTCTGTGTTGTTTGAGAATTTTGGACATACGTATAATGTGTTTCGATCAAATTGACCTCTTAATTTCTTTCCTTCACCTTCTCTCCATCATCTCCACCGCTTCCCCCACTCAACTCCCTGTGTTCTTGAGTTCAGTTTGTGTGACTAGTATGAGTGTAGGATCATGTCCTGGAGCATGGATAGCCTTTCAGGGGTCACATCCCTGAAGAAAAATGACTCTTTCACCCAGCAGCCATTACTTTTCAACTGTTCCTCAATTACAGGTGACATAGTTGTGACATTTGCCTCCTGTCATGATGTAATTTTATCTAGCTTGATCTTGTGCAAGCCATGTGCATTTGGTCACAGATGCAGTGAGTTCATGGGTGCCACAGACTTGTCATATCCCCACTACCCTGTTTTGGTTACAGCCACTTCCTCTGGCTGGGGCAGACTCTCTACTCCTCTTCCACAATGAGCAGTGGGAAGAAAGCATTAGATATTCCTTTAGAACAATGAATTCATGAAATTCCTAGGCAAATGGTCAGAACTTGAAAATATCATCCTTAGTGAGGTAACCCAATCACAAAAGAACACACATGGTATGCAGTCACTGATAAGGGGATATTGACCCAGAATCTCGGATACCCTAGACACAATCCACATATCAATAGATTTCTAAGAAGATGGAAGGAGAGACCCCTGGTCCTGGAAAGACTGGATGTAGGGGAACGCCAGGACAGAGTAACGAGAGGGGGTTGAATGGAGAAAAGAGGGAGGGAAGGGGGCTTATGGGACTTTTGGGGAGGGAGGAAACGGGAAAGGGGAAGTGATTTGGAATGTAAATTAAAAAAATAAAATTAAAAAAAAAAGAAACAAGAATCCAAGCTAACCTTTATGGGACACGCAGTAGACCACAGACAAGATGCTCAGTATGTGCCCTGCCAGTGACACTCACAGAGACTCTGAGTTCTGACAACAAATTTCAGAGCTGTAGAGCTTTGTCTTTCTTCCATTGCCAAGAAGCAGTAGAGTCAAGACAAAAACTCCAAGATGCTGTGACATCTTTTTCCACTATACTTTATTCAAAGTTATGGGGGAAAGAAGAAGGAAGAGGAAAATTAAAGAAAAAAGCTGGGGCCTGGAGAAATGTCTCAGGGGTCAAGAGCACTGGAAGCTCTGCCAGAGACCCATGTTTGATTTCAGCACCCACAAGGTGGCTCACAACAGGATCAGTAGCTGCCTTCCAAGAACATCCAGTGCTCCATTTATGGCTTCTGGTACTGCACACACACAGTGCATAGCCACTTATGCAGGCAAAACACTCATAGACACAAATTAAAAACAAAGTCATGTTTTAAAAGAATGAGGAAGATGAATTTATTTTCGTAAGTCAAACGAAATGATGCAAACAGAGCTCCCTGTAGCTCCTTTAGCTACCATGCTTGGATGCATGTACTATTGACCGGGGGGGGGTTGCTGTGCTCTGGAAACTCTGCATTGTAAACAGTTGGCGCTGTGCCGGAGCACCCTGCATAGCTGTGTGGGTAGATTCCCTGCACCCCTCTTGGAAGCAAGGAGGAAAAACTGAAAACAAACTTTCTCGATAGGGAAGATAAATCCAGAGAGAGTAAGGGGAATGAGGCAACTTAAGAATGAAGAAACAGAACAGCCAGTAGAGCCCCAGAAAAACCCACGACCCAGAAGAAAAAATTTACTGTGATCTCCCCATTTTTATGGAGAGTGGAGGGTTAATATAAGGGCAAAGGCTTACATTATTAAAAGTACATTATTCTGAACAGCAGTAAAGCTGCTGCCTTCCTATTTCATGGTTCACACATACATAATGCAGTTATATTGCAATTACAGAAAAAGTCAGAGGGAAGAAAGCATTTCTCTGAATAAACTGATAGAAGATAACATTGATACCACTAAAACTCAACAGGAAAACACAAAATTAAGGCATTCACAGTAAGTAACATGTAAGGGTTTCAGAAATAATAATTGGATCACTGTTGAGTGCACTCAATAGGAAAAGTTCATCTTTACCAAACCGTATTTGTTCTACATGATCGCCTTTCAATACTCGTTTTCCCCCAGGAGGGTCTGCTCCAATCAAAATTGCCAAGTCGTAAATGACTCCACTCCTGGTTTCACAAAACACCTCCTTGGTAGCCCACAAGTATTGAGTAGCCCACAAATAATTCTAATTAAATTAAAGAATAAAGCTATTATGGACACGATGGAGAATATAACAGCTTTAAACAGTCATTTTATGAACAACTAAGAATTCAGATACCGTGTTCCAGTGGGTCAACTCCCACACTAATGCCCTTGTTTGGTTCCATTTAGACCCTTCTACCTCCAGCTCTCTTTTTCCTGTTTTAAAGCAATACTCACCATGCAAAGCTTAGAACATGCATTTGCAAACATACATGCATTTAAGAACATGTAGATGTTTGTATGTACATACAAATCTAGCATGTACATTATAAGTCATATGTATATATGCATTGAAAAACATGCTGTACCTATAGGCCCAACACACTACTTTTCTTCACTTTAAAGTAGGCAGTTCTTCAACAAGTACATCGAATCTGTCTTAGTGTTTTCCTGAATGGCATAAGATTCTATTGTGTGACGGCTTGTTTGTTTGTGTGACCATAGCTTCACTAATGTGCATTTATATGACGTTACCTTTGGGTCTATGAATAATAAGAATAATATACTGAACACTCTTGTACAAGTCTTTTTCTATACGTGTGTGTGTGTGTGTGTCTTTATACCTTTTCTCAGTTGTTCCCTTCCCCCACAAGAAGATGAATTCTTGAGAGGAACCTTGAAAGTATTACATATTCTTTGAATCAGGTGCCCAAACTTGAGTGTACACACACACACACACACACACACACACACACACACACACACACACACATTTCTATGTATATATAAGGGGCTGTGATGAAATTCATTACTTCGTATGCTATACTGGTTAATTTTAGTCAATTTGACACAATTAGAGTCACCTTGAAATCAGTGTCTCTCTAAGATTTGCCTGTGAGAAAGTCTATGATGGAATTTTCTTGATTAATGATTAATGTGGGATAGTTCAATTCACTGTGAGTGATGGAATCCCCAGATAGGTGGTCTCAGATTGTATTAAAAGCCCAAGTGAGCAAGCCAGGCAGAAAAAGCCAGGAAGCATCATTCCCCCATAGTCTCTGCTTCAGTTCCTGCCTCCAGACTCATGCCTTAAGCTTCTGCTCTGACTTCCCTCCATGATGGACTGTAGCTAATAATCCAGATAGACCCATTTGTATCCCTAGTAGCTTCTAGACACAGTGTGTAGTGCACCAACAGGACACAAACTAGAAGACCTAATGTTACTGAGTTGGCGTTAATCTGTGGTTCTAGATCCATGAGTATGTTTCTTAATGAATATGCCAGAGTTTGGTTGTATACATTTTGGATTGTAATGTGTTTTAGTTTGTTCACTTGTTCTGAATGAAATGTCTTTCTGTGTATTATGATCTATCTTGATTTCAAGTCTACTTTGCTAGGTATTAGGACAGTGACACCTAGTAGTTATCCTGATCCCATTTGCTTGGGATACATTTTTTTCCTTCCTTTTACTCTGGCGTCTATTCTAGAAGGAAAGATATGCTTCTTATAGACAAGAAAGTTATTGTTTTTGCTTCTTAATCCATTCAGTGAACTTTGATCTTTTGACTGGAGAGTTGAGACCACTGGCATTTAAGTCCGTTATTGTAAAATGTGTGCTGATGGCTGTTAAGTTGCTGCTTATTTACTGTTTATGTTCTTACTGCTGTTTCCTATTGAAGTAATTATAGCTTCATTTGTTTCCTTTCCGGAGCCTCTTTGCTATGCTTACATTCTCTTTTCAGTTCTAACTATTACTTCCAGCACTCTGGGGAAGGGACTAGTTTGGTGGACATGAATTCGTTTAGCCTGTCTATATTGTGGAACATTTTTCTTTCTCTTTCAATGGTGGCAGCTTGTTTTACTGGGTACAGTAGTCTAGGTTGGCATCCATTTCAGAGCTTTTATTCCTTTGTTACAGTTTATTCTGGCTTTTAAAGTTTCCATTGAGAAACTAGCTTCTATTATGGTGAGTTTGTTGTGTGACTTGTGGCTTTTGCAGTTTTCAATACCTTGTCTTTGCTCTGTGTATTAGAATTTTAACTACAATATGCTATGAACAATTTCTTTTCTTTCTTTTTTTGTTTGTTTGTTTTTTGTTAGTTTGAAGAAGTTTTCTTCTGTCATCCTGTTGAAGATCTGGTCTATGCTATTGATCTGGGATTCTTCTTCTGTGCCTATAATTAATCTCAAAGTCCCTGCACATTCATTTACTATGTTTTAAAATTTTAGCATACACTGTAATTGTGTGGTTCAGTTCCTCTACTTTATGTTCCTATCCTGATAAACCATCTTGTATTTGATCCATTCTGCTGATAAGGCTTACCCACTTCTAGATGGGTTATTGAACTTTTCAGTTCACCTTTATGTCCAAACTTGACATTTATATGTCTATTGAATTCACTTTTCAATCCTGAATTGTCTTCCTTATTTCATTGAGTTGTGTGTTTGTGTTTTCTTGTAGTCAGACATGAATTCATTTCTTTCCTCTTTAAGTTTCCTTAGATTCTTTCAATTTTTTTGATGATGTTGACAGTTGTTCATGTAAATTCTGTGTAGTATGGGTTATCTGGGCAATTCCTATCTCAGAACCTTTTCTTCGGACTACTGGTCTTTGGAGAGGGCATACTGTCTTAACTTTCTTAGCCTTTTAGATGTTTTGTATTTTTGTAGTGAGGGCTGGGAATATGGGTTTGTTTAGTTGTCTATGTACCTGATATGAAATTTCAACCTGCCTCTATGGAGTCTTGGTCCTCTTTTTCTAGTTACTCAAATGTAGTTGACTTTAGTAAGATAGAAAGAGTTCTTACATTAATCCTTCTGATAAATAGTCTTGATTTTTAATTGGAGAATGGATGATTCTAATTCAGCAAGAACCTCTTAAGTGTCTTAGGGCTGTGGGAAGAGTCTTTGAGAAAGCTGAATGGTATAGCTTTAAGCTGGGCATTATTAGTATTATCAAGGAAAGGCAGTGCAGGATGAGAGACTGTGCAGAATTACCTAGAAAACATACCACTGCTGCTTCCTGCTGGGCCTGAATGTGGAGAAAAGTATGTGGAGTGAGGAGCCTAGAAAGACTCGTCAAGGATACATACAAATGTGGCTTCTGGCTGGGTTTGGGCATGGAAAGACTGTATAAGCAATAGAGCCAGGTAGACTCACAAAGCAAGAGTGACTCACAAACAGGACTTCCATCTGACCTAGGTTTGGAAAAGGGAAGGCATGCTGAAACAGCAACTAAGAAGGTGTAGCTCCTGCTTGTATGTGAGCATGAGAGGTTCAGGGTAAAGGTGTGGGGTTACCCACACCAAAAGCATGCACACGAGTTGACTCCTTACTGGGAATTCAGGACTTGTAGATAAGAGAGTGTACAAGCTGATGGAATGTAAAGTTTGGTTTAGACATGAAGGGTCAGAACAGGGCAAGGGTCTGAGATGACTCACCCAGAAAGACTGAGGGTGAAACTCCTTGTTTACACTTCAGGGTCTAGAGCAGAGTCTCTGAGAGAACATACAGGCAGATGTGACTCCTAGTGGGGCCTGAGCATAGAGACTTGACATAGGGCAGGGGTCCAGGGCATCTCACTCAGGGAGCATGTTCCTGGGCACAGTTACATTACAAGATAGACATGATCATTCAGGGGTGTTAGGCAAGGCCCTGGGTTGATTGATCCTGAGAGCAAATGAAAGTACACATCCCATCACTGGTGTCTGGTAGAAAGATTGTGTAAGTGGATTTATTGTGACCTAAATTTAATTTTTATAAATATATAAGACTGTGAATGAAATTGAACACATTCTTACATGGCATGTGAGCTGCTGTTTTTATCCAGTGTGGTTGATAATTCTGGCCATGTAGAAATCACCTAGTGATAAAATCTCTGGTAATGTCTGTGAGTTAGTTTCTAGATGGGGTGACTTCACATGGGAAACCAACTCCAAGTGTAGGGAATACAATTACATGGTCATACTATTTTGGAGTGATTAAAAAGACTAAAACACAGTGCCAGCATTTATGTCTCTCTACTTCCTGACAGTAGACATAGTGTGATCTGCTACCCCACTCTCCTGCTGATGAGTAGTTTTGATACAATGAGATGTATTCTAAAGCATCTTTCTTTGGCAAATTTGTCATGGCCATGATACAAGTAACTAATACAAAACCGTGCCAGGAGTGGGGTGGTTACTGTGTTAGAAATATAAGATTCTTACTGCGAAGTGGTGCTGCTACTGTGTTAAATCTGAACATACCGTTCTTGGAGCTGGTTTGTGCAAGGAGTTTGTAACTTTGAACAAAAGTCTTAGAATGCTATAAGCAGAGCTCAGTGAGCCATGCATGTTCAGAAAACCAGAAAGTTAAGATAACTGCAAATAGTGGAAGCTTGCCCCCTGAGGTTCCACACAAAGCAGCAAGGACTTTATGAGAAATGGAGTAGAGCCTATTTAAGCCAAAGAAACTGGCTGTCCTCTACCTATGTCCTAAGAATTTGAGTGAGTCTGGTTTTCATCAGTAAGTGTTCCCTAGAATAGTAGAACTTACAGAGTGAATCAGATATGGGCTACTGTGCAACTAATGCGACAATGGTGAGCTGTGTGTGGAAAGTCTGAGAATCCAGAAACTGCTGAATCCACAAGACTGGATGTCTCAACTGGTTTTCAGTAAATACTGGAATTCCAAAGAAGTAGGTTCTAATGCCACTGAAGAAATGAACTTGAGAGCAAGGTTAAAAACAAGTAAGCACATAGCAAAATCCTCCTTTATTCATGCCCTTATATAGGCTCCGAGCAGAAGGCATGGCCCATATTAGAGATTTGTCTTCCCACCTCAAGATCTGGCTCAAAGCTTTATGTGTCTTTATACCTTGAAGTTCTGGACTAGAGGTGGGTTCACCCACTTCAAACCAAGCAAAACTAATCTCTTACAGGTGTGCCCTCCATTTCTTCATTGTAGTCAATTCTAGATGCAGGCAAGTTGACCACCAAGAGTAGCCACCCTGCTGACTTAAAAAGTAATGGATGACTTTGTTTGCCTGGAGAAATCTCAGGACAGGTATATTAACTAAGTTTCTGTTGCTGTGATAAAACCCCATGACCAAGATAATTCAGAGAAGGAAGGGTTTATTTCTGCCTCATGGGTTCCTGAGGGTTAGAGTTCATGATGTGATGGCTGAGCAGGAAGAACCAGCAGCATGAAGCAGAAGCAGCACAGTCAGTAGAGTGCTAGGCTTTTGAAACCTCAAAGCCATCCCCAGTGTCATAAGCCCTCCAGCAAGATCACTTAATACTCCCCAAACAGCCACAAAATGGAGACCAAGTCTTCAAATGCACAAGACTTGTGGGGGAACATCTCACTTAAACTACTACTGCAGAGTAGTATTTATGCTGTCTTGTGTTACATCCTGTTCTTACCCAAGTTTCTAATGTGTTTGTGCATGTGTGTGTGTGTGTGTGTGTGTGTGTGTGTGTGTGTGTGAGAGAGAGAGAGAGAGAGAGAGAGAGAGAGAGAGAGAGAGAGAGAGAGAGAGAGAAATGTGAAGCAGAGATGAAAGTATAATGGGTTGTTCAGTGGGAAAAGGGGAGAGCTTAAAGTTTCAGACAAGGAGGGTACTGAGCAGCTGTAAATGTTAAAGAGATAAGTACTTTTTAAAGAGTTCTCTGCACTGGGTCAATAGGGAATACTACATGAAGAACAGGGAACACAAGTGAAGACTTTAGTCATCAAAGACTCCATCTTATAAAAGAGAAACTTCAATTGAAAAGAGAGAGCCTAACCCAACTGCCTCTGAGAGGCCTTCCTGTTTTTGCCTGAGGGAGTGATTCTGCAGCAATCAGAGGCTGAAATTCCTGGTGTCCAGGCAGGGCAGGCTACAATTTGAACTTGCACTAGAATTTGGCAGCATCATGTGCATGGTACTGGTTTTGGGAGAGTAGGGGCATATCAAGGTTCTAGAGAACTGCTGCGTCCAAGCCCTGAGAGTCAGGGTTGGAATCCTACAAGGATGCCCTGATAGACCATTGTGTGGAGTTGTGAAAATAGAGATTAATTTCAATGGAGACTATGAACAGTGAGCTAGACCCTCCCACATCAGACATCAATCAAGAAGATGCCTACAGGTAACCTGATAGAGACACTTTCTCAATTGAGGTTCCATCTTTCCAGATGACTGGAGTTTGTATCATGTTGACAAAATCCTAACCCTGACAGTGGGGTAGATTGTAAATATTTATTTCTTACACAGTTCAGTTGTTTATCTTGTAGATGCTTTCAATTTAAGTTGAATTAAATATAAATTCATTTGATATAGTCAGGTTTATCAATCATTCACATTGTATCATCATTTAAAACTCCTCCAATTATGAATTCCTTAGCTATAATTTCTTATAATAGTTGCATTTTATTTAACTATAAGTTATTTAAAAATCTGATTATTTTGTCAAAGAAATTAGTTTCCAGCTGGGCGGTGGTGGTGTACACCTTTAATCCTAGCACTTGGGAGGCAGAGGCAGGTGGATTTCTGAGTTCGAGGCCAGCCTGGTCTACAGAGAGAGTTCCAGGACAGCCAGGACTATGCAGAGAAACTCTGTCTCGGAAAATAATAATAATAAAAAAAGAAATTAGTTTCCCAGGAAAAACATAACTTCTCCAATATAATTTAATGAACAGTCATCCATATTATCTACTGAATGAAATATTATTGTTCACTTATTTAATTTGGGACAAGGTCTCACATTATAGCCCAAGTAGGCCTGGAGCTCACTGTGTACCCCAGGTTGGCCTCATACTTGTGGCCATCCACCTGCCTCAGACTTTGGGTCATGGAAGAACAGGTGTGAGCTACTAGACAAAATATTAATAGTTGTACAATGAATTGAATAGCCTGTTTTTAAATTATTGTCTTTCATATTATATATTATCTATTCTTGCTTTGGGAAAATATTTTTTTTATTATTTATTTTATTTTTTTTTTTTAATTTACATTCCAAATCACTTCCCCTTTCCCGTTTCCTCCCTCCCCGAAAGCCCCATAAGCCCCCTTCCCTCCCTCTTTTCTCCATTCAACCCCCTCTCGTTACTCTGTCCTGGCGTTCCCCTACATCCAGTCTTTCCAGGACCAGGGGTCTCTCCTACCATCTTTTTAGAAATCTATTGATATGCGGATTGTGTCTAGGGTATTCCGAGATTCTGGGTCAATATCCCCTTATCAGTGACTGCATACCATGTGTGTTCTTTTGTGATTGGGTTACCTCACTAAGGATGATATTTTCAAGATCTACCAAAAGTAATACACAGATTCAATGCAATCCCCATCAAAATCCCAACTCAATTCTTCATAGAGTTAGAAAGAGCAATTCAAAAATTCATCTGGAATAACAGAAAACCCAGAATAGCTAAAACTATTCTCAAGAGTAAAAGAACCTCTGGGGGAATCAGTATCCCGGACCTCAAGCTGTACTACAGAGCAATAGTGTTAAAAACTGCATGGTATTGGTACAGTAACAGACATGTAGATCAATGGAACAGAATTGAAGACCCAGAAATGAATCCACACTCCTATGGTCACTTGATCTTTGACAAAGGAGCTAAAACCATCCAGTGGAAAAAAGATAGCCTTTTCAACAAATGGTGCTGGCTCAGCTGGAGGTCAACATGCAGAAGAATGCAAATTGACCCATCCTTATCTCCTTGCACTAAGCTCAATTCTAAGTGGATCAAAGATCTCCACATAAAACCAGACACACTGAAACTAATAGAAGGGAAACTAGGGAAGAACCTTGAACATATGGGCACAGGGGAGAATTTCCTGAACAGAACTCCAATAGCTTATGCTCTAAGATCAAGAATAGACAAATGGGACCTCATTAAATTACAAAGTTTTTGCAAGGCAAAAGACACTGTCAAAAAGACAAAGCGGCAACCAACTAACTGGGAAATGATCTTTACCAACCTTACATTCGACAGAGGGCTAATATCCAATATATACAAAGAACTCAAGAAGTTAAACTCCAGAGAGGCAAGTAACCCTATTAAAAAATGGGGTACAGAGCTACACAAAGAGTTCTCACCTGAAGAATATCTAATGGCTGAGAAGCACCTAAAGAGATGTTCATCATCCTTAGTCATTAGGGAAATGCAAATCAAAACAACCCTGAGATTCCATCTCACACCAGTCAGGATGGCTAAGATCAAAAACACAGGAGACAGCAGTTGTTGGCGAGGACGTGGAGAAAGAGGAACACTCCTCCACTGCTGGTGGAATTGCAAGCTGGTACAACCACTCTGGAAAGCAGTCTGGCGGTTCCTCAGAAAACTGGGCATGACACTCCCGGAGGATCCGGCTATACCACTCCTGGGCATATACCCAGAGGCTTCCCCTGCATGCAGTAAGGACACATGCTCCACTCTGTTCATAGCAGCCTTATTTATAATAGCCAGAAGCTGGAAAGAACCCAGATGTCCCTCAACGGAGGAATGGATTCAGAAGATGTGGTATATTTACACCATGGAATACTACTCTGCAATTAAAAACAATGAATTCACGAAATTCCTAGGGAAAATATTTTATTTCATATTTTTCTCTACTTTTGATAACTAGTAGGTTAACTCATTTTTTATTTTTTAAACATCTAATTATGTTTATTTTGCAGGTTTTACCTTCCAAAAACACTTAAGAACGAACTTGCCAGGTTTCATTGAAAAAACAACCAGCTTACATGGTTGGACTAGCATTAAGAAAAGTTTTAGACTTAATCCATTAAATTACTGAGAAGGGGGTGTTATCCCTAGAAGAACTTTTATATTAGTTTTTATTTTGACTCTTTCTTTACATTTCCTGGACATTCTAGCTTAATCTTATTTATTATAACTTTTGCTCTCTATTTTGAGGTGGTTGGGGTTGGTTTAATCCTTGTCATTTTTTTTTTTTGGATTCATTGCTCCTATACAGAGAACTGTTGCCTTTTGTCTATAGACTTCTCCTTTGGTCCTTGGACTCTGTTAGAGAATATGGCTTGAACATAATTTTCCTAGGTTTCCCTCAAGGCTAGAGTATACTGTAGAGCTAGGGGAAAATAAATATAAAAGTATTTATATCTTCTAAAGTTTAACTTCCTCATAGTCCTTTGAATCCTTTGAGTTTCCAAAGTAAAAGTATTGAATTAAAGAGAAGCCTTCAGTCTGTACCAGGACATAGAAGGCTAGCAAGCCTTTAACATCAATACATTGTTGCTGCTGATTGGGAGTTACAGTGTGACATTTGGACACATGGACAGAAGGCCTCTGCTGTGATGAGAAGCACAGTTCCATTTCCTAGATGTAAACCTTAATCTGAGGACTTGCTCTACACAGCAGGGGCAGGGCTAACTCATCAGGCTTCTGATGTTAGCACCTCTCTGTTGCATGGATATCACTTTAAAGAGAATATTACATGGAAGGTGCATGGTGTCCAGCGAGATCTCAGTCACTAGAGGGCTTCGCCACTGCCAGCAGCATGGTGGTGGTTGGGAAGAGGTCTGGCTTGCCCTGATTTGAAGCGCTGCCTCTGCCATGCCCTGATGGCATGCCTTGGCTGCTTGTTCTCTTTGACCATCAGTTTGCTCAGTGTTGGCTTGAGGGTTCTTTTAGGATTACTTTGTGATCTGTGACATTAATGTATCTTTAGACAAGAAGTATGTGATAGCTCACAGTCTTCCTTCTTTCTAGGGGTAAGAAAAATGTTCTCACTGAGATGTAAAGAAAGGTATTTGCTAGCTTACATTTTGATAGCTTGACTCTCTCTCTCTCTCTCTCTCTCTCTCTCTCCCCCCCCGTGTGTGTGTGTGTGTGTGTGTGTGTGTGTGTGTGTGTGTGTGTATGTTAAACACATTCTCAGGCTGTTCTTTCCTAGTAAATTTAACCAGAGCCCTGGTAATCATGCAATTCATTCACTGTACATCAAATGTCTAATTGTCTTGTGCAATTGAATATGCCAGGATACCATTTTCAAAAACTTGAGACGTCCTTGAGACATCTTGTCTTTCTGTTTCTTGTCCTAATAATGGTATGATGGATTTCTTGTGTGTGTGTTAAACATATTCTCAGGCTGTTCTTTCCTAGCAAATTTAACAAGAGCACGGGTAATCATGCAATTCAATCACTGTAAATCAAATGTCTAATTGTCTCATGCAGTTGAATATGCCAGGACACCATTTTCAAAAACTTGAGACATCCCTAAGACGTCACGTCTTTCTGTTTCTTGCCCCAGTAATAGTATGATGGTTTTCTTGTGTGTGTGTGTGTGTGGTGGGTGAGGTGATGATAAAACTTCAGTTGCCTTGGGTCCAATATCCTCCTTATCTTTTGAGGATGATAAAATTATCCTTTTCAGTTATTCGCTGAATTCAGGCCTTAGAGAGGGGTTTAAAGCACCCCACTAACAAGGAGATTTCATGGATATTCATTATTTTGAATCTGAGCCAGACGTTCTTTAAGACTGAACACAACGCGCGGCAGCCTAAGAACTGAGAGTTCTGGAAGTGGTCTTACCGCAAAGACGCCGCTTCCAAACCATCGGCTCTTTTTAGGTCTGCAGCCAAGCGGGTACTGCTCAAACATTGTGCAACATGTGTAACTCACCTGCATGCTTTCCACAAAACTGCCATGCTTCCTTGTACAAAAAAAGCAGTGTGTGTATGTGTGTATGTGCTACATTAACTTGATTAACTTTTTTCCTTAAGATTACTTATTAAAAATATTACATTTTTAGTCAGTGTTCAAAAAAAAATATTTAAAGCTACTGTTCAGGGATTTGCAAAAGAAGCAGCTTAAGGGTTCCCTGGAAAATTCCATGTCCACTGAAAATGTTCATGGGCAGATCAAAGGTCAAGGTATCAGCAACAGAGCTATGCTACGGACTCCAGTCCTCTTAGCACCAGGTGACTCACCTCAGGTCCCATAACATGTGGTGAAAGGCAGGTGAGAGCAGTCATCATCCTGCTTTTTAAAAAGACCTTAGTCCCTGGTGAAGAAAGGCCAGAGGGAAAACCCGTAGCTTATTCACAGGTGTTTGTTCAGTTTGGGCTTCTCAGAGTTATGTTTTCCCAGGGTTTGTGATTAATACAGGACTGTGTGAGTGAAAATGTAGAAACAGAGGATCAGCTTTGACTTTGTCTCCTAGGCTGGGCACACCCGCTTCTTAGAACATACTGGGAGGGGGAAAGGGAAAAAATAAAATAAGACAGAATGTTGGCTTTGTAGCCTCGATTCCCCTTTGTGATGGAAGAACCCATATCAGCGGGTTTCCAACTGCATTATATTGTAGAATCAGGGGTTCCACTCAAAATACAAATGGTTGGCCTTTCCAGGTAAATCTCAATACACACCAGGAGTGAGGAACAGGGCTGCAGATACTCCCTATCTGAAAGGTGATTTAGCAACTCATTGAATACAGTCTGTGGAGCATACCCCACTCCTTTATTTTAGAAAAAATGATGGGCAGGATTTTTTTAACTTTCATTTTTAAATTACTTTTTATAAATTTGCATCTCCATCACAGATCACAGCCCCCTCCCTCTTATCCTCCCAGTCCCACCCTTACAAAGTCCTCCCCCATTGCTCCCTTTCCTCCTCTTCAGAGAAGGAGACCTCCCCTTGGGTACCACCCCCACCCTTGGACATATAGTTCCAGTAGGACTAAGCACATCCTCTCCTACTGAGATCCAACTAGGTAGAGGGAAGGGGATCCAATGGGACAGAAGAGAGACCAGGACAGCCCCAGTTCTACTTGTTAGGGGACCCACATGAAGACCAAGCTGCACATTTGCTACAAGCTTGCAGAGGGTCTAGGTCCAACTCCTGCATATTTCCTGGTTGGCAGCTCTGGCTCTGTGAGCCCTCATGGTGCCAGGTTGATTCTGTAGGTCTTCTTGTAGTGTCCTTAACCCGTTCAGTTTGCACACTTCTGTCCCCCACTCTTCCATAAGATTCCCTGAACTCCTCCAGATATTTGGGTCTGCATCTGCTTCCATCTGCTGCTGAATGAAGCTTGTCTGGACATTTTTGCAAGGATCCTGTCTGCAAGCATAGCAGAATATCTTTAATAGTATCAGAGGTTGACTCTCTCATGTGGGATGGGTCTCAAATTTGGGCCGTCATTGGCTGGCTGTTTGGGAGAGGAGGGATTTAAAGGTTTAGTTTCAACACAGAAATCACAATATGTAAAAAGAGGCAGATGTGAGCCATTAGATCACAGGGCTTGCATGAACTTTTGAGAGTATATGCCAAGTTGTGGGCATATGTATTCTCTTTATCTGGATGATAGGCTGAGAGGTTCACTTTTCAGAAGATGACGAGTGAAAATAAGACAGCAGATCTCCCAGGAACTTCTATGCGAATGAGCATCCATTTTCATGAAATTCATGCCCATAAAAGGTCCAGTCACCCTTTATCCAATTCATCCATGAGATACAGTCTGATCACACTCTTTCCTCTACATTCTCTTTGCCTCAAAATCACAAAGAATGAAGTAAAAGCGACACCAAACAGGAACAAAAAAGAAAAAAAAATGAATAAAGGAAGTGGTTGCAAGCATCGGATGTGAAGTTGTTTTTCTGAGCTCATTTCCCAAATGTCTGTCATTTTCCAAACAGACTTTCTCTCTTTAAACACTTCTACCTCCACTGTCTGAGATGCTCTGAGTTCAGCAAGACAGGAATATTCTCACAAACCAAAAGTTTCTTGCAGACCACCAAGAGACTCGCTACTCTTTCTTCTTTGAGCATACTCAGACTTTGCTCGGTTTTCAAACCAAACCGGAGAGCACGTCTAATTTCATATTTTATTCCATCAATGATTAAGGGCATCCGAGCCGTGCAAATGGTTATTTTTCTGATTTAATTAACTAATTTGTTAAAAATAATTTAAAATTATTCTATATTTTCATTTTGCTGAATATAAATTCTTTTTTTATACAGAATATCCTGATCATAGTTTCCCCTCCCTCTGCTTCTCTCATTTCCTCCCCATCTCTCCTCCCCTCCAGATCCACTTTGTCTCTCAGAAAACCAAACAAACAATCAAAAACAGGTTTCTGACATAACAACCAAACATGACAAAATAAAATATAATAAGATAAATCAAACATTATAATATTGAAGTTGGACATGCCAACCAAACAGGAGGAAGAGAGTCCCAAGATACACAAGAATCAGGGAGACGCATTCATTCGCACAGTCAAGAGTCCTATAAAAATACTAAGCTAATGCATGCTCTTTGGTTGGTGATTCAGTTGGACCTAGGCCTCCCCACATATATGTAGCAGATGTGCAGCTTTGTCTTCATGCAAGTACCTCAACAACTGGAGTGGGGGCTGTCCTTGACTGTGTTGCCTGCCTGTGTATCCTATTCCCCTAACTGGGCTGACTTGTCTAGCCTCAGTGGGAGAGGACGTGCCTAGTCCTGCAATGACTTGATGTGTCCGGGTGGGTTGGTACTCAGGGGGACCCTCCCCCTTCTCAAAAGAGAAGGGGAAGGAGGGGCTGTGTGAGGGAGCAACTGGAAGGAGGGGGGCTATGATGGGGTTGCAAAGTGAATGAATAAATAAATAAATAAATGGAAAACTAAGATAGAAACTGTAGTATAAACACCTACAGACCCGAGCAGGTCCTGTGCTTGCTGCTTCCGTCTCTGTGAGCTCATATGCTCTTTGCTTAGTTAGTTCAGAGGGCCTTGTTCTGCTGGTATCTTTCATCCACTCTGGTTTTTACAGTCTCCACAGGATTCCCTGAGCTCTGTGGAGAGGGAATTAATGGAGAACTTCCATTTAGACTTTCTCTCTCTCCACACAATGTCTCTGTATATGTTCTCATCTACTGCAGGAGGAGGAAGCCTCTCTGATAGTGACTAGATAAGGCACTAATCTGCAAATATAGCAGAATATCTTTAGAATCATTATATATATACATATGTATGTATGTAGGTATAGGTGTAGGTGTAGGTATGTATGTGTATATTACCACTAATGTCTGACTTTACTGTAGTCCTCTGGGCTCTTTAATCTCTGGTTCTTGGTGACCCTAACACTGTCAGATGTAGGTTCCTTCTCATGGAGTGGACCTTAGGTCAAGTCAGATATTGGTTGGGTATACCCACGTGTTCTGTGTCTCCATAACCCTAGCATATTTAGCAGGTAAGACAAATACCTGGTAGGTCTTTGTCTACCTTTGGTAGGTCAAAGGTTTTGTGGCTAGGTTGGTGTCTATGTTTCTCCTTGGTAGCCTGCAGAGTACCTCTCTGCACCAAAGACACTGGAGCATGGGGGTCAAGGCTCCATGTAGGCACCAGCTCCACTTCTCTATGTTCAATGAATTGAGCATGTCTTCTCCTTGCCCCAGGGACCCTCTGTCAGTTTGTGGAGAGCAATCTATGTCTTAGCAACAGGCTGGGTTTTTTGGCAATTTCCCTGGGACTCTCTCAACCAACAACTCCCTCCACTTCATCCCCCCCCCAATCTGATCCCACTCTCCTCTCCCATTATCATCTGTTCTCAATCCACACTTAAACTATTTTCTGTTCCCCCTTCCCAGGGAGTTCCAGGCATTTCCCATTCCCAGACACTTCCTCTTTAACTAATCTTTCTGGGTCTACAGGTTGTAGCTTGGCTATCATTTACTTAACAGTTATTATCAACATAATTGAATACATACCATATTAACTTTTTGGGGTCCGGTTTATCTCATTAAGGATGATTGTTTTTACAGTTCTATCCATTTGTCTGCCGATCTTATGGTGTCATTTTTTAAACAGCTGAGTAATACTCCATTGTATAAATGTAGCACATTTTCTCTACCCATTCTTATACTGAAGGATATCTAGGTTGTTTTCAGTTTCTGGTTGGTATAAATAAAACTTCAATGAACATGGTTGAGCAAGTGTCTTTGTGGTTGGATGGAGTGCCCATTGGGTATATGCCCAAGAGTGGTATAGCTGCATCTTGATGTAGATTGATTATCAAATTTCTGAGGAACTTCCCATATTGGTATTGATTTCAAAGGGGCTGTACAAATTTTCACTCCCATCAGCAATGGAGGAGTGTTCCCTTTGCTCCACATCCTTGCCATCATAAACTGTCATTTGTGGTTTTGATCTTAGCCATTTTGACACATGTAAGATGGAATCTCAAAGTAGCATTGATTTGCATTTCCCTGATAGCTAAGGATGTTGAACATTTAAGTATTTCTCAGTCATTTGGATTTCCTTTATTGAGAATTTCTGTTTAGGTCTGTACCCAATTTTAGTTTGATTATTTTAGTGTTTTTGATATCTAGTTTTTGAATTCTTTATATTTTTTTATAAAGATATTTATTGTTATATGTAAGTACACTGTAGCTATCTTTAGACATACCAGAAGAGGGTGTCAGCTCTCCTTACGGATGGTTGTGAGCCACCATGTGGTTGCTGGGATTTGAACTCAGGACTTTTGGAACAGCAGTCAGTGCTCTTAACCACCGAGCCATCTCTCCAGCCCCTTTATATATTTTGAATATTAATCCTCTATCAGATAGGGAGTAGGTAAAAATATTTTCCTATTCTGTAGGGTGCTACTTTGATTGATTGGCAGTATCTTTTGACTTACAGAAGCTTTTCAGTTTCATGAAGTTCCAATTATAATTTTTTCTTGACTTTTTAAAAGAGATTTGTTTCCTCACACCATTTTTCTGGATTTCTTTAAAGGATTTATTAGTTTCCTCTTTAAGGACCTACCTCTATGGTCTTCATATAGTTGGTTTTAAGGTATTTTTCTTAAGCTTCAGTTGAAATACTCAGGGCCTGATGTGGTAGGATAGGTGGAGTCTAGTAGAGACATATTAAACCTGGTGGTCATTGATTGTACATTTATGCTGGTGTATAGGTATCTGGGTTAGGGATGGTTATAGTCTAGGTGCTGATTTCTGGATTTGTCTTTGTTGGGTGTGTATTTTGTTCTTTGCTCTCTGTTTCCCCTCTGCATTTTAGGAGAATGTGATGGCTGTGTGTTGCCCAGTTTTCTGGCCTCCTCAGCTATGTGTTAGTAGGGAATACATAGTGGTGGTGGATGCATGAGTTGGCAACTTATACTAGGATGAGTTGGTGGAAGTTTGGAGAAGAAGCAAAGAAGCTCTTTGTGATTGCGTGGGAATGGGATCAGAGAGTAAAGAAGGAGATCACACCAGAGTTCCTGCTACAGATCTGGGATGAAACTGGGGGATTGTCTCTCAGGAACAATAGGAGAGTTGTGGGTCTGCCTTTACCCTACCTGTTGCCCTGGAAGGAGTGGCCTTGGTTAGCAGGGGCGTGCCTGCTGGGTTATGTGTCTGGGACCAAGCATCTAATTGGGAAAGAAGGTTAGAAAGGAAAGGTCTATGGGACTCACAGGAAATGGGAGGTAGAGGCAGAGAAGACTGCCAACGGTGTTCTGTTGCACAGGGGTGAAATAGAGAAAATAGATCTGGGGTAACACAGAGAGAAGAGAATGTCCTGGGCAGACTACCTGGTTTTCTGGCAGGCATGGCCCTTGTGTTATCAGTGTCTGCTGGAGTTGGGGGCTGGGATATAACAATTAGTAGAGGGAGGGAAGGTTATGAGGTGATAGTCTGTAAGATCCACAGGAGATGTGGGCAAGGGGAAAGAACAATTGAAGCTGATTTTCTTTTGCTAGGATCAGACCTGGGGATTGCATTTGGAGGTGAGGATTTATTGGTAAGACTCTTCAGTTAATGCTACTTGTTTCCTTGTTCTGTTTGACTGGTGTGTTCCCAGTGATTGCCTGCTGGTATTGGAAGCTGGGAAGGTGGAATAAGTTGGAGGAAGGAAGTTTGGGGGGAGAAGACCTTTGCATTCCATTGTGTATAGGGTCAGAGAGGAAAGAGAGATGGAACTGGTGAGGGTGGACCTCTGGAACAACAGGACAGGTGTGGAGTTGGGGGCTGGGATATAACAGGATACATCTCCAACCTTCAGCCTTCTTGTTGCCCTGGGAGGAGCAGCCCTTGGGTTAGCAGAGGTGGCTGCTGGGATTGAGTCTGTGATAAGGCAGTAAATTAGAGAAGGAAGGTTAGAAGAGGGGAAGGTCTATGCGACCCACAGGAGATGGAAGCATGGACAGGGAGGCTGCTACAGGTGTTCTGCTATAGAGCTGGGGATGAGACTGGGGATTGGAACAGAGGACACAGAAAGTAGAGAAGGCTTATTTTTTTAAATACAGATTATGAGCTAGGCATTCTGGCTCATAATTGCAATCTTAGCCTTGGAATGCAAAGGTGGGGAAATTGCTGCAAGTTTGAGGCCATCTTTGACTACAATCAGGTAAATTCCAAGCCATGCTATGCTGAGTTTTCGACATTCTCTCACAAAGGCCATAAAAGGTGGCCTGGGGTAATGACTCAGTTGGTAAAATGAGGACATGAGCTTGAAAATTAAAAAGCTAAGCTGTATACAGTAGCATGCATTTATAATCCCAGTGCTGGGCAGATTGGAGACAGGCAGACTCCTGGGACTTTCTGTTCAACCACCCTGACCTAATCAGTGAGTCTGGATAAAGGGCCCTGTCTCGAAAAACAAGGTGGATGGCAACTGAGGAGAAAAGACACCGAAGATTGTCCTTTCTTTGGCGTTGGGCTTCTTGGCTCTGATCTACACACATTTGTACATCTGTAGGCACAAACAGAAGCACCTCCCTTCACACTAAAAGTCCATCAAAAATCAGATTCTGAGGCTCTCAAGGGACTACTGCAAGTACCAGGGTCTCTGCCTCCCATTAAGAGTGAATCTGAGGCTGGTAGCCAGAGATAGTGCTCAGAAGTGCTGTGGGGCCTGGAAAGGAGCATTACATCCTTGACATGGAGGATAATGGCCCCTGTCTTGCCTTATCAACTGTGCTTCCTTCTGGAGAACTTGGTGGACCATTTCTATTTTTCCAGACATCTTATTTGTGTCTTTCTCCCTTCTCTTTCTTCTCTCCTTTGTTTAACAAAGGAGCTGGCAATCCTGACACAAGGATTAGCTATGTTGCATGCTGCCTTCAGCTGGTTGGAGAGCCAGTCTCAGCAGCATGATACAAGGTAGCTCCGAACGACGGAATGGATTTGGAGAACTTTTAATGCCTAAGCCAGTGCCGTGTGAACAGAGCCCTGGGTATCTAATGGACATCAGTCAGTGGCCAAAATCTGTTTCATTTCTTACCACATCTAAGCATTGCTCCAATGCCCTGATGAAAAAGCATAGCCCTGAAGTCTATGTTGTTCTTGTCTTTCTTTTCCTGGAAATTGACTTGGTTTCCGGTACTTAGCAGTCTAGCCCAGTTGGTTTTTGGAGGAGTGACTCTCAAAGCATCTTGTGCTGACTTTCATTGTAGTATATCATTTTATTCTGTCATCATACACTGATGCACTTGGAGGCTGATGCCTGTTCTTCCTTGACCAAACTTGGGGCTCCACTTGGTGAGTCAACTGTTCCTGACTTATAGTTCAAGACCGAGTTGTGAACATTTTAAATTTTCATTAGGAAGCAACATCACTACTAGCATCAATGATCTTAATAGTAAGAGTAGTAGATAAGGGCAATTTTTATGTTCTAATTCTGAACTAAGTAGGTTGTATAAATGTATTTTACATTGAGTTCTTAAAAGAAGGGAGTTTCCATTTGGGTCATATATTTTTTTCCAGTACAGAAACTGAGTTTATAAGGGCTTGAGAACTTGCCTAAGATTGTGATAATAATAGGTGGAGATGATATTTGAACTCATGTCTTTGTAGCTAAAAGTCTGTACCCTTAAACATTGTGCATTTCTGTTTCTGCAGCACCAGAAAGAACTACTAATAATGTATGTGTGCACACGTGTGTATGAGTACATGCAAGCATGTATGTGTGCACATGCATGTGTATGTGCATGTGTGCATGTGCGTGTGTGTGTGTGTGTGTGTGTGTGTGTGTGTGTGTGTGTGTTTGGAGTTGGGTGGGGAAGTGAAACAGGTTCTTATGTACTCCAGGTTGGATTCAAACTCCCTTGTAGTTGAGGTTATCTTTGAACTCCTGAACCTACTACTCTACCTTATAAGTTCAGAGATAACAACCATCACACTTAGCTGTAATGATATTGTTATATAGGTTAGTGGATTTTAACTGGTTAAATGTCATTGGGATGCCTCTGATTATAAAGCATCAACTCCCCCCAAAAAAACAACAACAAAATACCCACAAAAACAATTTTGCATGAGCAGAGTACTCAAATGTTCATAGCCATTCTTTCTGCATTAATATAACTGTTATGTAAAAGGGAGTTGATATTGTCTGCCTTCCTTATCTGATATTATGGATTCATAAGGAAACATGACCATTATAAAGTAGAATTCAGAAAGCATTTACAAGGCCTAGAAATCTAGAATTTAAGAATGAATACAGCAGTTTTACAAACTTTTCATTATCAGGATTAAGCCATTCATTTTTATCTTCATAACCTCCCTAGCTAAAAGTCCTAGCATGGATGGCAGGATGGAAGGGAATAGTTGGTTGACTGTTCTTGCCTGATGTCCAATCTTAGGACAAGAGAAGAAACACCATCTTGAAGGACAATTCTATAGTAGATACATTACAAAAATTTCAGCAATATTTTTTTTCCTGTTATTCACATCCTCTAGTAGTAGATTTTGGAGCTATTTCCTCCAAAGAAAATGGTGTTTAGGCATTTCCTCCCCTGCCCTTAAACCTGTGCTGGCCTAGGAAATATCTTTAGCCAGTAATAAAGGCAGTATCGCATTGTCAAGCTTAGACCTCAAGGAACCTCTTGCGCTTATTCTTCCTTGTGATGGTTAACTTGCTGGAATAAGAAATGCCTAAATGTCTTGAAAAAATTTTCTCTGTGTGTCTGCAGTGGTATTTTGGAAGAGATGTATATGTGAATTGATAGGCTGAATACAAAAGACTACTTTTCACTTCATACAAGTGAACATCAAGGGTCCCAGTAGAGAAAGTAAAATGTGGAAGTAGGGTATATACACTCTTCATTCATTCATTCATCATTCATTCATGCACTCATTCATTTGCTTTTTGAGCCGTTGTCTTTCAACAGTGGACTTATGTTGCCAGCCCTTTCCCCAGATTCTCAGGCCTTGGGACTGAAACTGAATTACATGACTGATTTTCCTGGTTATGAGCTTGCAGACAGCACCATGCAAAACTTTTCAGCCTCTGTAATTCACTAAGTGATTTCTATGATATCTTATTCTCTTTCCATAGCCTCATAGACTGTTCCAGTCTATTTTGTGATGCTATCACTGAATAGACTCTTAGGCAATTTGTAATGAACAGAAATTGGCTTGTGGTTCTGGAAGCTGGGACAGGCAGAGCTTTTCGCAAGAGAGTTCTTGCTGCATCATCTCATGTGGAAAGGGAGAGAGAGAGAGGGTGGGGGAGGGAGGGAGGGAGGGAGGGAGAGAGAGAGAGAGAGAGAGAGAGAGAGATTGAGAGAGATAGAGAGAGATTGAGAGAAACTCCCACTTTTATAACACCCCCCATTATAATAGCATTGGTTCATGGCCTGATTATTTCTCATTAAGCCCCACTTTCTAACACTGTTGCCTGTGGTACTGAATTTCTAACATAAGCTTTGGGTGGAGATTTACACATCTTATTGTTTCTGTGACTCTGGAAGACCCTGACAAATATACTCATAAACCCACAGAAATAACAAGAAATTAGTGTATTTCAGATTACCCCCCAAAACTGAGTGGCTTGAAACAACCTACAGTTCGTTCTCCACAATTCCTGAAGGTCAGGAATGCAGTTGTGACTTATCTCTGGCTAAGCCTTGACTTTAGATTTCAGGCAAAGTGCTAATTGAGAGAACTAGTCAGTACTGCGTGTTTCTGAGATGTCAGATATCATGAATTGTAGGATGTCAAGACAGCTCTCTTCTGGGATAAGTTGGTCATGGACTGTAGCTCTCAGTTATTCCCAGGAGGATCTCCTTTCCTAGGATGCCTGTGTCTTAATGCTAGGATGGTCTACTGGTGAGCAAACAACCTGGAACAAATGCCAAGTGCCTCAGACTGCTAGGCCTGTATTCTGCTGCATTTTGCTGCATTCTGCTTCCTAGAAACTGGTCATATACTTGGCCCACATTCAAGCAAACAGAGTGCAATTATGCTTTACTCTATAAATTTTAAAAGGGAGAATGTAAAAGAATTTCCAGATCTATTTTAAGTTTCCCGTCAAGAAAGAGTCTTAACTCTCCAGTTGACTATAGAGGCCTAGAGTCACTATTAAGATCAGCTTGGCCAGCATCATCCCCAGAGTTTCCAAGTCCTGTGGACCAACAGTTAATTTAAGGGTTGAGCCATTGAATTGCAACACAGTTTGTGATATAGTGATAGACATATCTGAGACAGCATCCATAGAGGGATGTCTCTCCAAAGGACAGTTGGGATGCCACCCTGCACAAAGCAAGGTCAACCAAAATGCCTGTCTTCCTGGGACTGGCAGTTTTATCAGGGAGATAATGAATAATTGTACTAGGGAGATAACTATGATAGCAAAAGGACCTTTAAGGTCTGGGATCTCACTAGATTGTAAATAGCAAAATCCCAGAGGCAACACATGTTAGTCCACCTAGATACTGTACTGAAATATTTGAGTTAAGCTATATTTAGATTTGTTGGTTTATTTGGATCACCGTTTGTGAAGCTCAATGTTCAAAAAGGATGGCCCAGATAATGGCTGTTTCTTCCTTGTGGTGAATTGTCAATGTTGGGAAGAGTAAAGGATAACAGAACAAGAGGTTAAAGGGATATTTAGAGGTTGGATTTTCACTCATAATCACTTTTATTTGTGAGATCCCAGGGCTCTCAGGAGTGTTGCTGACATCTTTCTGTGGGGAAGTTTCCCGATGACCTGAGGATCTTCCATTAGTTCCCACCAACTAAAGGCATCTTCCCCTTCTACATCATCACCACATCAGGCATCAAACTTCAGACCTGCATCCCTCTGAGGGGAGGGAGCTGTGTCCTCAAGTTGACATCAGATAGTCATACAAGCCAGGAAAGAGTGTCTAAGTTCATAGAGTGTTTATCTCTGGAGTCATTCCGCTACTGCTTCCTTCTCAGAGATGCCAGCTGAGAGCTTGCAAGCTCTGAAGACCAGTCAGAAATACCCACTGGTATCTATCTAGAGGCTTTGATATGATCTTTGGGAAGGTGAACCACCTAGACAAAGTGTACACAGAAGCATAGAATTTGAAATTTCCATATAACTGCAGTCTAATGAAATATGGTGGAAGACTGGAATGGAAGCAAATGTATTAAAATCCAACCATCCTATGCAGGGAGGTCACTGCTCAAAGCTTTACATGCAGGGCAGCCACCATCCAAGGGTTTAGATACAGAGGATCATCTGTTTCAGTTTCTAAGAGGGTCTAGTTTAGTAGGTGTGTGCTATTCTGGCACCATTAGTCATAGAGCCCTTTCTTGGTCTTGGTGTCTTGACTTGGACAATGGAGTGTAGGGTCAGTTTGGTCCTATGCTATGATATAAAGAAGGGGTGGTTGTGATTTAGTCAGTGAATTGGCCTTTCACTCTAATAAAACAATGAGAAAATGTCATGAGTGTTGAGTTGAAAATAAGTCAGCAGGAAAAGTCAGAATTCCGAAAACCATTTTTCATGGGTTATTGGCAAGACAGGACTTAAACAAAAAGCCTCATTAGTCTTTAACTCAGAATATTTGTTTTAACTTTCCTGCAGCTTCTTGTTCAAATGCAGACACCTTTAGAATAAATGAGAAATTTTCTTTAGTAAGTTTAAAAATTAAGAAGTTTAATAACACTATGGTTATTTGACAGTTTATATGAAGTAGCCATGCATGTCAGGTGTCATGACTTGTGGCATGTCAAGACAGCTTTGTTCTGGGACAAGTCAGTCATGGACTGTACCAACAATCAGAGACTAATAACAAACCACATTGACTCTTCCATTGTTTATATTTAACTGTAAAAGTAGTACTTCAATAATGAGTCAAATAATACAAGAAATTCATCTTAAACCTTTATTTAATCATCCCTTTTTGATTTTCAGTCAACTTCTAAAAGACATGCACTTGCTTCTTATTATTATTAGGTGGTTGTCATAGTCCGTTTTCATGCAGTAGGATACCTGAGCCTAGGCAATTTATAATGAACAGAAATTTACGGCTCACACTTCTGGAGACCAGAGGAGGAGAGTCCAAAGTCAAGGTGCTGATGTCTGGCAACTGGTCCAGAGAGGAGTTTATCATCTTTTCATATGGTAGAAAGCATGAGTATGTGACAATCAGAGAATAAAACCACCCTGGGAACCTGTGTAGCAAGGTGTGTTCCTGAGGAGTCACTCCTAAATACCTCCTGGCAGTAGACTCTAGGCTCTACTTCCCAGCACAGTGGCATAAGGAATTATGTTTGTAGTACATTAGTTCTGATGGATATATTCAAATAACAACAGATAATATACTATTGTAGACAACAGTATAATATACCAACTGAATATTCATTTTTTCACAGTGACGTTAATAACTCTATAAAATTTAGGCATTTATGTAGGTGAATTTTTAAGTATAATATGAAGTAGGTAGGAATGTACTTTTATGGTCAGGATACACTTTTAATCACTACTTTTAAATACTTACTTTTTTTGTCTTTTGGGAAAGAACCTCATGACCCAGACTGGCCACAGACACTGGATCACTCGCCACTGCCTCTCAAGTTCTGGTGTGAGAGGTATGGCCCACCCTGTGTGGTTTGATGAAGTGCCTACCTTTCTTTCCATAAATATATGCTTACTTACGGAAAAGGGGAAATGATTTGGAATGTAAATAAAAAAAACTTAGAAAAGAAAAAAAAGAAAAAAAAAAGATGTGTTTTATAAGTCATTATCCTCACTATGTATTTCTGCAGTTACTCAAATTGTTCTAAGTAGTCCATATTTGGGTTATGTGATGACACAAAGCCTTCCATAATGTCTAATCAAACCTTCCACTGGTTTTCATACTTTTATTTACCTTTCAAATGAGTTAAAACTTAGGTCCTGATGTTCTAGTTTTAAAGTTTTTATTGAGGACTGGAGATCTGTCTCAGTGGCTAAGAATTCTTGTTCCTAGTACCCACCTGGCAGTTCACAGCTGTCTGTAACTTTACTTCTGGAGTACACTACACAGTCTTCCAGTTTCTGGGGGCACCATGCATGTACGCCATGCACATACATACCTCTGGTAAGCACTTAGACATATAAAATAAAGCTAAGTGTATCTAAAATTCTTGCTGGGCATAGGTAGTTGCCAGAACACTGAAGTAAATCTTTATAATACCATAGTGATGAGTACCATTTTATACTTGTGAAAATCAAAGCTATGTAATAGAACCTGACTAAGCAAACAAATAAAACCACTGTGTAGCATAGAGTCAATTCTGGTAGAAACTGTAGTTTAACTGACAGTCTTTGAGCAATATTAACCCCTCAATTGATGCTCCGCTCTAATACAAGGTGCTAATGCTCAGGGGAACTGTGGAAAAATGGGGATGGAGGCAAGGACACTCTACAGGCCCAGTTTACTATAAACCTAAAACTTCTCTGAAAAAAATGAGGCATTGTATTTTTGAGAAATTCAGAATAGAAAATATGAACATGGCTCCTCCTACAGTTTATTCAAGACTATAGAAATGAGTAGGATTTGGTACAACTAAATCACTGTGGCCACCAAAAAAATGTTCCAAAGGATTTTTTCAAAAATACAATCCTTCATTAACCATCCCCCATTATGTTATTTTAGTATACTACAAGTCCAGTAATGAGTATGAGGCAAAAGAGTGCAGTGTGTCTCTTCTAAGATTTTAGTAGGACTGTTCCTAAGGCTTCATGATCAACTATGGTATTAGCTGTAGTTTTTTCCTGTTTCTTGTCCATTCTAAATCAAGTGAAGAGTTTTTTTCTATGACTTGCTGTGTTTTCCTTTTTAAAAAAATTGCAAGCATTAGATCTCTTTAAAAATGCCTTGAAGAATCTGTTCAGATTATCATGAGCTGTTTTTCATGAAATAATTGCTATAATGGATTCCATTAACATGCTCCCTAAAGATGAATCAAAGTTACATTTTATATGCATAACGATTAATCAAGTTGTATTATTAAGAAACTGTTCCATTTTATTCTGCAATTCTTTAGCATTTTAACATCTCTCTTTGTAAATAGAAATGGCTAATAGTGTATGTAGGGAGCGTCCATTTATATGGCTATGTAGCCTTTGTATAACTTTGGAATGAAGATAGTGCCTAAGTAAACAAGAATCAGGAAGTTATTATGTGCAACAAGAAATAAAATACATGAGAATTTTAAAAATCAAATATAAAACTTATGAGTTCTCTGAAACAACCAATTGTAATTTCATATAAGTTCCATAAAATCAAAACCAAAGAACTCCACAAAACTAATAATATTAAGCTATATGGGATGAATCTAAGGCCAGAAAATACATAAACACACTTAAACAGACATGCATACTAATATCAAATTTCTGGAAAGGATTTTTTAAATAAAACTAAGAAAATAAATGGGACATTTATAAGCAAATATAATCAAAATAAAATTGCTGTTTATTACATGGTTTATTCATGTATATATGTGTGCATGTATGTATGTATATATATGTATGTATGTGTGTATATATATGTATGTATGCATTTCATTTTATGGTACTAGGCTTAAATCCAGGTTTTCTGTTTTGCCATTGGGGCCCATATCTATCCACCACTGGGCTTAAGGAAGTATAAGGATAGCAAACATTTATATTTTAAGACACCAATATTGAAATTAAATTTTAGAAAGTTCATCTAGAATCAGTGAAAAAACTAAAAATGACATAAATATGGAAAATTACTCATTTTAATAGACCATTATAGAAGCCTCAAACAAACCTAGAACTTTTTAGTAGAATCTCATTAATGTTACATATTTGGTGGAAAGCTAATATCTCTAGTAACTTCAGTTTATTATTACTTTGTATTCAATTTTTTCATACAATATATTCTGATCACACTTTTTCCCCCTAAACTCTTCCCAGATCCTTCCTAACTACTTGAACCAAATACCTGATGTATTTGAGAGCTGGCATGGAACTCACTTTGTAGACTAGGCTGACCTAGAACTCACAGAGATCCAGCTGCCTCTGTGTCCTTAGAGCTGGGAATAGAGGAATGTGTCACCATGCCTTGCTGGGCAATGATTTAATAGCTCATCTCACAACACCTTCTAAGGGAACTCTCCTGGAAACTGCAATTTATTCAAATGTATTATGTGCTAATGAGTTTGAAGACGCTGTTTGGAGGTCTCAAGTTCTTAAAAACTATTGTATCATATGAAAAGTTTCCTTATGTGCAACTAATTAAAATACTTGATTGAAAAGATTAAATTTACAGCGACCAAAAGTGCAAATTGACTTATTTTTAAGTCTCCCTTTGAAATAATTAACATGTGTCTTTTGAAAATCAAAGTTAGAGTCTTCATTAGTGCTAATTTAACTTCCCAGCAGTAATATTAAAATATAATTATAATTCAAACTGTTTTAATCATTAATTTTGTTTTGAACTGTAATATTACATTAAAAAGGGAAAACTTTAATGATTTCTATATTAGGACTGACAAAATGCCAAAAGTATACTGATTTCTATAATAATAAGCAAAATTAAAACCAATTTGGTCCAAATCACTCTGTGTAAAGTTCATGTATGCTTAACAGGTTGATTTTTCCTAAAGTTGTAAGTTCAGGGCCAGCATGGGGTCCATGGTGAGTATGTAGCTTGACTTCCTGTTACTGCCCTGCCTCAAAAGAATAACTACTGCTATAAAAAATGACAAAGAAGAAGGTTTTCCTGTCTGAAACAATTGTGAGTGTGTATAATAATACAGGGAAACACTAGCTTTAGTCTCATTGCATCCAAAAAAAAGAGTGCCTAACCATTGGGCTACACGTTTTGTAACCACTGGACTACACTCTTGCTTTGTGAGACCAACCCTGCCTCTACCACTTGTGAAGTTCTTGGGTCTGGAGAATTAATGGTAGACTCATGCTCTTTTTAAGTTCTGGAAGCAACTGGTGGAAGGTTATCTGACTTCAGGTCCTTTCTGGGCTTCCACAGTGGTGCTGACAACAGTGGAATGTTTTCCCTATAATGGGAGAGCCTACTTGGTCACCCTCAAACGCACATCCTGTTGAACACTTCCTCCTCAGATGTGCAGCTTCTACAGCCCACCAGGCCCTTCTCTGGGCTGCTTCCTGAAGTTCCTCTTTCTTCCCGTATGTTTCCCTTCTCTGACTTCAAGTACTTAGTTTCAATCTTATACACAGTCATCATTTTCTCCTTTTAACTTCTTAATCATGACTATTACACTCCTACCTCAGATTGATATGATTCACTCATTCTAATTCTTTCTACGATGTTATCACTGTTAGCAGGTTGCTTAAAACCCTTCAGTGCATTCTACCTTGCTTTTACAATCATGTATGTGTGTATGAAAACACAAACTCTCTCTCTCTCTCTCTCTCTCTCTCTCTCTCTCTCTCTCTCTCTCTCTCTCTCTCTCTCTCTCTCTCTCTCCAACACACAAAACATGATATACATAGGCCAGACTATTTCGTCCTATGGTTTAGAGATGCCCCAGACTTCTCTTGGTGCACTTTAATTCTCTAGACCCACTCACACACCTTTCTTCCTTGGTCCTGTGACTTCACGGTCTGCTTCTATATACATTTTGTCTTAACCTTCCATGAAGGCCAGCACCTCCCTTCAAAGAGTGGGGTCACACAAAGTATTGATGGACATCCATTGAGATTTACTTGTGATTCCATGTCATGATAGAAGAGTTTACAATGGAAGCTTGTATCAAAAGCAAGTTCCTTCTTACAGGTCCAGTCTTGAACATTTATTTCTGTCTCTGTCTCTCTGTGTCTGTCTCTGTCTATCTCTGTCTCTCTCTGTTTCTCTGTCTTTTTCTCTGCCTTGTTCATGCTAAGCAAGCGCTATATCATCACAATATATCCCAGCCCCAGCATATAATTTTCAAGCTATCTTGTTCAGTTCACATAAACTTCTACTTACTGTTTGATCATGCTTGTTCTGCCCTTCTAAAATATCCAATGCACTTATCATTCATTCATTGAGTCATCATTCATTGAGTTTCCTGGGTCTGCTTGTTCCCCACACACTCTCAGTCCAGCTATGCTTTGCACAAGTGCTGTAGGAGGACTGTCCTCTGCAGTAGTGTCAGGCTCCCTTCTCAGCTGGATTTCAGACAGGCCAGTGAGAGTTTTAGAAAGAGGTCATGGAGTAGAAGGAATGGAGAAGTTACAGTTTCAACACTTATTCCTTCTGCCTGCCTGCGTTGTGTCTCATCATGACTCCTACTATTACTGACCATCTATAGATACCCCAGCAATCCTGGATCCCAGAGCACCAGATGTGGTCTTCTTTCTCTCTCTGGAGTATAGCCCCATCTTCCCTGCAAACCTGTGTGTTGGCTGCACTAAATCCACTCTACCAAAATTATGCACAGTGGTTTCTGTGTTCCTGGTCAGATGCTGAAGAAAACTCACTCTCTTTCTTTCTGCTAGTCTACGTGTATATTGACATTTTCTCTTGTCAATACTTACCTGACATATCCTCATTTTTATTCTTTATTTTCAAGCATTTTGTCTCATCTTGTTTTAAATAGTCTATCTTTAAAGAGCGTACAAATGGGCTTTGTTTCGGTTTTGTTTTGTTTAGCCAAAGAGGACTCTCTTTTCCCTCTTGACAGGCAAACATGAACCCTTTACCTTTACTGAGACTGCATTCTGTTACCCTGTTCTATGGTGTTCCAATTCCATACGCCTCTTGTTCCTTTCTCTTTTCCGTGGCCTCCTAATTTTCCTCTGGGTTTGATCCGTTGATGACATTTTGTCTGTTGTCTTCTACTGACAATATTTGGTATTTTTAATTTTATTTCTGGTCCTTGGATTCAGCTTCGAGATGTTTTAATACGAAGTAAAATTCTTACGGAAGTCTCTCAGAGCAAGCGTGCTGTGTGAGGTGATCATGGGCAACTCGATCAGAAGTGCAGATGGCGGCCATTTTTCTGCACTCCTTCTGAGAGGGACACTTAAACGTTAGTAAGCAGTTTCCCTTTCTTCTTTTCTCTGCCTTTCATTCTGGAGTATAGAGACCAGCTATGTAGTCCTGGATGACCTTGAGCTTGCAGCAATCCTCCTGCCTCATCCCCATTGTGAGGACAAGCAGTGACCACCATACCTGCTTGGTAAGCATCCCTCCCCCCCTGCTTTTCTGTCATATTAGTAAATTAAAACTCTAAAGGAAAAAAATCAAACTCTTTATCCTTTTCTAAGACTCAGGTTTTGGCAATATCTGTAATTTCAAAACAATCTGAATTTTGACTCTGAAGTTTCTGGAATACATTTTTAAGATTTTGTTACTTTTTCCTTCTTTCCAAATGTATCTACACTGAACTCTTCCTATTGGCCTTCTAACATTTAGTATTGTGCAACAAATTCAGGATGTGCAGGTTTGACTTTCTTCTTTAATAAAAGTGCTCTGTTGTTTTAAAATTCATAGTTTTTTTCACAATTAATCTTTGAATTCAGAGATGATAGGCATATACATATGTGGTCTTCCACATCATTGATTAGAGTTTAGATACTCCTGATTCTCCAAATCCAGGCTCTCCCCAGCTAGAACTTCCCAAATGCATGTCAGTCTTTTGTTTTACCTTGTAAATAATATAGATTCAGTACCATAAATGATACTCAGATTTGGGGCAATATTTTCTTCCCTTCCCACTCACTTTATTGGTATATATTTGCAGAACCATAGGTTTTACTTATTTGAGGTTATTTCTCCTCAACAGTGTTTTATATTTCAAATTATTTGTGTAGTGTGTGCATGTATCTGGGTGGGCAAACACAGGGCATGTGCCTTGTGTGGGTATGGAGGTCCTGGGGATGGGGTTCAGGTCATCAGGTTTTCCTGCAGGAGTTATACCTATTGAATCATCTTGCTAAGCCCTGCTCTCCTTTTCACCATGTAATATATATGTTACACACTCAGATACACATTAATGTCTAGAGCAGTGGTTCTCAATCTATGGGTCGCAAGCCCTTGGGGGTTGAATGACGCAATTACAGGAGACACATATTAGATAGCCTGCATATCATATATTCACATGATGATTCTTAACAGTAGGAAAATTACAGTTATAAAGTAGCAACAGGAATAATTCTATGTTTGGGGTCATCATAACATGAGGAACTATATTAAAGGGTTGTAGCATTAGGAAGGTTGAGAACAGCTGTTTTCAACTTGGTTGGTCTACAGCATTGAGCACTAGAGACAGATGAACAGCTAATAGGTAGCTGACGTCCCTCCCCCAGCTTCAGTGGAAATGGTGTCTTTACAGACTTAGCAGGATCTGGAGTGGAAGAACACAGGACTCTGTCTCCTGAGCCTCAGTGGTTCATGTTCTCTGAGGTGGTCTAAAGTTGTCAGGGACTGTCCTGTTGCTCCGCAGGTGCTGACATGTGAGGTACATGACCCTGCCCTTGCCCTGCTCCCTGAATTGGCTGAGTCTGTACTCAGTGACTTAGGATTTCCTGAGAACAGGGTTACTCATGCTGCCAGTTGCGGTTTTGCTTGTCTGGGTCAGTTCAGCTTGCTCTCTATGGTAGTCTAACTCCACTTGTCTCTGTCCTATATATGATTTATGATGCTTCTTCTAGTGAATAATTTGGCTTTGATTTTTTTTTGTTGAAAATAGATTTTTTTTCATACAGTATACTCTGGTTATGGTCTCCCCTCCTCCAATTCATCCCAGATCCTCCCCACTTCCCTATTTGCCCAAATCAACTTCCCTTCTTGTTCTCACTAGAATACAAATAGACACATAAAATAACAACAACAACAGCAACAATGCTAATACATAAAAGACGAACAAACCAGAATAGGACAGAACAATTAGACATTTAAAAAAATTATCCAAAGAAGAAACATGTATGAGACACACACATTTGTGCACATAAAACCCATAAAAAAGCAAAATTGGCAGCTATGCTATATAAACAAAAGATATATAAAAAATGTAAGACAAAAGCATAAATCATACCTCCAAAAACAAAGTATTATGAGACAGAACAAACCACCAAAAATGTCATGAGTTCGTTATGTATTGGCCATCTACTGCTGGGCATGGGGTCTGGCCTTAAAAGTGGTTTGTATACACAGTGAGACTCCGTTGGAGAAAACTTTTCCTTTGATAGTGGTTATCAACTGGGGATAGCTGCTAGGTTAGGGATGGAGGCTTGGGTTTACTTCCTCTTCTTAGTGCTGAGACTCCATCTGGCTTAGGCCTACGCAGGCCCTGTGCATGCTACCACAGTCTTTTTGAGTTCATATGTGCATTAGTCTTGTCCTGTGTAGAAGGACACAGGCCTTCTTGATTCCTTGGTGTCTTCCATCCCTACTGGTCTTTACATTCTTTCTGCCTTTTCTTCTGCAGACTTCCCTGAGCTTTTGGAAGAAGGATTTGATAAAGATACCCCATTAGAGCATTCCAAAGTCTCTCACTCTCTACACATAGGTCATTTGTGGGCCTCTATGCTTGTTCCCATCTAGTGCAGAAGAAAACTTTTCTGATGATGGCTGAGCAAGATACTGGTCTATGAGTATAGCAGAGTGTTATGAGGAATCATTATATTGATTTGTTTCTTTAGCAGAGCATTAGTATTTGGTTTCCCCTGAGCAATAGTATTTAGGTACCTGGTCTATCTAGTCTCATGTTCTTGGCTGCCAAAGAGTGGCAGGAATGTATTCCATCTTATATAGTGGGCCTTAAATCAAACCAGATATTGGTTGTTTTCTCCACAGCTTTGGGCCACTATTGTACCAGCTCATCTTTCTGTCAGTTGAAGTGTTTATAGCTAGGTTGGTGCTTAGTTATTTCCTTTAGTACTATGTAGAGTACACTATAGAATAATGAAGACTATTCAGTGTGTATAGGGGCTGAAGGTTCTAGGTAGGCACCAGGTCAATTTCTCTGTGTCCTAGATGTTCCCTTCAACAATAGATCCTTACCATCAGTTTGTTGAGAGCAGTCCATCACCTTGGCAGCCAGTATTGTTTGTGATTTCTATGGACTCCCTTTGGTCAGCAGCCATAATTCACTCTCAGTACTAGAGATGATAAGAGATAAATAGTGGGCACTTTGTCTCCTCTGTTATTTTGTGGTTCAATTTAGATTTCTTTCACACACACACACACACACACACACACACACACACACACACACGCACGCACGCACGCACGCACACACGCACGCACACGCACACACGCGCGCGCATGCGCGCGCGCACACACACACACACACACACACATATATATATATATATATATATATATGAACTTCTACTATATTAGGTTCCCATATGACCCCTAAAATGGCCCTTAATTTTAGTTGCCCTTCTACACATTCCTTCCCTTAGTCCCTTTCCCTCCTCTTCCCTGTTTGATCCTCACATTCCAGCTACATCTCCACCCCTCCAATATCTAAAGCTCTATTCTATTCTATTCTATTCTCCTTTCTAGATAGAACCATTCTCCCACACTACTTAGTTCCTTCCTCTATACCTAACTTCTGTGGTTACATGAAATACTTGTCAAATCCTTAATAGCTAACATCCACATATGAGCTAATACATATCATATTCATTAGAGACAAAGACCAAACTATATATCTCTTGACACCAAGTGAAGTCTCCAGTACTGGGGAGAAATTATAGCTCTGGCCAAAGGAACCCCCATAGAAACCCACAAACAACTAAGTGTATTGCCAAGGCGATTGACAACATGACCTCTCAACAAACTGATGTATCTATTGCTGAAGGGAACACTTAAACAAGTCAATGAACATGAAGACATTGATCTGGTGCCTACATAAAACCTTCACCCTACCTGACACACTAGTGTTTATAGTTCTATAAAGTCTGGGTTACCTCACTCAGGATGACGTTCTTTTAGCTCCATCCATTTACCTGTGAAATTCATGATTTTATTTTTTTGTAACAGCTGAGTAATATTCCATTGTGCAACTGTACCACATTTTCTTTATTTACATATCCATTGACAGGTATCTATGTTGTTTCCAAATTCTGGATATTATAAATAGAGCAGTAATTAATATGGTTGGGCAAGTGTCTCCATAGTAGGATGAATAATCCTTTGGGTATACGCCCAAAAGTGTTGTAGCTACATCTTAAGCTAGATCTATTCCCAGATTCCTGAGAAATTGCCAAAATGTTTTTCCATAGTGGTTGCATAAATTTGTACTCCCACAGCAATGGATGAGTGTTCTCCTAACCTGCATCCTTTCCTTTCCAGCATGACCTGGCATTTGTTTTATTGATTTTGGCCATCTTAACCAGTGTAAGTTGAAATCCCAAAGCTGTTTTGATTTGCATCAGCCTGATGAATAAGGAGATAGGACATTTCTGTAAGTGTTTTTAATCCATTTATATTTCTCTTTTTATAGTTTTCTGTTTTGATTTATACCCCACTACATAATTGGGTTATTTGTTTTCTTGGTGTCCAGTTCTTTGAGCTCTTTCTCTATATTTTAGACATTAGTTCTTTATTGTATATATAGTTGGTAAAAAAAAAATCAATGCCCGTTCTGTAACCTGCCACTTTGTCCAAATGATGATGTTCTTTGTCATAAGACTGGGAGAGGAAAGCTTAAAGAAAAACAATATAAACTTAAATATTTATTTTTAAAACATTAAGGGTTGTGTTAAATATAAGTTATCTAAGCCTGGCATGCCTTTAATCCTACCTTGGGGAGTCAGAGGCAGGAGGAGGATCTCTGAGTTTGTGGTCAGCCTGGTCTATAGAGTGAGTTCTGCAACAACCAGGGCTATATGAAGAAACTCAGTCTTGAAAAATAAAAACAAAAACAAGCAACAATAACATCTATCTATCCCTATTTCTGTCTCTATCTATCTACATCTATAGATGTATCATTTATCTCTATCTCCATCGATATCTATACCATCTATCTCTACCTCTGTCTACATATACCTGTCTCTGCCCCTGATCCCCCCTACCCATACCTATATCTATATTGTCTGTGATCTAAAGTCATAAATGAAAAGATTTTTGATTTACATAAAGGAATGAGGTGCAATAATGTGTTCTGTAATAAGAATGCTTTAAATGTAAGATATAGACATCTTTAAAGCACATAGACAGAAGTAACAGTGTCACATGGACAGAAAGACTAGGAAGTCTACAGTGCCTTTATTGATTCTTGATAAAGACACAGCACAGTGATTTTCTGTAAACAAAGAGAGAGAAATCCTAGATAACAAAGGAGTTAGTTTACCAGAACATCAACCTTCCAAATGTACTCAATAATTAAACTCAATTATAAAGAAAACACAGAGGTTGACAGTCCTAGAAGGAGAAGCCTATCTCATATTTCTTTCTTTTAATAATGGTGTTGGTTTTTATAAAAGAGTCTCTTTTTTTATTAGATATTTTTTATTTACATTTCAAATTTTATCCTCTTTCCTCATTTCCCCCTCCAAAAACCCCCATCCCATCCCCCCTCCCCCTGCTCATCAACCCACCCACTTCAGTTTCCCTGTCCTGGCATTCCTCTACACTGGGGCATCAAGTCTTCACAGGACCAAGGGACTCTTCTCCCATTGATATCCTACAAGGCCATCCTCTGCTACATATGGGGCTGGAGCCATGGGTCCCTCCATGTGCACTCTTTGGTTGGTGGTTGAGTCTCTGGGAGCTCTGGGGGTACTGGTTGCTTCATATTGTTGCTCCTCCTATGAGGCTGCAAACCCCTTCAGCTCCTTGGGTCTTTTCTCTAGTTCCTCCATTGGGGACTCTGTGCTCAGACCAATGGCTGTCTGTGAGCATCCACCTCTGTATTTGTCAGGTACTGGCAGAGCCTCTCAGGACACAGCTATATCAAGTTCCTGTCAGCAAACACTTCTTGGCATTCACAATAGTGTCTGGGTTTGGGAACTGTATATGGGATGGATTCCCAAGTGGGGCAGTCTCTGGATGGTCTTTCCTTCAGTCTCTGCTCCATACTTTGTCTCTGTATCTCCTCCCATGGGTACTTTGTTCACACTTCTAAGAAGGACTAAAGTATCCACACTTTGGTCTCCCTTCTTCTTGAGCTTCATGTGGTCTGTGAATTGTATCTTGGGTATTCTGAGCTTCTGGGCTAATATCCACTTACCAGTGAGTGCATACCACATGTGTTCTTTTGTGATTGGGTTACCTCACTAAGGATGATATTTTCTATTTCCATCCATTTGCCTAAGAATTTCATGAATTTACTGTTTTTAATAGCTAAGTAGTACTTCATTGTGTAAATGTACCACATTTTCTGTTTCCATTCCTCTGTTGAGGGACATCTGGGTTCTTTCCGGCTTCTGGCTATTATAAATAAGGATGCTATGAACATAGTGGAGCATGTGTCTTTATTACATGTTAGAGCATCTAGTACCTGCTAAATAACTCTCCAATTTCACTGCTTCTCATCCCCTTTAAAATCTATTGTGCACATGAAACATTTAGCAAGTGCAGAAAACATGACATGGCCCTTGCATACTCAATAAGTCGATCCAACAACTACTAGTGTTGTTTGGTTCTTTTCTTTGAGATATGATTTTATTTGTAAAATAAACAGACTATTATGTATACAGTTAATGCCCCTCTGTTAGACCCCTGCACCCCTCCCCCCCAGGGCAAACCTTTTCTGATAAGGTATGGATAATGCTATCATAAATATTTTGTTCAGGAAATTTTCCCCTGTGCCCATATGTTCAAGGTTCTTCCCTAGTTTCCTTTCTATTAGTTTCAGAGTTTCAGTGTCTCTGGTTTTATGTGGAGGTCCTTGATCCACTTGGAATTGAGCTTAGTGCAAGGAGATAAGAATGGATCAATTTGCATTCTTCTGCATGTTGACCTCCAGTTGAACCAGCACCATTTGTTGAAAAGGTTATCTTTTTTCCACTGGTTGGTTTTAGCTCCTTTGTCAAAGATCAAGTGACCATAGGAGTGTGGATTCATTTCTGGGTCTTCAATTCTGTTCCATTGATCTACATGCCTGTCACTATACCAATACCATGCAGTTTTTAACACTATTACTCTGTAGTACAGCTTGAGGTCCGGGATACTGATTCCCCGAGAAGTTCTTTTACTCTTGAGAATAGTTTTAGCTATCCTGGGTTTTCTGTTATTCCAGATGAATTTTTGAATTGCTCTTTCTAACTCTATGAAGAATTGAGTTGGGATTTTGATGGGGATTGCATTGATTCTGTATATTGCTTTTGGCAAAATGGTCATTTTTACTATATTAATCCTGCCAATCCATGAGCATGGCAGATTTTTCCATCTTCTGAGGTCTTCTTCAATTTCTTTCTTCAGAGATTTGAAGTTTTTGTCACACAGATCTTTCACTTGTTTGGTTAGAGTCACACCAAGATACTTTATATTGTTTGTGGCTATCGTGAAGGGTATCATTTCTCTTATTTCTTTCTCAGCCTGCTTATCCTTTGAGTATAGGAAGGCTACTGACTTGCTTGAGTTGATTTTATATTCGGCCACTTTGCTGAAGTTGTTTATTAGCTGTAGGAGTTCTCTGGTGGAGTTCTTTGGGTTGCTTAAGTATATGATCATATTGTCTGCAAATAGTGATAGTCTGCAAATAGTGATAGTTTGACTTCTTCCTTTTCAACTTGTATCCCTTTGACCTCCTTTTGTTGTCTAATTGCTCTAGCTAGAACTCCAATAGCTTATGGTCTAAGATCAAGAATTAACAAATGGGACCCCATAAAATTACAAAGTTTCTGTAAGGCAAAGGACACTGTCAAAAGGACAAAGCGGCAACCAACAAACTGGGAAATGATCCTTACCAACCTTACATCCGACAGAGGGCTAATATCCAATATATGCAAAGAACTCAAGAAGTTAGACTCCAGAGAGTCAAATAACCCTATTAAAAATGGGGTACATAGCTAAACAAAGAGTTCTCACCTGAAGAATATCTAATGGCTGAGAAGCACCTAAAGAAATGTTCAACATCTTTAGTCATTAGAGAAATGCAAATCAAAACAACCCTGAGATTCCATCTCACACCAGTCAGAATGGCTAAGATCAAAAACACAGGAGACAGCAGTTGTTGGCACTGCTGGTAGGATTGCAAGCTGGTGCAACCACTCTGGAAAGCAGTCTGTCGGTTCCTCAGAAAGCTGGGCATGACACTCCCGGAGGATCCTGCTATACCACTCCTGGGCATATACCCAGAGGTGTCCCCTGCATGCAATAAGGACACATGCTCCACTATGTTCATAGAAGCCTTATTTATAGTAGCCAGAAGCTGGAAAGGACCCAGATGTCCCTCAACAGAGGAATGGATTCAGAAGATGTGGTATATTTACACAATGGAATACTACTCTGCAATTAAAAACAATGAATTCACGAAATTCTTAGGCATTTGCCTAAGTTGTCAGAACTGGAAAATATCATCCTTAGTGAGGTAACCCAATCACAAAAGAACACACATGGTATGCAGTCACTGATAAGGGGATATTAACCCAGAATCTCAGAATACCCAAGACGCAATTCACATATCAATAGATTTCCAAGAAGAAGGAAGGAGAGACCCCTGGTCCTGGAAAGACTGGATGTAGTGGAATACCAGGACAGAGAAGCGAGAGGGGGTTGAATGGGGAACAGAGGGAGGGAAGGGGGCTTATGGGACTTTCGGGGAAGGAGGAAACGGAAAAGGGGAAATCATTTGGAATGTAAATAAAAAATAAAGAAAGAAAGAAAGAAAATAAATAAATATTTTGTGCAGATGGTAAGGCTTGGCCGAGGGATGGATATGTAGATAGAACATATTTGAGAATCTAGAAATCAACCCATACAAATACAGTCAACTTCTTTTTGGCAAAAATAAATTATTTTGTGTAGCAAGTATAGAGCTTGAACCAAACATTACTGAAACAATAGGACATCCACTGGTGGCCAAAAATATCTTGGCTGAAATATTTTTAAATTTACGTTTATTCATTTTTATTGTGTGTATGAATGCACACATACCATGGTATGCTTGTGGAGACCTGAGAACATATTTCAGAAATTGTTTCCCTCCTTTTATGAAGTAAGTCCTAAGGATGGAACTGAGGTCATCAGACTTGGTGGCAAGTACTTTGACCTGCTGATCTATTTCACTGCCCATTACAATGTATGGTTTCTTCTTATCATTAATTAATTATTTTGTTTACTTTACACCCCAAACAGAGATTCCCCTCCCCCTCTCCTTCCAGTCAGTTCCTCTTCCCTTCCCTCCCCCTCTACCCCTTCTTTTTCACCTTAGAAAAGGGGAGACCTCCCATGGATATCAATCTATCTTGGCATATCAAGCTGTCATAGAACTGCCTGTGTTTTCTACTGAGGCTAGACAAGTTCATCTAGTAGGAGAAAGGGATCCAAAGGTAGACAACAGAGTCAGAGACAGCCCCTACTGTGCTGTTAGAGATCCCACATAAGAATCAAGCTGTGTACATCTGTTACATATGTGTATGGGATCTAGGTCCATCCCATGTATGCTTGCTTGTTGCAGGATATTTGATTGTACCATGAATATTGAGATTATATTATTTATTGAAAAAAACTTTCCTTTTTTTTAAAGATTTTTTTATTGAATATAATTTTCATTTACATTTCAAATGCTAAAACCTTTCCAGGTTTCCCCCCTCCCCGAAAACCCCTAACCCCTCTCCCCACCCCCTGCCTCCAAGTATATGCCCCTCCACCCAACCCACTTCCACCTCCTGCCCCCTTGATTTCCCTTTGTTAGGGTATCTATTGAGCCTTCACCAGACCAAGGACCACTCTTCCCACTGATCCTCACAAGGCATTCCTCTGCCACATTTTTGGCTGGAACCATGTGTACTCCTTGGTTGATGGTTTAGACCCTGGGATTTCTGGGGCATCTCAGTGGCCAACATTGTAGTTCTTCCCATGAGGCTGTAAACCCCTTCAGTTCCTCCAGACCACCCTCTGACTCCTTCGTTGGGGACCCCATGCCCAATCCAATGGTTGGCTGCTGGCATCTGCCAGATGTATGTGTAAGGCTCTGACAGAGTCCCTTCGGAGATAATCATGACATGCTCCTTTTGGTATACACTTCTTGTCATCCATAATAGTATTGGGGTTTGGTGACTGTTTATAGGGTGAATCCCTGGTAGGGTAGTCTCTGGGTGGCCTTTCTTTCAGTCTCTGCTCCACACTTTGTCTCCTTTATTATTCCTGTGAGTATTTTGTTCCTTTTTTCAGAGGAATCAAAGCACCCCCATTTCAGTCCTCTTTCTTCTTGAGTTTTCTGTGGTCTATGAATTTTAACTTGTTTATTTTGAGCTTTTGGGCTAACATCCACTTATCAGTGGGTTCATACCATGTGTGTTCTTTTGTGATTGGGTTACCTTGCTCAGGATGACACTTTCTAGTTTCATCCGTTTGCCTAAGAATTTCATGAATTCATTGTTTTTAATAGCTGAATTATACTCCATTGTGTATATATAACACAATTTCTGTATCCCTTCCTCTGTTGAAGGACATCTGGGTTCTTTCCAGCTTCTGGCTATTATAAATAAGGCTGCTAAGAACATAGTGGAGCATGTGTCCTTATTGCATGTTGGAGCATCTTCTGGGTATATATATGCCCAGGAGTGGCATAGCTGGGTCTTCAGACTATGTCTTATTTTCTGAGGAACCGCCAAACTGATTTCCAGAGTGTTTTTACCAGCTTGCAATCCCACTAACAATGGAAAAGTGTTCCTCTTTCCCCACATCCTCTCCAGCATCTGCTGTCCCCTGAGTTTTTTATCTTAGCCATTCTGACTGGTGTGAGGTGGAATCTCAGTGTTGTTTTGATTTGCATTTCTCTGATAACTAAGGATGCTGAACATTTCTTTAGGTGCTTCACAGCCCTTTGAGTTTCTTCAGTTGAGAATTCCCTGTTTAGTCTGTACCCCATTTTTAAATAGGGTTATTTGACTCTCTGGAGTCTAACTTCTTGAGTTCTCTATATACATTGGATATTAGCCCTCTATCAGATGTAGGATTGGTAAAGATCTTTTCTCAATTTATTGGTTGCTGTTTTGTCCTATTAACAGTGTCCTTTGCCTTACAGAAGCTTTGCAGGTTTATGAGGTCCCATTTGTCGATTCTTGTTCTTAGAGCACAAGCCATTGGTGTTCTATTCAGGAAAATTTCCCCTGTGCCCATGTTTTCAAAATTCTTCCTCACTTAGTCCTCTATAAGCTTCAGTGTGTCTGGTTTTATGTGTAGGTCTGTGTTCCACTTGGAGTTGAGCTTTGTAAAAGGAGATAAGAATGGGTCGATTTGTATTTTTCTGCATGCTGATCTCCAGTTGATCCAGCACCATTTGTTAAAAATGCTGGTTTTTTTCCACTGGATGTTTTTAGCTCCTTTGTCAAATATCAAGTGACCGTAGGTGTGTGGGTTCTTTTCTGGGTCTTCAATTATTTTCCATTGATCTTCCTGCCTGTCTCTGTACCAATACCAAACAGTTTTTATCACTATTGCTCTGTAGTAGAGCTTGAGGTCAGGGATGGTGATTCCCCCAGATCTTTTGTTGTGGAGAATATTTTTTGCTATCCTAGAACTTGAAGTCCTAGCCAGAGCAATCAGACAACAAAAGGAGGTCAAAGAAATACAAATTGGAAAGGAAGCAGTCAAAATCATATACTTAAGTGACCCCCAAACTTCCACCAGAGAACTACTAAATCCGATAAACAACTTCAGCAAAGTGGCTGGATATAAAATTAACTCAAACAAATCAATAGCCTTCCTCTACTCAAAGGATAAACAAGCTGAGAAAGAAATCAGGGAAATGACAACATTCACAATAGTAACCAAAATTATTATATACCTTGGTGTGACTCTAACGAAGCAAGTGAAAGATCTGTATGTCAAGAACTTCAAGCCTCTGAAGAAAGGAATCGAAGAAGATCTCAGAAGATGGAAAGATCTCCCATGCTCATGAATTGGCAGGATTAATATAGTAAAAATTGCCATCCTGCCGAAAGCAATCTACAGATTCAATGCAATCCCCATCAAAATCCCAAATCAATTCTTCATAGATCTAGAAAGAGCAGTTCTCAAATTCATCTGGAATAATAAAAAAAAACCTGTTTTTTAGGCATGCTGTAGCTCAGCCTTTAACACCTTTAATCCCTTTGGCTGGAATATAGACAAGCCTTTAGAATAACCTTTAATCCTGAACAATGAAGGTAAAATTAGTTTGTAGAAGGAAGCAGCCATGTTTGAAAGTGATGTCTAATTGAGTGGCAGACAAAGTGGCAAATCAGAGAAAGATTTGGCAGAATAGGATTTGCCCAACTCTTATGAGAAGAGAGAGAAAAGGGGAAGTTACTTAAGGGAGCACTGCAGGCAGAGGGAGGAAGGAGAAAGAGGCAGTTTTACCAGGACAGTAGAGCAGAGACAGAACCAGCCAGAGAATCAGAAGGAGCCAGAAGACCAGACCAGGTTGCTAGAGTCAGTTTGAGCCCAAGCAGAACAGTTCAGGAAAAACTGAGAGAAGCCAGATTGAGTCAGACTCGGGGGAGTTTGAGTAGGAACAGCTGAGTTGAACAAGCCAGATAGAGCTCCAAAAGAACAAGAAAGGGTGAGCTTATTCAGCAGCAAGTCTCAGAGGCTAAAATCATTCTAGGCCTAGATAAGATTTCACAGAGGTCAGAAGTTTCCAGGACTAGGTTAGCAGAAGGAGGCAGTTAACCCCCAAGATGAAAATTAACTCAGGAGAATAAGAGATACTTTTACATTCTTTGGTTGGTGTTTCAGTCTCTATGAACCCCTACGGTCCCACACTTTTTGATTCTGTAGGTTTTCTTGTGGTGTCCTTGACCTCTCTAGCTCCTTCAATATTTCTCCCCACTCTTCCACAGGATTCTCCAAGCTGCACCTAAGGTTTGGCTGTGGGTCTCTTCATCCATTTTCATTAGAGACTCAGTGAAGCCACTCAGATGACTGTTATGCTAGCCTCCTGTTTGTAAGTATAGCAGAATATTATTAATAGTGTCAGGAGTGAGATCTCTCTTATGGTATGGGACTCAAGTTAGGCCAGTGTTTGGTTGGCTATTCCCTCACCTTCTGCTCCCTGAACCTTGTATAGGCAGGAAAAATCATGGGCCAAAGGTTTTGTGGCTGGATTGTGTTTCTACAAGGCAAAGGACATCATCAAAAGGACAAAATGGTAGCTTATAGAATGGGAAAAGAAAGAGCTTCATCAACTGTACATCTGACAGTGAACAAATATATAAACTATATAAAGAACCCAAGGATGCCGGGCAGTGGTGGCGCACGCCTTTAATCCCAGCACTTGGGAAGCAGAGGCAGGAGGATTTCTGAGTTCGAGGCCAGCCTGGTCTACACAGTGAGTTCCAGGACAGCCAGGGCTATACAGAGAAACCCTGTCTCAAAAAAAAAAAGAACCCAAGGGATTAGACAACAACAAATCAAATAACCCAATTAAAAAGTGGGGCACAAAATCAAAACAACCCTGAGATTCCACCTCACACTTGTTAAAATGGCTAAGATGAAAAACTCAGGGGACAGCAGATGCTGGCGAGGATGTGGAGAAAGAGGAACACTACTCCATTGCTGGTGGGATTGCAAGCTGGTAAAACCACTCTGGAAATCAGTTTGGTGGTTCCTCAGAAAATTGGACATAGTACTACCTGAGGACCCAGCTATATCACTCCTGGGCATATACCCAGAAGATGCCCCAGCATGTCATAAGGACACATGCTCCACTACGTTCATAGCAGCCTTATTTATAATAGCCAGAAGCTGGAAAGAACCCAGATGTCCCTCAACGGAGGAATGGATACAGAAAATGTGGTACATTTACACAATGGAATACTACTCAGCGATTAAAAACAATGAATTCATGAAGTTCTTAGGCAAATGGATGGAACTAGAAAGTGTCATCCTGAGTGAGGTAACTCAATCACAAAAGAACACACATGGTATGCACTCACTGATAAGTGGATGTTAGCCCAAAAGCTCAAAATAAACAAGTTACAATTCACAGACCACAGGAAGCTCAAGAGGAAGGAAGACAAAAGTGGGAGTGCTTGGGTTCCTCTGAGAAAGGGATCGAAATACTCACAGGAGCAATAATGGAGACCAAGTGTGGAGCAGAGACTGAAGGAAAGGCCATCCAGAGACTGCCCTACCTGGGGATTCATTCTATAAACAGTCACCAAACCCCGACACTATTATGGAGGACAAGAAGTGCATACTGAAAGGAGTCTGTTATGGTTGTCTCTGGAGGGGCCCTGCCAGAGCCTTACAGATACAGAGGCAGATCCTAGCAGTCAACCATTGGACTGAGCGCGGGGTCCCTAATGGAGGAGTTGGAGGGAAGACTGAAGGAGCTGAAGGGGTTTGCAGCCCCAGGGGAAGAACGAAGATGTCAGCCAACCAGACCCCCCAGTACTCCCCGGGACTAAGCCATCAACCAAGGGGTACACATGGTTCCAGTCAAAAGTGTGGCAGAGGAATGCCTAGTCCGGCACCAGTGGGAGGAGAGGTCCTTCCTCCCATGAAGTCTTGATAGATGCCCCAGTGTGGGGAAATTGAGGCGGGGGGTGTAGGTGGGAGTGGGTCGGGTGGAGGTGCATCTTCTTGGAGGCAGGGGGTGGGAGGATGGGTTGGGGGTTTTCTGGGAGGGAGGAAAGCAGGAAAGGGGTATAACATTTGAAATGTAAATGAAGAATATATTCAATAAAAATTTTAAAATCTCTCAAAAAAAAAAGTGGGTTACAGAGCTAAACAAAATTGTCAACAGGGGAAACTTAAATGGCCAAGAAGAACTTAACAAAATGTTCAACATCCTTAGTCATCACAGAAGTGCAAATCGAAATGACTCTGATATTCCACCTTATACTTGTCAGAATGGCTAAGTTAAAAAACTCAAACAACAGCTCATGCTGGCATGGAAATGGGTGAGGGAGAACATTATCCTATTGCTGGTGGGAGTGCTAACTTTTACAAGCAGTTTAGAAATCAATTTTGTGGTTTCTCAGAAAACTAGGAATAGTTCTATCCCAAGATTCAGCTATACTACTCCTGGGCATATACTTAAAAGGTGCTTCTCTCTATCCCACAAGGACATTTGCTTACTTACATTCATAGAAGCATTATTCATAATATCAAGAAACTGGAAAAAAAACAGATGTCACTCAACAGAGGAACGGCTAATGAAAGTGTAGTACAATAGAATACTACTCAGCTATTAAAAACAATGACATCATGAAATTTGTAGGCAAACAGATGGAACTAGAAAAGTTTGTCCTGAGTGAGGTAACCTTGGCCCAGAAAGACATGAATAGTGTGTATTCACTTAAAAGTAGATATTAATCATAAAGTACAGGATAACCATGCTACAATCCAGAGACTCCAAGAAGCTGAGTAACAAGGAGAGTCCAAGGGAGGATGTTTGAATATCACTCAGAAGGGAAAATAAAATAGACATAAGAATTGGTTGGGGTGGGGGGAGGGTGATACCTAGGAAGTGCTCACCCTTCTCAGAGAAGGGGAGGGGAGAAGGGGAAAGGAGCTGAAAGATGGGGGGCTGGGAAAATAGGAGGACTGATATTGGGATATAAAGTGAATAAATAAATGAATAAATTTGAAAACAAAGAAGTGAATGGAGAAAGGGTACTGGATGGGAGTAGAGTGGGAAGGAGAACAGGGGTGAGAGTCGGATATAGGAAGAACAGGGGGAAAAGAGAACTGGAATCACTGTGTGTGGGTTATCTCTGGCATAATCTGGGACAATGGAAACTCCCAGCAATGTATGAGGGTGACCCTACCTAATACTCCCATAGAGGATATGGAAGGTGAGGTAGTCACCTCCTGTAACCAGGTAAGACTTCCCATGGAGGGATAGATATACAATTCCAGTTCTCTCTCCCTTTGTCTTTCCCACACTTGTTCCCTTCTGCTTCCCTTCACACCCCAGGTCCCTCCCTCTCACCATTCCTCAATGTTCATTCTATTACCCCTTCTCAGTGAGATTAAAGCAAACCCCCTCGAGCCCTCCTTGTTACTTAGCTTCTTTGGGTCTGTGGATTGTAGCATGGTTAGCATGTACTTCATGGCTAATATCCACTTCTAAGTGAGGACATACCGTGTCTGTATTTGTGGGTTTAGGTTACCTCACTCAGGATGATCTTTTCTAGTTCTATCCATTTGCCTGCAAATTTCATGTCATTGTTTTTAACAGCTGAGTAATATGGCACTGTGTAAATGAACCACACTTTCTTTATCCATTCTTAGGTTGAGGGACGATGACATCTAGGTTAAGGAATAGTCAACAAATAACTGGCCCACCTTGAGAACCCTGCTGAGAGAGAGTAGGGATGTGGGGAGAGAGAGAGAGAGAGAGAGAGAGAGAGAGAGAGAGAGAGAGAGAGAGAGAGAGAGAGAGAGAGAGAACTTGTGACACTACTACTAATACTCTACTATATTAGCAGACAGGAGGTTAGCATCACTATCCTCTGAGAGGTTTCACCCAGCAGCTTGTGGAAACAGATGGAGAGACCCACAGACACACATTAGGCAGAGTTTTGGGAGTCTTATGGAAGAGTGGGAGGAAGGATTGAAGGAGCCAGAGAGGTCGAGGACACCACAAGAAAACCTAAAGTCATCTAACCTTGGCCCATAAAGGCTCACAGAGACTGACCCACTACCCATAGAGCACGCATGGGACAGGCATAGCTCCCTTGTACATATGTAACAGATATGTAGCTTGTTCTTCATATGAGACCCTTAACAGTGCTTTAAAAATTTTATCTGTCCTTCAAGTCTACATACATATGTTTAAGTATATATTTGAATGAGTATATATGAAATAATATCTATATATTTTATTTCTTCAGTGCTCTCTTAAAACATCATATTATTCATGTAGACATGCCCACCAACGACCTAATTACATTTTAATTGCTACAGTATAACATATATGTCCGAGTCAATGTGTGATTACTGATTTCCTTTGCCTATAAGCATTTGTTTCCGAGCAACTCAAGAGACTGAGGACCAGGAAGCTATGGGAATATCTATTCAGAGAAGAGGAGCTACAGCAAGAATCCCAGGACTCATGGGAACTCAAAGCAAACGGTCTTCTTGCAAAGTCTTCTATGTGTGCTTCAGTGAGAAAGCTTAGCCTTGTGCTGTGTGGCAGGAGAAATACTTAACAGGCCCCAGTTTTTTCTCACAGAGCAAGCGAAAAGAGTAGCCATGGATTTGTGAAGTACTAATAACCAGCTCATTTGCTAAACACATATTAGCCCTATATTGTTAATACCATCACTGGTATTTACTATCACTGTAAATGAAATTATTTACTATATGTCACTTTTTCTGAAATTTTGTTCTTTCCTTGCTGGTTTTTACTATTGTATTTATCATAGAAGATGATCCATGTGTGTATGCCTGTGAGTACTTTATTCTCTTTTCTTTGTCAAGTTCTTAGTGATAGTCTGTGCTCATTGTCTTAATGACTGCACCTTTTCAATATATTTTAACACTTAGCCAGATTACCCTTCCTAAATTGTTCTCCATGCACACACACAACACACACACATGTGATAAGTAAAAATTATGTTCCACTCCTTTTCAAACAAATTAGCAAAATGCTGCATCTCGTATAATCATATGTGACATCATATGAGCACATTCTCTTTGCATTCTGTATTATGCTGGGCATGGTACCTCTGCTTTTCTCTCTGTCAATTTTGCTAGAGATTGATATTTAACTATCATCTTCTCAAGGATCTAGATATTTGTGGTTTTGTTCACTAGCTTTTCTCTAAAATAAATTTCATTCTTATTCCCTCTTATACCCTTCTTTGAATTTATTTTTCTTAATCTTATATGTCTGTTTTGGTTGAACATTTGGTTCATTTAATTCAAATCTTTCAAAAGTTTTTAGGAAGTACCATTTTAGTTATAACCTAGAAACTTTAATAATTGTTGTCATCTAGAGATAACAGTTTCACAATCTCTCATAACGTAGGAGTGCATTTTTAAGTGCCTGATGTATGCAGCTGTTTTGAGATCGTTTATTGTAAACTTTTAATTTTATTGTTTCATGATTCGGTAATGTTTTTATTATATCCATTTTTGAATGGCGCTGACATTTTTCTAAGTAGGGCTGTGCTTCCTCCAAAGCACAAGGGAGTTATGAGGTAGTACAGAGCCTGGCATCTTGGAATGTGGTGGTGGGTAGCTGGAGACACAAAGGTATGGCTTACCCAGGAAACAGGTCGGTACACATTCTCCCATCATGCTTTGCTTTCTCTTTTGCTATCAAATTTTATGACTTGGATTTTTGTGAGACACCATCTTGCATTTTAACATTCTGAATACTTTGGCTTCAGGTGTGTTTTTACTTAAGGACAATTTACAAATCAGAAACTTGTAATAAACTCCTTTACAGTTGTAGCTGTGAGAAGCCTCCAGTTCCCTTAGGCTTGATTGATAAAGCGTGGCGTTAATCCTATTCCTATAGTGATGCATAGCGAGCTTTATGACAGAGGGAAACAGCTGGTGGAGTGGGTTCACGGAAAGGTGAAGGTAATATTGCCATAAAGAAACAAGAAAAGAATGATTTTTAAAAAGGGATAATAGTTGTAACAACACCATTAACCTTTTGCTTCAGATTACGGAATGTGTGGTCATTTTTAGAGGTCTAACCTAAGCGTTGCAGGAACTGCATGTGACAGAAAGACAGAGCCGAAGAGATTGAGCCCTTACTGTTTCCTTCTCTTTTCCTCTCTTTCTTAAGACTTTAAGAAAACAAGACCATTGCTGTGCTTGGACTTACTGGGAGAGACAGTTAAAGTAATTTCTAAGTGAATGGGTTGACCTCTGTAGAGGGAAGATCATTAAAGAATACAGGCGTGTCCACATAATAAATGCAGATACCTGGTTTTCAGACCAGATTCTATCACTGAGTGGAGATGTTGGAGATGCAGTTCCATGGTGCGTTTCCTATGCTAGGTTTGTAAATACCCTTGAGAGCTGCTGTGTCCTTTGGGCAACAGTTTGATTCAGTGACAACTGTGATACTTCTCCTTTTTGACTTCTTCCTTTCTGCCACCTGTGGGGGAAGTATGCAAGCATACGCAAGCAGGAAAGCCTAACTCAGTTGCAGATCAGTGTGACCAATGAATACAAGATGTTGTGACTCTTCATGGAGAAAGCTTAGAAATTCTATGAAAAATTTTGTCTAGAGGAAGAATTATCAAGACAGAGATTTTAAATTGGCATTGATAGACACTGGTGTTCTTAGATTGCAATGTCTCTATGAACACCCTCAAATTTTCTGTACAGATTCATAAGCAAGTATATTGCATTTATATTTTGATAAGTTATGGGCTTAAGTCTGGTGTGCCTTGCTACCTAGAAACAACTGCTCAACTTGATTTTATGTAGCTAGAAGCTTGAGATCAAAACCTCCCTCAACTTGATTTTATGTAGTTAGAAGCTTGAGATCGAAACCTCCCCACACTGCACTCTCTTCTCAACAGCTATTAATCTCCTCTTTGGCAACCTTCTCAGGAACTTGAATTTATAGGGACTCTACTCCTGAAAGCATACTTTGGGATGTTTGGTTCACAAAATAAGAGCCCACTTAGAGAACAGGGTGATACAGGGACATGGGCTCTGAGCAGTTCAGTCCAATGTGAGAGAAGTCTGTACAAGGTACCTCGGGCATGCAGATTCCTTAATGTTTTACGTGTGAAAGACAAGGCAAAAATAGTTGACCTTTTAAGATGTTAAAACAACTAACTGCAAACATCTCCATTTTCAATCACATGCATTTCCACATATGACACACTAACTTCTCTCCCTTCCTTCTTCCTCTTTATCTCCATTTCCTCCTATCCCCTTCTCTTTTCCCTGTGGTGTGATGTAGGTCTCTCTCTCTCTCTCTCTCTCTCTCTCTCTCTCTCTCTCTCTCTCTCTCTCTCTCCTTATATGTTTTGGGTTTTAGTGAGAACTGAGAAAAGGCAAAGTACTCTTCCCCAGACACGTGCTCACTCACATATCTGAGGTAAACAATCCCAAACACTTCTACAAATCCTCTAATATTTTTGTGGGTCCCAGAGGAAGAACTCTATGCTTCTTTAAAAAAATCAATGACTTTAAACATACTGAGTCCATTAATACTATCCATCTGTGCTTGGGCAAAGGGTCATCCACTGGGGCACAAGGAACCTCTCAATAGCCATACCCCTGAGGAAAAATGATATGCCTTTCCCTCAACAGCCAACAACTGTCAATAGCTCCTGGGCAATGGATGGAACCTCCTTTCCTCTTCCCCTCATCATGTTGGAAGTTTGATGTTGTGCAGGTCATATATAGGAAACTATGGATGCTGTGGGGTTTTGCGTGCAACAGTTATGACCAGGTGGGACACTTTTCTCCTGATCATCTTCCTGGCTACCTCCTTTGGGGTCCTGCTAGTCTCTGACTGCTCAAGCCATATTCACACAAACCACACAATCACAGGCACACTGCATACCATCTTCTAAATCCACCTCCTCTTCTTTGCCTAGTCCTGGCTATCTGCTGCCCTTGCTTGGCTAGCTCTTCACTGTTTGTACTTAGGTGTTATGGTCCCACTTTGATGTCTGTCTTTCATGTGAAATGTCTGGCATTTTCCTTTCCCACCAACATCTAAAAGTGTATTTAGTATGTGGTTCCTTTGTGTCACTGTAGGTTCATGTTACTTCCATCATAAGTTCCTAGCACATAGCCATTTGATTAGTTTTTACATGTCTGTGACCTTAAGGTGGGCAAGAAGCAAATTTTTATCATATCTGCTGCCTAGTTCCTAATAGGCATTCTTCCAGTGAATGTATTGGTTTGGACTTTTGATTCTTGAGATTAATGTTTTACTGGGGCCTGCTGTAGACCATGGGAAATTCATTAGTATGTAGAAGACTCAATACAATAAGACAGAATTACCAGTAGATACTTTCTAGTTGCTATGTTCTCTTCACTGTTTTGTGACCTGTTTGTTTTTCTGAGATGGGATCTTGTGCAGACCAGCTCGGCTTCAGTCTCATGATCCCCCTGCTTCTGTCGTCTGGGTGTTGGGATTACAGGTGTGCATCACCATGCCAGTTCTTCATTCTGGTTTTAACCCCTGGAAACAAAATAAATTAAATATCTAAGGAAGTCCAAAAGAGCCATGACACTCTTTGTATTTTATATTTTGGGTATGTATTATTGTTACAGAGAAAACATATTATTCCTACCGAAAGAACTTGACTCAAATTTTGAGTCTGCTGTTTATCACTAGGTGATCTTAGTGGAAATTGATCACTCTCCTTAAAATAGCTTGCTCACTTCTAAATTAAGGATCCTGGGAAGACATTTATTTTATCTCCTGATAGAGCTGCACACAGCATTTCTGGGTGTACCACCGACTTGTAGAACCAGTGCCTTCCTTTGCTAGATATAATAACTAGACTAGACTGAGACCATCATGATAGGCATCCTTGTCCTCATTCGCTTTGTTTCCATGTCATTAAGAGGCCAGAGAGTCCTTTGTCCCTGATGACATGGTTTGTTTCAGATGCTCTCTAAGCAGCCATTGCCAAATAGATAGTGTTGGCTCCAAAAATAAAGCTATCTGTCATGTCAATGCTAGAGTTAGATACTGATGAACAAAGAAAAGTAAGAAACATTCTGTTAATGTTTAAAATCCCATAATCAAAAGCACAGGGCTCCATCAGCTGCACTGTTGTGACTTTGTCTTCTTCTAAAGGGTTAGGATTTTGTCTGGACACATGCCTCCCCAGAATAAAGATATCGATTTCCTCTCCATCCTTTGTGTGGTGTGGTAATGGAGAGACAGGTATCAAGAATACGAATCCTGCAGATACTGAAGCATGGTCATTGCAACCTACTGAACATTTACAGTGTATCATCAATTGCTTGAGCAATTGCATCATCAATTGCTTGTGTATTGAAGCCCCATCCCTAGGGATTCTGAGTCTCAAGGAGGAGCATGTCAAGGGGTAGGGGGCAACAGAAAAACTCACCCATTGTGAGCTCAAAAGAAAAGATATTAAATTGGTACAAAAGTCACCTTTTGTATGTGACAGCATCAAGGTAATGTGCTTGATGGAGCAAGAAATCAGGAAAGCAGAGTCCTGAATTCCAATTTTAATTTTATGTATGTTGCTTGAATTATTAGAAGTATAGAGAGCCCGGTTTTATTGGAAAGCAAGTATAAGGGCTGGGAGGATGCTCTAAGCAGTAAATTGCTTGCTGGGGAAGCATAAGGAACTGAATTCAGATCCTCAGAACCCATGTGAAAAGCCAGGCATGGCTGTACATGTCTGTATGCTCAGTGCTAGGGAGGCAGAGAAAGGGCACACCTTTGGCCTTGCTGGCCATCGAGTCTGGCATAATTAGTAAATACCAGGTTCAGTGAATGTCCATGTCTCAGAAAGTAAGGCAGACAGAGACAGAAGAAGACACATAACATCATCATCCTCTACATACATGCTCACAAATGGTCATGCACACACATCCAAATACAGTGTGCACAATAGAATTTTAAAAATAATGTGTATATGTGCAAGGAACTGGAACTAGGTTGTATTGGTAGGGGATGGTGGAGGGAAGAGGATGTGGAGGAAGTCAGGAGGATTTTCCAGATCCACAGTATCTGATAACCCAAGCAGGGGACTGACTTGGCAGCCAGCAGAAGCCCAATGAGAGGATTTGCTTCACAAAGTCTGAAGAATCATCATTGAGTGACACATTTATATTGTGGCAAATGATGCTCAAACACAGTCAACACACCTCATGAATCTTCAAGGATGAGTAGTTTTCCATATTTTAGTGCATGAGGCTCCCACTACATCTCTATCACAAAGCATCCCCTCCACTCACATCTCTCTATAATCCGTTTATGTTTGAATATCCATATTTATATCTACTACAGTAAAATGTATATAATGAAGTCATTCCACACCAAGAACATCTTTTTATCTGCTTCGTCAGAGCATCATTTAAACACCCAACATCCAGTTACTGCACCGTAGTTAAATAAACTCCAAGATTCTCCCACTCAATAACCCGTTAAATCATCTTAAATACTATGTCATAATGACAACTTGATGCAGCCAGATGTGATATCCGAGGAATAAAAAAAAAATACTTTTCTAAAGACACAGCTTCCTGATTTTACATCCTCCAGCCCATCTGCACAGCTGTCGAATCTCTCCGCTCTACTTTGGTGGGTGTGTATATCACTTACATCTGCTTCAGGCATGGCTTCCCTGAGGTACTGTGAAACATCCCCCCAGGCCATTGTGATGCATGCTTTTAGGAGATCACCAACATTGTTTCATTGAGTGGTTTTCTCAGGCTAGAAAGTGTAAGTACTGCAATCCCTGTGGACATGACAGTATTAGTAACAGGCTTTGTGTGGGCCCCATGGTCCTGGAGTCATAGTCAGTCAAAACCCCAGAGAATAGTACTCATCCTACCCGTGCTGGACAGAGAGCAGGTGACATGAAGAACACACAGATGTGCTAGTCACTGCCCATATGCGGATTAAGAATCACTTCCTGGTCTTGTTTGAATACTGTTAAAATAGTGATGGAATACTTCCAGCTTACACTCCCGATCACAATGAAAGATACATGGGACACATCCGATTATAGCCCTGCACGTTTCTGTGTCACACAGGATTGGAAGTGAACTTTTGAACTTCCGATTCTATCAGTTGGCATACAACTTGGCACAATTGTCCTCGTGCTGAACCCATCGGAAAGGGAGAGCCCGTTTGACAAGTGTGTTATGCACTATGTGGGGAGGGATAATGCCCCACCAAGCAGCAATCCTATAAATGAGGTTATAATAGGCAGTACACATGGCCCTAATGCCCCCGGATTCATACATGTGGTGAAATGACTCGCTGGATAATGTCCTACACAAAGCCTCCATGCTTCAATCTGGAAGGTGGCCCATTGCTGATACAACAAATCAATTGATAAGAAGTGTCTTTATTGCACTCAATAAAAAAAAATCAGCACAACCCCAAATAAACATACACGGCTCATAAAACAAATTGCTCACCTAAAATGAATTACATTCTGAGTTTTTTTTAAAGTAAATTATGCCACAGAATTTTCAATAATGTATTCGTCCTCCAAAGTGTAAGACTATAAACAGCACTAAAAGTAAATGCTTTCACGTTTCTTTTTAGTTTAGTTTTTTTTTTTTCATTCTACAGGATTACCAAGAGCAAAATGTAAAAGAAAAAAAAACGTGGTAGAAATGGCCTGTTCTGTGAAATATAGGAAAAAAATATACCATCTGTGATTTAGCACTATTCTTCATATTCCATCTGTGAGCTAAGCACAGCTCTTAACAAAGACTGAATCCCATTGCAATTCAATATGATTTTTTTTTCTTTAAAAGTTTTTTTTTCTAAGAAAACTACTTTTATAACACTCCATTATTCTTGGCATGGAGTCACTGAATGAAATAGTAAATATGGTCTTTATGCGTGTTTGAAGAACTTGTTATTGCATGTCAGGGCTCCAAACTCTAGCAGCTAATAAACAGAAATGAATTGTTGTCTATCACCTCTCAGACAAGCTGGCCATAGGAAGGTCCTTGCTAACCCTACAAACTGAGCTTTCATTGCTGGGTAACAGCCAGTGCCCTATAAAGGAATATGAGCAGAGAGTCAAAACCATCATACAAAGAGAAGCATGAGGACCAGAGAGAGGTACTTGTATGATGACCAAGCCCTGATTGGGAACATTGTGTAATTATTGGGAAATAATCCTGTTCCTCTAACCTAGTGGTTTTCAACCATCCTAATGCTGTGACACTTTAATATAGTTTCTTGTCTTGTGGTGAACCCCCAACCATAAAATTATTTAGTTGCAACTTCATAACAGTCAATTGCTACTGTTATGAATTGTAATATAAATATCTGTTATGCAGTTGACCCCAAAAGTGTGTCATGATCCACAGGTTGAGAATCACTGCTTGGGACTATCCTATCTTGTCTCTGGCCATCATTTCTTTTTCATGATGCATCCTTGATATAGGATTCCCAGCCCTCCTTAGAGGGAGGAATCCCCTTTTTTCAAAGCAGAGCTCCAATAATGACTTCTCTACCTTCATGAGAGCGTCATGGGTACCATGGCGACACACCCCATTTCTTTTGCTTCCACACTGTGAATGTGTGCTCAGTTTCAATTTAAACTTTTCATATTCTGCTTAATATTTGAAGGGATTGTTTGAATGTCTGTCTCCCTTAAAATATTATAAACTCTATTCATCTGGTTTTTTATCTTTCTATCCCATGCCATCTTGTCTAGGGATTGAATTTGGTCCTGACAAAATCTGGCTTAGTAAACAGGGAATTCATTTCTGTCACGCACAGTGCAAGAAATCTAGATAGACGGGTGGTCAAGGCCATTTACTTAGGGGCTTATCAATGCAGAGGCTAAATCTCTAAATTTCTCTAGGACACCTGCTCTGCTAGCTTTTATCTCTGGATGTCAGTCCAGCTGCAGTAGGGTTCTGAATGGTTCAGCCCACTTCTCTTATGGAGGTCAGAACTGAGTTATGCTGTATTGCTAAGCATAGCAAACATGAGGGTTGCATTTTTATTATTCCAGACTCAAGAAGAAAATGGCAAAAGAAAGATGTCTGAGATGGCTTTCAAATGCACCAAGCTCCTGTGCTGCTGACATTCCAAGTGCTCTGTGGAAGAATTTCTAGTTCAGCGCAGTCAGGTAAGCTAAACCCCTGAGTACCAGAGGAACACGCTCTAAGAGAAATTTCTGAAAGAGCTGAGAACATCGGTTTGCTAACTGCTTTCCAAAGAAGAGTTTGATAACCTTCAGGGTTCTCTTATCTTTGGACTTAGCTCCTCAGGGGTATAGGCTCGGTCAAAGGGAAATGAGGAGGAAGCTTCAAGAGTAAGGTGAAGAATTGAGAGGAAGGAAGAGGAGTGCTTTAATTATACTAGAAAGTTCCAGAACCCTGTGCTGATGGTCAGGAATCTGTTCCCGTGTGCTCACTCTTTCACAGATATTCATACTGAGGTCATTTACCCATGGACCACAGTGAGCAGGATGCATCCCAGACTGGCCGAATGTATGTATGTTTATATGTATGTGTGTATGTGTTTTATTTTCCTCTTAAACCAAGTTATCTATTCTTAGAAGGATCTCATCACAGTGACATTAATCAAAAATAACTCTCTGCTGTGGTATTTAATAAGGGTGACTTCCATTACCCATATCTGTCTTCCCAATAGGACAGAATGTGAAGAAACCTTTCTCTTAAATAAGGGATCTCCAGAAGGTAAGCCTCTCATCTCTCTCTCTCTCTCTCTCTCTCTCTCTCTCTCTCTCTCTCTCTCTCTCTCACTGTCTCTCTTCTCTCTCTGTCTCTGTCCCTGACTCTTCTCTCTGTGTCTCTGTCTCTCTCTCTCTGTCTCTCTATCTTTATGTCTCCCCCCTCTCTCTCTGTGTGTGTATGTGTGTGTGTGTGTGTGTGTGTGTCCATTTTCCCTGTGATATCCACTGTTCCATTGGGTCTTTAAAAGTGACACAGGTCTTATTGTAGCTTACAAAAAAATTTGAGATAGAAAGTTACTATCCCACTTCCCTAAGAGAATTTTAGTACTTGAAGGGCAGGTTTTCATCATTTAGAAAAGAGACAAAGAAACGAATTGTGGGGAGATATTCACAAGGGCTCATGCTTTTTGGTAATGATGGAAGGAAGGGCCTGGAAATACATCTGTCTAATCCCAAGCCTGTCACTTCCAGGTGCACCAGGAGACAGGCTTCTTCTTCACAGTGTTTCTAATTAGGTGTAGTTTGTCCCTAAATTTCCTACTGGCAGTAAGTGCCATGATAGAGACACATTCAGCCAGACCACAAATGTACATTTATAATTTTCAAGTCTCCCGAGGAAAATGTGTTATTGTTTGCAGGGCTTCCTTCAACTTTACAATGGCCCTCTTTGATTGCCTGAGCCCCTTCACAAGTTCTGCCTCTGTCTCTGTTTGAGATAGTATCTTGCTATGTAGCTCTGACTGGCCTCGAACTCGTAATCTTCTTTTGTCTTTTTTCCTTTTTTATCCCAGCCTCCACAATGCTTGAGTTACAGGCATGCATGACCACACTTGATTTTATTTGTTACATCTCTAAACACTTCTGTCTATCCATCAATTTATTTAATTTGGTAGGGGATGGGGTGCCAAGGTGTGCACGTGGAGGTCAGACACAGCTTCAGGTTCTCTTCTCTCACCATGTGGACACCAGGGGTTGAACTCCACCCTCGACCTCTGGGCTGCTCCTTCACCTACTGAGGCACCTTACAGGTTCCCGTGTTAAGCGTCAGACAGGTCTGTCAACACTTCTTGGGGTGGGGAAACAGCCTAATGTTTCTCCTACTCCCACTGCTGTTGGTTTAAACATTTTTTTTCAATTATAAAATAAAAGCATCTTGAAAAAGCATGTTGTTCTCTTGTGCTTGTATGAAGCAAAATGGAGAAAAGCAACTGAGAGGCAGATATACAGAGGTTGTGTATGCAGAGGCTGACCAGAGGAGAAGGTTGGGAAAAAACTGAACGATCCCTATCCAGAAGCAGGGAGAGAAGGCTCCTTGTATTTGACATTATATCCAAATTGAACCCGATTGAAAGTGTCCAGGCGGATTGTGCTGGTTCCACCCAAGCATGACACCATTTTTTAGTAAGAGGCTGTAACATCTGCTGACTTGGGAACGTGCTTGAGCCCTTCTGGACTCCAAGCAGCAGCTGCATGTATCAAAGATCACCATGTGCAATATTTTGTAGGCATCTAGATGATTAGATGCTGTTCTCTTGTGCTTGTATGAAGCATCCTTATAAGTTCTATGTTGTTACTAAGTCACCAATGATGCTGTTACTAAGTTACTGATGAGGAAACTGAGGCACACAGGGAAGTTAAGGAAATGTCTGACAGTCACACAACTAGCTACGAAGTGCTGGAGCTGAGATTTCAAGTCCAGAGTCTGACTCCAAAACTTCAGTATTAAGCACTAAGATGCTCTCCCCAGGCCCCACCAAACTGTTAACATCACAAAGCTGTCATACTGTGCAACTGAATCTTCACACCCTACACAAAGGAGCCCACATAGACCTAGTTTTCTCAACCTTGCCTTTTTTTTTTAAGTTTCTTTATTTCAGTACTAGGGATTGATTCCAGGTTCCCATCAATGCTCTACAAGATTATTCAAGGAAACATCATCATCAACATCATGGCTGAAGTTGTTTTTACCTCTGTGTATAGCCGTGGTTGACCTGGGAACCCAATACGTAGTAGACCAGGCTAACCCTTGCACTCACAGAAATCCACCAGCCTCTGCCTCCAGAGAGCTGGGATTAAATTCTGCACTAGGATGCCTGGCACAAAACCATTCTTTTAACAAATTACGTGTTTTTCTGTCATAGGAATGTAACTCATTCTTAAATCTCATGGTGACTACTGATTTCTCCATTCTTATTATTCTGTTTGTGTTTTCTGCCTCTTCTGGGGTCAATTTTGTACTTTGCATGCTTCCTAGAAAGAGTCTAATTTCCTTACCCACTCCCTATTTCTCATTTTTAAAATTCTGCTCTTGATTTTATTATCTCTCTGAAATACAGGTTTATTTTGTTGTTTATCTCAGGTTCAGGAGCTGTTGTTCACGCTGTTCATTGCCTTTTAAAGTGATAAATCTCAATCACATCTTCCTAGAAATTCTGCCTGATCAAAACAAAAACAGAAGTAAAGCCCACAGGAATTACATAAAAGTTAACTTAAATTCTTTTTGGTGTTTCCCTTTTTAGCATACTGTGTAACCATACCTCGGCCTGTGTTTCCTGTTTGATGTTTATTAAGCCTTCTTTTTTTTTTGAATAAAAATAGTTTATAGCCTACCTTTTCTATCTGTAACTCCATCATAACTTAGTTCTACTTGTAGATTCAAATAAATCTCATGTTCGCTCTTAGAGCTTAGTGTCAGGTATAGACGTGGCCCTTGCTTGTTCTTCGTGTACCTTTTCTCTATTGAGAGAGTTCCCAGGAAGAGGGTGTGAGTGTTGGTCATTTCCAAGTCTTAGGCTCAGTCTCCTGCTTCTGGTGTGAACGTGTTAGACTTCCCTCTTGTGGTCAGAGCTGTAACTGCATGTGCACAGCCTGGTGTCTGGCACAGTTGGAACAGCACTTGGTACTCAATTCGATGCTTCTTTGTAGCATGGTCCTTTCTCTTTATACTGATGTTGCTTATTTGTGTGCAGAGGTCTTCACACACCAAACCTCAGAAGAGCTTCTAAGCTGACGTTGACGCTTGAGAAGCATGCATTTGGGACCGGACAAGGGCTGGGATTGTTTCCCTGTAAGGTCTCTGTCACACATTTGTTTATGCAAAATTCACCTGTTGCTGCTTCTCACCTTCACAGGAAACTCTGAAAAATTTCTCAGCAAATTAATTCTCATTGGATGTTAACCTCTCATGTGAGGTCAGCCTTATGGAGAGAGGGCTTTTCTGAATGTATTCATAAAGTATAGCTGGGCCCAGGCTAGCCCATTCACACATTCACAGGAGGAACTTATATAAAGCTTCTCTACATTAAAAATAAGATGGTCCTGATCTCAGGGGTCCCAGACACAGTATGAGCCAACCTGAGCTGATTTCCTTGTCCTGATTCTGGTTGAAGCCAGCAAGTCATGCTACTTGCATAGCATATCTTGTCAGCCTCGCAGTTGCCACTCATAGCAAAGTCTTGTCTCCTTTCACCAACCCCCTATCTCCAGGACCTTGTTCCCTCTTGGGTTCAGGCTACCCAGAACCTCCCCTGGATTTCAGCTAGGCTCCATAGGCCTTACGGGATCTTGTTGCTTTGTCTTCCTGTCTGCAACTATAGAGCTAAGTCATTGTTTCCTTAAAGTCATGGCAGTGTCTATAACTGTTATGATGAATGATGAAGTTCAGTTGCATGAACAGAGCTGGTGATGGTTTCTTCTCCTTCAGCCCTTGGGCTCTTATTTGCTTTGGAGAACATGGAGAACGTGTACTTCTGTGTTGTCTTGAGGCTGAGTCCAGCAATCTGGAGCATGACATTGGACTCAACTGCTCTGGAGAAATGTTCCCTCATTGTCCTCGCTTCCTGGATGTGTGCTTTCTGTAATTCCCTGCTTCCTCTACATTGAATTAGCCTCCAGAGGTGGTGCTTTAAGTTCTCAAACATTGCAAGCTATATTAGAGATAAAACTTTGACAGAGCTGGCGTGGCAATCCTTTGAGTGCAGGAGAGGAGAAGAGTTTCTCTGACTTATTGTTCTGAGTCTTTTGTCCTTGCCTTTTGTGGTAGTCTGAATGAAAATGCCCATCATAAGTTCATAGGGCGTGGCATTGTTAGAGATGTGGCCTTGTTGGAGCAGGTGTGGCCCTTTTGGAGGTAGTGTTTCACTGGGGGTGGGCTTGAGGTTTCAAAAGCTCAAACCAGGCTTAGTGGCTTACTCTCTCTTCCTGTTGCTTGCCAGTTCATATGTGGAACTCTCAGCCCCTTCTCCAGTACCATGTCTGCCTACATGCCATAATGCTTCCCACCATGATTGATAATGAACTAAACCTCTGATCCCGTAAGTCAGCCCCAATTAAGTGTTTTCCTTTGTAAAAGATGCCATGCTCATGGTGTCTCTTAACAGCAGAAGGAACTCCAGCTAAGATCTCCAACTGTCATCCTCTGTGTCCCTTCATAATCCAAGATAATTGTTAAAATTTTCAAATTGCATCCTCCCTCCAGACAAATAACATAAATGATAGAAGGACCAAATGAACTCTGTTGATTATTTATCTTCTTATACAATAGAATTCTCATTGTCAATCCCCAAAATGTCAGTATCTGTCTCCTTAGCTTAGTGTTGTGGATATGCCCAGCTACAACCTAAGCTGAGAAATAAGTTTACCTAGAGGCAATACCAACTCAGCTTAAACAGTTCCACTAGGGCTGTAGCTCAGTTGAGAAGAGTACTAGCCTTGCATGCAGGAAGCCCAGGGTTTGAAGTCCAGCATTGAGCAAACAACCTGTGTGGCCATGCATGTCCAATATCCCAGTTCTTGGGAGGTAGAGGCAGGGGTATCAGAAGCTTCACTCGGCTATGTGGTGAGTTCAGTACCAGTCTGGGATACATGTGATCCTGTCTCTAAAGAAAACAAAAAATTTGCATGCTTGCTGTTATCTATTATGTTTCAATGTAGTCAAGAGTTATTGATGCACAGAAACATTTTGCGTCTAAGCCCAAAAGTAGGCTGTGTCTGGGGAGGAAGTTGAGCATGTCCTGAAAGTTCTCACCGTAGTGTCTTGAGCTCTACATAGTTGATTTTGGTGGAAGTTGTTGGGAGGGTTAACTTGCCCCACACCAATAAAGGCAGCTCTGCACAGAAGGCTTGAAGGAAACCCCAAGCATGGTCTTGCATTCACAGAGACTCTTGCTCTCCATAACTATGGTCAGGCTGCGGGTGGGATGACTAGGCTGGTTTGTGGATACTCTTGGCTTCTTTTATTATTTTTTCCATTTCATCTGAAAGCAGGGAAGGACTTCAGCGGTAGAGCATTTGCCCAGGTGTTCAAGGTGCTCGCTTTGATCCCCGCCGCTAGGGAAACAAAAACTCTAGAGATTTAGACTTTTAAAAATGTCCTATCATTCTGTGACCATCCAGAGGCTTGGAGTCCATCAGAGCAGAGTGGTGGCAGCAGGAAGCAGATGCTCAGAGCAGAGCTGAGAGCTCACTTCTCTAACAGCAAGCAAGGAACAGAGCTTGCAGTGGGCGTGGTGCGCAGCTTTTGAAACCTTAAAGCCTGCTCCTGGTGACACACCTCCTTCAAAAAGCCACGCCCCCTAACCCTTCCCAAACTGGGGACCTACGACTCAAACATATGAGTCTATGGGAGTCATGCTCATTCAAATCACCATGTACGGTAACTCCATTTATTTTGTATGTGTACATATTCTAAGAAGCTTCTAGCATTGGAGGTGGGGAGGGTTTGGAAGGACTTGGGTGAGGAGAAGAATAGGGATCAAAATATTGTATGAAAAATTTAAAAATAATGAAAATGTAATAAAGTTTTATTAGTTTATCTATTTAATTCTTTATGAGGTGTGTGTGTGTGTGTGTGTGTGTGTGTGTGTGTGTGTGTGTGCGCGCGCGCGTGCGTGTGCTTGGGCCACAGTGCATACTTAGAGATCAGAGGACAGCATGTGGGAGTTGGTCTTTTTCTTCTATTATATGGTCCATCCATCATGTGTCCCAGGAGATTATACTGAGTTCATCAGTCTTGGAAACAAGTGTCTTTACTCACTGGGGCATCTTCTTGTCCCAATGGGAACTTTTATTGCCCTCCTTTGTAGATGGGGAAGTAGAGTGTATGACCACAGTAGGTTATTAGGGTGATATATTTTTAATTAAATTATTTGGAGACAAATTCTTGTTATAGCATCCACATTGGCTCTGAAAGTTGAGATGTCCCTATGTTGTCATCCCAAGTGTTGGGATTCCAAGTGTGGATCACCATGGCTGAGATGATAACTCTGAACTGTGCAGGCCCTGGACCTGTTCTTAATACAAGAATAGTATATGAACAATCAAATCAAGAAAGGGTAGGGTATAAATACACTTGTATCTGGGAGAGCTGGCACCCTTTGTCATAACTTGATGAAAGTGATGTTAAGTCTCACTGCTCTAGGGCACGTGGCTGGGACACATCCTTTGGAGAGTGTGCAAGGACTGTAAGGAAAGGGCAAATGGGGGATCAGGAGGTGAGGGTGGTTTGGGGGAAGAGGTCTAGAAGCCCTTGTAAGTCAGGTGTATGTTTTCTTGGAGTTTTTCCCATTTAGATGTGGAACAGAGGAATGTGGAACATTGCTCATGTTAGCAACTCAGTTCTCCCAAAGAAAAATCTTGGTGGGCACTGTTAGCTTCAGCAATGATGTAGATGGAATGGAAATAGGTATTCCCCGGTGTGGTGTTAAGGCAGATATAAAGAAATGGACCTACATCCTCTGTCTGTACCCACTCTAGATCTTGTTCTAGGGCCTATTGTTTGGAGATTGACTACCGCTTGTCTGATCAGACAGGCATCTTGTTTTATGCACCTCCTGTACACTGACGCTGGGCACAACTTCTTGTGTGTGTGTTCTTGTTTGTGCAAGTACACATACATATCTGTGCTTCTGCATGTGTAGACCAGAGGACAACTCTGAGTGTCATTCCTTACCTGCTATCTGCCTCTTCTACATTTTGATTTTCAACAGTCTTTCTTGCCAGCCTCAAATTTAGCCAGTCAACTAGACTGGCTGGCCAGAGAACTCCAGGGATCTGCCAGTCACCAGTTCCCAAGTGCTTGGATTATAAGCATGAGTCTCCACACTCGGTTTTGCTATTTTTAAAAGTGGGTATTGGTGAATTCAGGTTCTCCTGCTTGCAAGGCAGACATCTTACTGAATGAGCTATTTGCTCAGTTCCCAAAGTTCTGAATGATATGCACCACAGTCCTGGTCCCTGACCCTGGCCCTGAATACAATAGATAACCTATATGCCTATGCTTGGCACTGTGACATCAGGAGTGCATAATGAGCATTAATTCAATCAGTGTGCGGGTGTAATGATGATGACCAGTTCCTTTCCAAGAGTCTCGAGTGGAGCCATAGTAAGTGGCCTGTGAGGGCCTCACGTGCCCTCCCAGGTAGGAAAAGGGCAACTCTGGTTAGAGACAGAGCTGCCAAGAGCAGCTGTGCTTGAACATGCTTCCCTGCACCTCGAAAATCACTGCAGGGCAAAGAGCTTGATTTATTCCTCATTATTTTTATGTGACTAATAAATTACAAATAATTCTGGTGCATCTTCCTAATAGCAATTAGAATAAACAATAGGAATCATTTCAGCTGCTTGACAATTAAGGTTCTAATGACTGAAATGGAGGCCTGATGTCGGGGATTTGGACAATTCATTAGTTGGAAGCATAAGCACTTAAAACACAACTAATGAAGTATTTAGCTAAATTATTCAAAACAAAACAAAAAAAATTAGGCGGGAGGGACAGATGCTACAAAGAGGCCATATTCTACACATTGGAGGGAAAACGTGTCGGGAGGAATCTTCTTGAAGGATGTGAACAGAGTAGGCGAGCCGTTTGCAAGTTTAGCTCTGCTATAAACCTAACCATTTCAGCTCTGTGAATATTTCCACATCTCCATGCATGGGTGGCTACTCCCACTTAAGTAGAGCTGTTCCAGAAAGTTTCTTGTCTTTTGTACCAGAGTCCTCTCATGGAGTCCAATACCATGGTGCTATCCATACAGCTTTATTGCTCATAGAGATATTTGCATTATTTGGAAATTTAGTTTGCTCTCTCTTACTGTGTCCATGTGTGCATGTCATAGTTGCATATGTGAGTGTGGGTGATCACAGGGGCCAGAGTTCTGTCCTCCCTCCCTCCCTCCCTCCCTCCCTCCCTTTTTTCCTTCTTTTGCCTTCCCAAGAAGGCATTCACACACCCCTTCCTCTTTTCTTTCTTTTGAGAACAGTTCTTTCATTGGTCTTGTGTTCCCTGATAAGACTGGGCTGGCTTCCTAGGGAGAACTACCTGCCTCTGCCTCCTCTGGCACTGGTGTTAGGAGAACTAACATCCAGCTTTTCCCATGGCCTCAAGCTCAGTCCTCACTGTTAAGTGACAAGCTTCCTGGACTGTGACCCCACCCCTCCTGAGGCCTGTTTGGGCAGAGCTGCTTTGAGCACTGCAGAGACTTGTGGACAAGTGATGCCAACACTTGTCTAGAAGTGGAATCCCTGCTCTGCTAAGTGGGGCATGTTGAGTTTCATCAGAAGCCGATTTATTTTTAAAAGCAAGCTCTTTAATTTCGTTTGTGCATCACCACTTTGCAATTGCGCTTCACTGAAGTCAGACTTTATCTGCTGGGCAGGAATCACAAGGTTGATTTAGTTTCTTAGTGATCACCTCTTCACATCTCATTTTAACTAGGAAAAAGAGATAAACGTGTGTGTTTGTGTGTGTGTGTGTGTGTGTGTGTGTGTGTGTGTGTGTGTGTGATATAGATTTAAAATATACAAGATGGTGTATAACCCAGAAAATGATAACGAGAAGGCAAAAATGAGTTATGAATTGATGGGGACTGGGTTCCTGGGTAAGAGATCTTGCAGGAACATCCTTTTCTTCTCCCACCCAGACACTGCTTCATTCTGGACTGGCACCTAGCAGGCAGCCGCCTCGGGCTTCTTTGCTGAGCAGCGCCACCTAGCGTCAGCCGTTCCCAGTACTGGTTTCCTTAGAGCCTCAGCTCTTGCCAGACAACTGGAGATGTCTCACAGGATGCTTGACCCTCATCACACACAGTACCTGATCCCTTTGGAGAGAGTTCCGAGTGTCTTATGATTGGCTTCTAAGTCCTCGACTACACCTAAAACTGCCTTTATGCAAAGTCCCTTACATGGCCCTGCCTGCACCGAGGTGGTTGTTTTTAAAAGACTCCAGAGGAAGAATGGATAGTTACCAAGAACCTCTTTCTCTTAGAATGGGTACTAGGTGGAGTGGTTTTCCGTGTTTAATTACTGAGTACATCCGTGAGACAGAGATCTAGATCTACTTCATAAGTAGAAGGAAGGTTCTGAGAAATTAAGCATGTTGTTCCAGGACGCACAGTCAATTCTGTAAAACCTCAGATCTCAATTGGAACCCTTGATAAAGATGGGGGCGTTGCCTTTAGTAGCGCCAAGGGCCCCTGCCCTGAGTTCATTTTCTCTCTCCACCTCCACACTTGCTCTCCTGGGATCCTTTTAAGCTGTCACGCTTCCTGTTTTAAATGCCATCTGGGAAGGAACCCCAGACTGACCCTTTTAGACAGAGGGTCCACCTAATCACAGTCAGACACTTGCTGCATCTCTATCTATGACTGACAGCTTTTCCTTAAGGGAAAATGGTTAGAGAGCTTGAGAAGAATCACCCCTCTGAAGAGACACTTACAGTGATGGAGAAACATTAAAACGTAGGCCAGGATGGGTCCTTGGCACTCACTTAATTATGGAGTTATGGATTGCTGGTAGTCTAGGTAGAGTGTTGAAAGGATGCACCCAGGCATGGCTTAGAGCAGACATCAGAGCCAGGTTGAAGTATTGTGCTCTAACCTGTCCTGGGAACATCCCGTGTGGAGGAGCATTCAGGATGTCTAGTATACAACCTGGCTTCAGGACAGGGTTTAGTTTGAGGCTGGCAGGAGGGAAGAAAGTTATTCCCCTACAGAACAGAAATGGAGGGGAAATTGTCACTTGTCCAAGAGTCTTCTGGGTTAACAGGTGATTCTTTGATCAGTCACTAGAAGGGACCTAATCAGAGTTGCCTTGGATGCCCCAAGATTCATGTAAGCCCTGGTTTCTCAGAATGTGACCTTATTTGGAAATCACATCTCTGCAGAGGTGATTAAGATAAACTGAAAGTTGTGTCCCATACCTTAACTCAATATGGCTGGTGCCCTACTAAGCAAGAGTAGTATCAAGTCAGACAGGCAAACAAGAGTATACTATGATATCATGAAGGTGGGATTCCACAGCAATGGGAGTCAGAGGCAGTCAGCAAAGCAGCAGAAGCCAGGATGTAGATGGATTCTCACAGTGGGAGCGTTGGATGAAGGCTTCCAGCTGCCAAAGCCCGAGGCTGACTGTGAGCACCAGGCTGAGGTGCTTCACTGCCACAACCCCAGAAAATGAATCTGTACTCTTTGTATACTCCAAGTTGAATGGGAAAGGACCAACTCTGGTGTGAAGGACATTGGAATGACCATGCTACTTCTAGTCAGTGAGGGACTGCGTGGTGCTTCTGCTAAAAGTCTAACCCTCTTTCCTAACAGATTTTTCTTTCTAGAAATGTCTGTGTAACTGAACTGTAGAGTCCTGGCCCTAAGACTGCTCAAGTGGAAGAAATGGTAACTTATGTTGACAGAGCCAGGATGGAGAATCAGGAAATAAGAAGACATCAAATCAATGTGGCAGCCTGTCTTTCTTCAGGAGCTGTTTGGGGTTCACCCCTCTCAGACAACTGACCCTTAAAACGCAGGACTTAGGTGGCACTCTGATTCTACCTCCCTCTCGTAATCCTTGATGACAAAAGGAAGGAGATGGGCACATTTTTAAAGACAAGTTACTGATATGTGCTCTCTGGGAAGGGTACCTTAAAACCCATGAAGATTCTAGAAAAGGCCAATGGCTCCTGTGCTTCTCTGGGGTTCCTTCCATGTGCATAGCTATGCCTGGGGGAACTTTCTCCATATGGTCTATTTTGGTTTATTTTTTAGTAATTTAGGGATGAGTGGCCTGGGAAGAGTTTATATACCGGTACAGACATGTTAATTTATGAGCCCAAGTGTCTACTAAAAGGGTGAAAAGAATAGGCTTCCTCCCTGAGTATGACCAGTCTGAATACAATCATGCTGCATAGTAGGACCTAGCCACACCATAGATCTCCCCATTTGTCAATGGAATACCTGTTTTCATATGACTCTCAGGTAAAGCTCCACAGAGACATTTTACTCTGAAGTTTGTTGTTTTAGTATTTAGTAACTAGGAAGACAGCATTCTGTGAAATTGCAATTTCAAATAATAAAATTTCCAGTTAAGATATACCCAGCGCATTTTAAGGACCTTACACATACAAGTGATTTGTTGTTCATTCAACACAGATTTTCTTGGGTGTCTTGTGTTTTATCAATGACTCTCCTGTCTCTACGTGGACACTTTTGCCGGTATTTCCAGTGCTCAGGGGAATATGATAAAGGGTTAATGGTCAAAGTTCTGGCTCCTTTCTCATGGGATTTTTAAGACTCAAGATACAAGGAGCAGCACCTCGTGCTTGTAGATCCAAAATTTCTTGGCGTCAGGTGGCTTCTCATACCTAGAAGGTTCAAGGCAGAAGGTTCGAGGCAAGTTATACAGACAACAGTGGAGCCACGCTTTCAGCTCTGTAAAGAAATGGAAGTGGGGAGAGCAGAGCAGCCTGTGTGGGTTGCAGTTTAAACGTAGTCCAGTCTCTGAGACAAGATTTTCATTATCTTGAGCTATTTCCTTGACTCTTTTGTTTCTCCCTCAAGAGTTAGTGTTTGGGGACTTATTATCTTTGAGTGGAAATTAAATTTCCTTTAAAAAGAATTTGTTCTTAAGAAACATTCATGCCATTTGGCTAAGAAGAATGCCCTCATGATAGAAGTTGTTTAAACTGCTGTCTTGAGCAGATTGGCCGGACAAGGAGGAGTTGGGGGTTCTCTGTCTGGTGTGTCCCTAATGCTCCCTCTGCCCACACACCCATGCACACAACTTGCCATGAAACACCTGGGTGTTCCAAATACCAAGGAGAGAGAAAGTGGCTGGGATTGGTTGTGGAGCTTGTCTGTAGTCCTGGCACTTGGGAAGCAGAGGGAAGATAATGAGTTCAACAAGCATGGGCTACATAGTGAGACCTAGTCTCAAAAACAAACCCAAAACCAAAAGCAACAAAACATATATAAAACCAAAGGAGAGGATGAAGACAAGCTAGTCATACCCCCAAAGCCCATTGTAGTCATGATGTCAACTGGATTTTTGTATTATGCAGTCATTGTCAACTGGATTTTTGTATTATGCTCAACGTCTCCCATTCTTTCATTTGATCCTCTATCCAGAAGTAGGGCTTGTTGCCCAGCCTACAGGCTAAACTGTACGACTTTGTGACGGATGGGGCCAACCTGTGCCTTCACTGGGTGCAATCCAGAGAGAGGCATAGAGAGCCTGGTGAGTCAGTGAGACTTGGCTAGACTTAACTGTAGATGTGTCATTGGGAGGCATGCTGCAGTTTCATGGGTAAGAATGACTGTCATAGATCGTATCTTTTGGGCAAAATGTACTAGATAAACTACAGATTGTATTTTCCAGGCCTTGATGACGAATGCTTACAGTTGCCGATCTTCGGGGACAGCTCCCACTGGAACAGACACCCCCAGCTTTCCTTAACTCAAAATTAGTCATGTATTCCCAGGAACTCAATGTTTTATTCCCCCTCCCCCCTTTTCTTGGATGTGCTTTGTTCAGAGATCTGTGTGCTGTGCATTCTCTATATTTTTTTTTTATTGTGCCTTTAAAGCAAAGTGAGCCAGTTTCAGTGCTCAGATTTTAAGCAAATGTCTTTTTCTGGTCGAAATGACAAAAGGCCCTAAAAGACAACTCTTTGATCAGCACTGTCAACTATTGGATGATACTTTTGTTCGACACCAGTGCAGCTTGCAGAATGTTTATTTGGCAATTGGAAAAAGGTCACCATTTTAAGGCAGTTCAGAAACCAAATGTTCCTGTAATATGGCAGATTTCACACAATGCACCCCTTGGCTTGGCTGCTTTGGAATCTGTGTTTTTGACAAGCTTGAGCTTTCCTAGCTGCATCAGTGTGTATGTGTGTGTGTGTGTGTGTGTGTGTGTGTGTGTGTGTCCACATTTGTAGACCTGGGATCAGCTACAGAGTCTTTGGTTATAGGCCTATGCGTGTCACATGTTGAGCTCTCCACAGTAAGAACATTTATACCCTGAGGTGATTGCTTGAAATCAGGGAAGAGGCTGGTGGGCAGAATCTCCAAGCTAGGTGTAACATATGTAGAGACAGAACCGCATGTGCAGAGACGCTTGAATCAGGTTTTTTTTAATTTTTTTTTTATTTTTCCCCTACCCAATCCTGCGTTTTAAGCAGCTTTTGTATAACCCCTCCTGAAGTAGAAAACCCTCTTTAATTAGCTCTTGCAGACTGTGTCTCTTTACTGCCACCTGTCGTTCAGGAGAAGATTTTGCTGGGACAGGGTGTGAGGAGAGGAGAGAAATTTCTTGTCAGGCATTCAGCTCACTATCCTAAAGACAACTCCATATAGCCCAGGAAGACCCGGCAGCAGAGCTTGCCCACAGCCAGCAGCGAGAGCTGAAAGATGATTTTTTTTTAACTTTTTTTTTTGCCTTTACCTAGAGCAAACTAAATACTTGGCAGCTGATATTATCATTTAGAGTCTCAAAAGAACATGCTCCTCATTCATTCTAATAGGAACAGTAGTTTAGAGGTGTCTGCTGTGTTTTCAAATGAAATCAAGAATGAGTCCTGTAAGTAAAAAGTATTCTGAGGACCAGAATTGTGTTAAACATCAGCACAACATTTAATATGCTAATTACAAATTGAAAGAAGGAGTTGAAACTAATTGCAGCTTTGGTGGAAGTCCTAGTCATGTCAAGTTAACCCAAATGGCCTAGTGTATACATGATATTTATTTTTGCTTCTCTTGGGTGTAGTAAATGTGTCTGAGTTTGTGCATTAAACTTCAGTTTGGGTTTGTTTGGCTAACATCTGTTAGGTTTGGGGTCTTGCTCTTAATTGGTACCATCTGGAAAGGAAGAAGACCATAGAGAGGAAAATCATCATATTTTGTTAAGGTGTGTGAGTGTGTGTGTGTGTGTGCTGTATATGCACCCATGCTTCTGTGATGCTTATGAAAAATGAAGTTTTAAACTGTAACGACATGATCGAACAATAATTCAGATCTGAAATTCCCATCGTCTAAGGTACCCGCTATGTGTGCCTGTATGTTGTGTTTAGGGGAATGTTACTTTTCTTTCTGAGTGTCTATTTTTTCCAGCCCTGCCCCCACCTCTTACTCTGAGGGGGATTTCTGCCTCTGGTTGCCACAGCTGCAGGGGTCCCTCCTGCTCCTGCTCGTGTGTTCCCTGACACATGGACGCCTTCCCTCACTCAAAGCATAACACCACAGGCAAATTAGTGTTTCTGAGCATTTCATCCTTCTTTATGTAATTTGAAAGCTCATTAATAAGCAACTGTTTTGCATGATTAAAGAATAGGAACGGAGTGTTAGAATCAAAGGGTAAATCTTAAAAGGAGCTTTTGTTTTCTGGACTTCTCTTTATTTTGACTTTAGTGACAAGGAGTTGGGGGGATCTCTGTACCCACTTGCCAGCCCAGCGAAACCTTTTCAGGAAGAGGAGAGCTCTAGATATGGTTTTGACTCATTTCCAGATACTTTTCTGCCCTGGGAGGGTTTCTTGTAGCACTCTGTTATGCTAATGTTTCTTTGGGAGACATGAACACAACTGTTCACCCCAGACAGGGTATCAATGATAACTCCCAATTATTCTCCTAAATCCAACTGGACAAACCAGTGAGCACATTAGGATTACTTACAGGAGTGTGGGTGAGGGTTCAGTTACCGGAGCATGGATACCTTACCTCAAAGTCTACTCCAACATGGGTGGCAATTCATGGAATGTGCATCCATTGAGCTTCCTGTCTGACTGTCAAGCAGAGAGATCCTTGGCAGGTCAGAGGATCTTTTGTACTCAGCCTATGCTAGTGGGAGAATCTGTCTTCCCTGGAAATTGCTAATGTTTATGTAACTTTTGCAAGAAGCCTTGTGGATCTTGTAAATTTCAAGGTCTCCTTAAAACTTGTGAGTTGTTTACTTCCTGATAATTCTTAAGTGCTTCTCTCCAGGATGCAATACTTCACTGTGGAGGAAATTGTTATGCAACATACACTAATTTGGGTCCACTTGCCAGGAAGCTAAAATGTGTGTTTGCATGCATATGGGTGTGTTGGGTTCTATGAGATTGTAGCCCTAGTCCATGGAAGTCTTTCCTAGGGATTAAAGTGTATCTTGGAAGGGTCCTCTACAATGATCTGTTGCTCTAGAGAATTTGGGCTGGAATATGAAAACATCCTTCAAAGTCAACTTTCTTGTGTATTCATAAAAGAGTACTATGTAATACTTTCAACATGGACCTGAACTGTACAAGGAGGTGATAAGATGATGTTTCAATATATGTTCATGTCTTACACTGCAAGTGACTTCATTTCAGGTTTCAAAAGAATGACATGTAGGAGAAGTAATTTAGAGATTGACATTAGAATAAGAATAAAGACTCAATCTTCCTCACAGAAAGTCCAGAGATCCTTAATGTCTTATATGGTGAAACACATTTAATGATACTATTTTTCGAACTGCCATGTAGCTTTATGTTTGACAGACACATGTGTGTTGGAAAACTCTGTCTATTCTACAGATTACTTATTATATTTCTAGGCTTAAGGAGGGTGATATATACTTATGGGGTCAGGTTATTGCATTCCTTAATGGGTCAATTACTACAGTATTTTGACATTTTTTGGAGGTCCTGTGATCTGATAGCCAATGCCATGACAAGGTTTATAAGAGTCTGGGTGGCTGTTGCGGTCGTTTCAGACCGTTCAGCAGCTATCCTCCAGCCCTCAGGGACAGGCTTCCCAGCTTCTGATGTTTAGTTGCCGGCAAGTGCGCAGCGTGGCCCGAGCTGCTTTCAGGCTGACCTGCCATGTGCATGGACAGCTAGGAGAGAACTGGACTCACTCGGGGTGACAGCAGCACTGTACTTACAGGTATAGTGAGAAAGAGCTACGTGCCAGAAGATGTCAGATGTTGGCCGAGATCCCAGAGTTTCTAAAGGAAAACTTTAGTTCTATAACAACGAATTTGCATCTTGTGTGAAGAATGCATTTTCACACACACTCTCTCTCTATTCTTTGAGTCAAGGGTATATGCTGAGGCAGGGCATCTCTTCTGTCATCTGTGGCTGCATACACAAGATTGGGTCTTCCTAAAGATTTTGTGACTCTCCCATCTCTTTTTCCCACCTCACCCTAGGAGGGCCAGGATTATGGATATCCACTGCTACATCAAGCTTTATGTACATACTGGGGATGGAAACTCTGATCTTTATGCTTACATGGCAAGAATTTTACAAATGTACATTTTCCGTGTGGGGTGTGTTGACTATTTGGTGATTGACCTGTGTCTTAAGGTTATATACCTTCCAATCTCTGCTCCAGAATTATTTACTTGGTGATATTGTTTTCCAGTTTGAGCACTAGTTACCAACATATATTAGATGAAATATTGAGACTATAATAGTGTGGAACTTTAGAATTTTTTTTTTGAAAAAAATGTTATAGATTTTTATCAGTTAAAACTGTACATCTTGCTATAAGTTGCAAATAACTGAGCCTTTGTGGTCTAAATGATACCTGCTTAAGCATCAAATTCATAGACAAATTCTTTTGATAATCCAGTATTAATTTTTTCTTCTTTCACTACGCATTTTGGTTGCAGAAAATAGAGGAACTAAGCTGGAACTGACCTGGAAGTTTCCTCTCTGTTGACTAGGCTACACAGTGCCAGATGGTGCTATGCAAGATGCTGGGGGAGAATAAACTTTGGTGGATTTACTCAGCGAAGGATCCTTCATCGTACAATAATGATCTGCTAGGCAAGATGTGTCCACTGGTATGATTATGGGAATGAGTGCATGTTGCTAGCCAACTGGGTTGTATATGAGTCCTGTTCCACAGGAGGTAATTTATTTCTGGTACTATAAACTGGTCAAAAACCCATGGCTTGAGAGGTTCAAGGCCCTAGCGGGGAACCTGACATTGTATTACTAAATGAATATACCAAACTTCTTTCTAAATATATATATTTTATCCATAGATTAGTGCTGCTCTCAATGTTGGTTTAAGAAGGTTCTTTTCCCAGTGGGCAGTGGGGAATGCAGAGACTTGTAAATGATCAAAGTTCTGAGAAGAGACAATAAGAATTCATTCCTACGTGGGACATCTCTCTCAACCTCTCCCCTCTATCAAAGCTTAGGGGGCATCTAGGAAGGAGGGATGGAAAGAATGGAAGAGCCAGAGAAGAGTTCTCTGAGATGCTATTTTCTTGCTGTGGCCCCTGTACTGATTAGCTCATAGCTGCTGTTGTGCTGCCTTGGGTCTGAAGAGGATCAAGCCAGTCAGCGTCCAATCATAAATTAGGAGGAACTCGTGAGCTCTCCTACTCCCAGATAAGGAGCCAATGGCATTTGATGACTTGTGGGAGAGGAATGGCAGTGCTTCTTTGAATATGTGGCCAGTTGTCAGCTGCTCGTGCTCTAGGGTGTGGCACCAGGTTCATGCTCTAGTAGGTGGCTCTGTACTCATGTTCCAGTGGATGCCCTTGCACCCATACTCCAGTGGGTCACCCTACACCCATGCTATGGTGGATGGGTCTCTACCCATTTGAAAATGAGCCATGCTAATTTGACTCAGTAAGTTATATTTAAAAGCAAGACGAGGACTTGTAATTTGAAGGAGACATATTGAGTGAAGTCCAGGGAAAGTGGGAGGCAGATATGATAAAGATACAGTAAATACATGTAGGAAATTGTCAATGAATAAATAGTGTTAATATATTTTGTCTTTCCAATTCCTACACTAAGAATTTGTATAAAATGTACCTCATGATATTTTGGAGAGTGTGTAGGTAGAGGCAAATGTTTTAACTTGACGATATCTTGTAATGACTTTGTACTTTTAGAAGATTCATTGTGATAAGAGTGATGTACAACTTGACATCTCAGTCATTTCTTATTTAAAATATCCATATAATATACTTTGGTTATGTTTTCCCCTTCCTCCAGTTACTTCCAGATCCTCTCTACCCCCCACCTCTTTCCTCACCAACTTCTTTTCTAACAAACACAAACAAAACAAGAAACACACACACACACTCACTCACATGTACAACACACATGAGGTGGAAATGTGATTAATTTCTAAGGAACAGACAGACCCTCCCAACTCTACCCCATCATAGCAATAAGACCTTGATTTCTGTAGATGTATTTTCATTCGTTGGTATCAAGTGAATGAAAAATCACGATTTCTAGAGATAAAGGTATTTGTGATGGTTTTGCTTTGTTGTCAACATAACCATGTCTGAAATCTACTAAGAGACAAGTCTCTGAGCACACTGAAGACCAGTGGTTCTGGAATCCTCCAGGCCTTTGGGACTTTTGGGACTTCTGAGATATCTAGTTTCGAGCAGCTACTGGGTTCTCAACCTTTTCACAGTATAGACAGCTACCAATGGATTACCTAAGCCAATTTATAAGCTAATATAAAAAATCATATTTTAATATATATTTACTCTATCAGCTCTGTACCGCTAAGGAACTTTGACTAATAAAGCATTCAATTTAGTTCTGTTTGTGACTCAGAAAAAAAATATGCTGAGTTTCTTAACATGTGCTTGGCCATGGGAGGGAAAAGGGAAGAACAGCTTGGTGCTTCTGGGTTCTTGAGTCAGTGAGGATTACCATGAGAAACCATTGGTTGTGGTGGCAGCAGAAACAGCAGCAGCTGCTAGAATCTATGGGGCTTTACTGCATGGAAGAGAGACGTTAGAGATGCCTATGTACATTATCTGCCTCATCTTAGTTAATCCTTAAATAACTCTGAGGTCAATACTCTCAGTATCTTTTCTGCTATATAAGACAGCAGGCAAAGGGCAAGAGTCTTTTACTTGTGTGCACTTGCAATGTGGAGAAGAGGTAGAACCAAGTTCTTTTTCTTTTTTTTTTTTATCCAAGTGATCTCTATAATACATGTCATAATCTTTGTGCTGTTGCTGCTGCTTCTGCTGTTGGTGGTGGTGGTGTGGTGGTGGTGGTGGTAGGAAGCCCTACCTGGGTACTGAGTCCTCCCAACAGTACCTTGGAAAACATACCCTTATCATCTCCATTCAAAATGAATGGGGTGCACAGTGAGTTTAGTAATTTGACCAATATTGCACAGGACTTGTCAAAGCCAATTTGAATTCCTTAATTTAGCCCTCCAGGAACCACTCATGAACCTTGCTCATTTTCTCCTGGGAACAATGAAAACCCTCAACAGTTAACATGCTAAGGTGAGGAAGATTTATTTTGAGAGAAGATCTTATGAGTCTAGGTTGGACTCAAATTTATAATCCTCCTGATTCAGGCATTTACTAGGAAAAGGTGTATTCTTTTGCAAAAAGTTGATAAAAACCTCTTCTTTTATAAATTGTACCTACTTAGGGGCTGGCCAGAAGTAAGGAAGGTGCCCTCTGGTATGGGTCAAAAGAACTTAGATCTCAGGGTCCTTCACTTCCTGGGTCTTCTCTGTTCCTGGGAGGTGGCCTTGACCTGGCCTGTGTCTTTTGGAAAATGTTAGCTGTTAAATAAGTTTATTTTTTTTTAATATGGAAAGGGATCTAGTATGCTTTGCCTTAAAGAGTCCCTGACCCAATTGTGTAAGTCAGTGGTTCTCAAGGAATCCCTTTGGTCATTGTGGACCTGCAGCTAAGTAGCACAAGATCTTGTTAAAGTGTAAATCCCACTCCTCACTGCATCAGCAACTCTGGGAGCCATCCTAAAAATGGGGATGGATAAAGCCACAAGGGAGACTGAACATCTAGATTGGTCAGGCCACTCAGCTATGCAAGGATCCATCTCACCAACAGTATGGAATGTACAAATAGTATATGTATTCTCTCCCTTAAAGGCCACCCTCAAATTACATACATCTTAGGACCTCCATCTGCGGCCACATGTTTTTTTTCTTCTGAGTGTGTACATTTGTACATGCTTGTGTTTGTGGGGATGTGCACACATATTTAAGGATGTACTGGGCTCAACTTTGGGGGTTGTTACTCGGGATGCCATCCATCTTTATCTCTCAACAGGGTCTTTCATTTGCCTGGAGCTTGCTAATTTGTTTAGCTCGGCTGGCAAGGTATCAAGGCATTCCTAGGGATCCTGTTGTTTCTACCTCTCCAGTGCTGGGATTACAAGCACACACCGTCATGCCCAGATTTTTAACATTGGTTTTGAGGATTGGACTCAGATCATTATGTGTGCTTGGCACAGACCTTACTCATTGAGTTATGGCCTCAGCGCTCTGATTTTAACTGTTCTCTGTTTCCTACCATTTTAGTAGAATTCCTTTCTGTTTGTGTAACCTTGTGTCCCACGCAGACTTTTATGATTTGGCTAAAATGTTTGGGTTTACAAGAAATAACACAAACTTACAGCATCATTCCGAGACAGATATTTATATATGAGGTAGGATTTCATATATTTCTTTGATTCTTCTTTTCTAGAGTGACTGGTATCCCTGAGGTCACAGGAACGCTGCATCCCAACACCTTCAGAAGTTTGAAGAGGTTTGGAAACTGAACTTCTGGGCACTGTCAGCTGAAGACAGACATCATGAGTGCAGCTAACACACCCTCTGCCAGGATGTCTAGGCCTCCTGGGCAGAAGGGCTTTGCTGGCTCCGGTGATGTTATTATTGAATGGAGTTCTTGAGTTTCTTTTTTTTTTTTTAACAATTTAAAAACTATTTATTATATGATAACTCAGATCCTTTTTTATTGTTATTCAGAACGAGAAAGGAAAAACAGGATTGGTTATCGGATTTATTTTGCTGAATTACTTTTTTTTTAATTAGATATTTTCTTTATTTACATTTCAAATGTCATCCTCTTTCAGGGTTTCCCCTCTAAAAACTCCCTATCCACTTCCCCCTCCCCCTGCTCACCAATCCACCTACTCCTGCTTCCCTGTCCTGGCATTCCCCTACACTGGGGCATTGAGCCTTCTCAGGACCAAGGGTCTCACCTCCCTTTGATGTCCAACAAGGCCATCCTCTGCTACATATGCGGCTGGAGCCATGGGTCCCCCCATGTGTACTCTTTGGTTGGTGGTTTAGTCCCTGGGAGCTTTGGGGGTACTGGTTGGTTCATATTGTTGCTCCTCTTATGGGGCTGCAAAACTCTTCAGCTCCTTGGGTCCTTTCTCTAGCTCCTCCATTGGGGACCTTGTGCTCAGTTCAATGGTTGACTGAGAGGACCCACCTCTGTATTTGTCAGGCAGAGCCTCTCTGGACACAGCTATATCAGGCTCCTGTCGACAAGCGCTTGTTGGCATCCACGATAGTGTCTGGGTTTGGTGACTGTATATGGAATGGATCCCCAGGTATGGCAGTCTCTGATCACAGGAAAAGGGGGTTAGGTGGAATTGCAGACCATTGTTGATAGCGTTGGGCGAAGGAGGAAACAGAAACCAAGGAAAGGAAGTCAGGGGATATAGAAGGGTTCATGGAGGAATTGTTCCAATTTGTGTCTGGAACATCGCCAAAGGTCTGAGTGCTTTGCTTGCCAGTAGGTGGCGCCACTGGGAGGGGCTGGAAATTATAAAAAGTGCAATTTCTTTGGATGGAAGTTGGGTTATTGTCGACATGTTGCTGCCTGCATCTCTTCCTCCTGCTCCTGTTCCTTCTCCTGTTCCTCCTCTTCTCATTCTTCCTCCTTGATCCTTTCCACCACGAATCAAGCAGCTTTATTCCACCTGAGCTCCCTACCATAACACCTTTGTCATAGGCCCCTCCCCTCACTACAGTCGCACATACCAGGAGGCCAACCAACCACAGACTGAAGTCTGAAACCGTGAGCCAAATTGAGTTCTCCCTTCTTATAAACCAACCCTCTTAGGCATGTTTCTAAGCATCAGAAAGCTGTCTAACAAAGGGAAGCGAGCGAAGAAGCCTGCCACCAACCTTGGCTCTCACCCTCTCATCTATTTCCGCTTGTGGTTCCTCAACAGAAACAAACCCTCTTCCTCTTTGCTTTCTTGAGGCTCTCATGGTTCAAGGGCTAGATGCAAGAACACTCACAGCCATGATTTTTAACAAAGTGACTTGGGTATTCCGAGCTTCTGGGCTAATATCCACTTATCAGTGACTGCCTACCATGTGTGTTCTTTTGTGATTGGGTTACCTCACTTAGGATGATATTTTCCAGTTCCAACCATTTGCCTAAGAATTTCATGAATTCATTGTTTTTAATTGCAGAGTAGTATTCCATTGTGTAAATATACTACATTTTCTGTATCCATTCCTCCGTTGGGGAACATCTGGGTTCTTTCCAGCTTCTGGCTATTATAAATAAGACTGCTATGAACATAGTGGAGCATGCGTCCTTATTGCATGCTGGGGAGTCCTCTGGGTATATGCCCAGGAGTGGTATAACAGGGTCCTCTGGAAGTGTCATGTCCAGTTTTCTGAGGAACAGCTAAACTGCTTTCCAGAGTGGTTGTATCAGCTTGCAGTCCCACCAGCAGTGGAAGAATGTTCCTCTTTCTCCAAATCCTTGCCAACACCTGCTGTCTCCTGAGTTTTTGATCTTAGCCATTCTGACTGGTGTGAGGTGAAATCTCAGGGTTGTTTTGATTTGCATTTCTCTAATGACACAATTCACATATCAATTGATTCCCAAGAAGAAGGAAGGAGAGGCCCCTAGTCCTGGAAAGACTTGTTGCAGCAGTATAGGGGAATACCAGGACAGAGAAGCAGGAGGGGGTTGAATGGGGGACACGGGGAAGGAAGAGGGGGCTTATGGAACTTTCGGGGAAGGGGGGAACCAGGAAAGGGGAAATCATTTGGAATGTAAATAAAGAATATAGAAAATAAAAAAAAGGAAAAATAAAACATAATGCAAAGGAACTCTAAGGGAATGTTCAACTTAAAAAAAAACAGTAAAAACAGAGTAAAATTTGGTTATTAGAATAATATAGCCATTGAACTGATGGGTCAGGCACAGAATATGCATGAGTGTTGGTTTATGAATAGTATGCAAACTGCCGTGCCCAATTCAACTGTGGTTCTGTAAACTTTGTGTTTAAGAAGAACAGTGCACTTGTACATACATATTTCAAATTGTGCCTAGGGCTACCATTAAACACAATGGGACATTTAGATATTGTCTTTTCCTTTTTTTTATTTTAATATTTTCTTCTTTAAAATAACATACACTGAGTAGATTTCACTTTGTTATCACGAGGAAGAAATGCTGTACTAGCAGATTGGGTGCTGGTGCTATTTTTAGAACAGCTTGGACATTTTAACGCTGCCAGATTTAAGTGAGACTTTCCAGGGAGTATGAGTTGAGAGTGTATACAGAGGAGAGTCAGATGATACATAAACGCACAACTCTCCCCCTGCAGCATGGACCAGGAAGCCTGGCAGCCCCCGGGTGACCCAGCTTTGATCAATAAGTGAGAGGTTCCCGGATGTTTATCTCTGCTTTCCAGTTGAGGACTAATGGAGAAAATCAAATATGCCCTTACAATTCCATTTCTGCAGGTTTACTGCCTGCAGCTCCCCCAAGTCACCCGCCTGCAATCAGGGTACCCCCTGAAACAAATGTCTACCTCTGCTCTGACATGAAAGTGATTCTTCTTTTCTGACCGCTTTTGATCTCTGCCAAATCCAGGCGCTGGAGCTTATGCTCTGGTAACAAACTCTGAACACTGCTGACTGTCTACTTGATTTCACTGGGGAGGGGGCAGGGTGGTCTTTGTCTGTCAACCCACATCATTGACTCTTTGGAGAAATGATGTGTACTTAAACATGAGTACCATTTCTGGTGTTAAGAATCCAATTCCGCCCTGTTCCAAAAATATTTTCTTGTGTGCATGTGAAATGTGTGTGTGTGTGTCTGTGTGTGTGTGTGTATGTGTGTGTGTCTGTCTGTCTGTGTGTGTGTATGTGTGTGTGTGTGTGTATGTGTGTGTGTGTGTGTATGTGTGTGTGTGTGTGTCTGTCTGTGTGTGTGTGTCTGTCTGTCTGTGTGTGTGTATGTGTGTGTGTGTGTGTGTGCGCGTAGCATGTTTGTGTGAGAATATGCTTATGGATGTCAGAGGAGTGCTTTGCCTTTCTCAGTTGCTGTCTGCCTTATACATGGATGTTGCTCTCACTGAGTTGGACAGTGAATCCCATGGCTCTGTTAGTCTCTTCTCGCCGATACTGGGGTTACAAGCTTGCTCAATTTTTCCCTTCTTTGTGAGTTCAGCGGATTCAAACTCAGATCCCCATACTCGAAAAACAAATGTCCTTACCCATTGAGTAAATTTCCTAGTCCCTCTTCCAAAAATATTTTCAGGGATGGAGGGGGGGAGTGTTGCAGGGGGGAGAAAGAGGGAAGGAAGTGAGAAAGAAGCAAGGGAGCCACAATTTTAAATCTTAATCATTAAGTTCCATTTGCTCAAAATGTTTCAGAGACACTAGGGTTCAACCCATACTGAATAAAACAACTATTGAACTTGAAGTTTTATCGTATTATGTTTTCCTAATAAATGCTACCAGGAATTAGATTTTATTAGTGGATCCATAGGGTTCAGAGATAGCCATTTTTTTTTGTAAATACTATAACCTTGACATTCTGGCAATACATTTAGTTTATAGAAAATAAATACAATATTACAATGTCAGAGCTGCAAAGGGTTTGAACCTGAGCAGGGCTCTACAGGCTGAAAGCAGTCAAGCTAGTGGTTCTACTGCTTAAATTATGTCGTGTAAGTCTGTAATTAATAGAGAAACTTCAAAACTCAGAGTTCTTTTTTTGAGGGAAAGTTCAGAAATTTGGACTGGAAGGATGATGAAAATTTTTGAAAAATGTGCTGAAATCACACATGAGAGACAGAGTAGTTGTGACTTTGTAGCAAGTTTTCAAAAACATCAAGAGTGAATTACATTGAGCTGTATACTAAGAGGGCACTTTGATTCAGTGTTGATGGGTTCATGGAGCTGCAGTGAGGGGGGAAATAGTTACGATGTAACTTATTATAAGGAGATGGTACATTTATAGTAGCCGGGCCAATTGACTTGTTTATCAAAGGTCACATAGTACAGGTTTTGTGTGTGTGTGTTTTATTTATTCAATTCTGTATTTTATGTATCATAGAACCATGGTACATATATGAGAAGAGTGTAAATTTACTGGATATGAAATCAAGAGTTTCCTAAAATTTAAAATGAATAAAACAAAATAAGATAAAATTTGATATACATATAAACACAAATATATATGTATTTATGTATAATATATATCAAAATATTATATATTTATGTACATATATAACATATATAAAATATTACAGCATATAGATACTCTCTCTTTCTCTATCTATCTATCTATCTATCTATCTATCTATCATCTATCTATCCATATATATATATGAATGCTTGTATTTAGGGAATAAGGTGCTGATAGCAGTTTGGAATTGTCAAGTTCTCTGTTATCTACTGGAAATTCTTGCCTGGGCTTCAGTGTCAGGGATTTCAATATTGTCAGACTTTCAGAGACTGAGAGATTTGGTTGATAAGGTTTGTTCCAGGCAAGAGTGTGGAGAGTTGGGTGTACCTGTAGCATTCTCCCCTGGAGCTGATATTCAGTGCATGCACTTTAGTTAGCTCGTTTAGTACCCTCAAATGAGCGGAATCTGTACAAGGTAGCTGTATTCATGAAGAGCAGGAAGAGGAAACTTGATTGCCAAGTGATGCTGAGCTGAAGCTTACCTGTTCAGTTTAAGCTCTGACAGTGGGAAAGTGGAGCTCCTGGTCAGTTGAAGGGAAGAAGGACAGTGCCTGGGAAATAGCATCAGAGCGGAAGAGAGAAGAGTCTGTGGGATGCAAGAGTTCCTGCTGCCAGTCTCTTTTGGCTCAGCTCCTGTCATTCTCTCTCATGTCTGACACTGGGTTCTAAGTCAGGTGGTAGCCCTCTTTCTCATACTGCCTGATCAACCCCTTTGTTTTCTCCCTGTTCTCAATGTGGCCCCCAGCACACAGCACTTTCTTTCGTAGGTTGTAAAGAGAATCAGAAGTCCCGTGGGAGCTGGCCACAGTGGTGCATGCTTAGAATCCCAGTACACCAGAAGCTAAGGTAGGAGGATTGGTGCTAGTTCAGGGCCAAACTAAGCTTTTAAGTAGCAAGTTTGAGGTCAACCTCAGTTACATCTTGTCTCAAAACCCAAACACAAAAGACAAAGTGCTACAGGCAGGTGAGGGGGAGCACTGTGTCTGTTCATTTTCTAGTTATAGGTCTTGAAGATGGCTGACAAATGAACTCATCTCTTTGAAGACCTAATTAGGATCCTGTATCAGGACCAATAAGAACTCCAACCAATATTAAGGGGACAATAGAAACCGTTGTTTCTTTTTTTGCATTTAATGGGATGTTGTGATTCTGAGAAATTGCTGTACCATTATTTTTAAATTGATGGTAGAACATAGAAATGAAGTTCTACTCACTGATGACCTAAGCATCTCTGCTGGTCTTAGATCTGCATTAGAGCTGAAGGAACCTAGACTAATGGGGTCCTGACACAGAGATTCATTTCATGTTGAGATTCAGGTTTATTCTATAGTGGCATTAATACGGGTTGACTTGCAACGTGGATGATGGACATAGGACTATGTATCTTATTTGGTTTTCAATCTAGAAAATGCACTGCAAAAAAAGATTACCAGGGAAGATTTTTTTGTACTAAATTGAGCCTCTTTTTTCTTTTTCCCTCCATTGAAAAACAACTGGACAATCAAATGGTCTCCGGTTGCATATGGAGGCAATATGGGTTGTAGAAGGCTTGCTGACAGAGAGCAGAGATTTAATCGATTCCAAACGGCCTATCATATGGATATTTGAAATGCCATGCTATAAACAATGTTCTCCTGTCTTATGGGATGTTCTATAAGGTTGAATGTAGATGAAAGCCAAAATTTCTATCACACAGCAAAGCCTAACATGAACGTAAACCTCGTAAGTGCTCCTTTTATTTGCTGTCAGATTCTGTTAACGGCCTGTCTTCCAATGTCAGTGCTACGAATGTCTTTAATGCTTTGGCCATTTGCTGACCCTCATGCTCATATTCTCTCTCTCTCTCTCTCTCTCTCTCTCTCTCTCTCTCTCTCTCTCTCTCTCTCTCTCACACACACACACACACACACACCACATACATACACACTACCCCCCCCACATACACATTTTCTATTTTTCTCCCACATCATAGAATACAAAGTAACCTTGAGAACCATTTGGCTTGAGTAAGCTAGAGAGAAGTTTAGTCATATCTCTAGTTAAGTTAGTAAATAAATGAGGGCTTTAGTCTGCAGACTCATAGGATGGGGTAATTTGCCTGCCCCTGGATGGATTTTCAGCAAATACCTGCCTTGTCTTGTAATGAGTCCTTCTTTTCCTTAAGGTATAAGTGATTTTATCAGCATGTCTTCATAACTAGAGGAGGCATGTAAAACTAGAAACTTAACTATGTAGACTTCATTCATTGAAATTTTATTTATTCATTCAAGAAATAGTTATTTTCCCCCAATGGTTAACTATAAAGATATACACATCCATGCAAAGAATAATCATACAGAGAAATAGAGAAGGAGATAAAGCTCCTCTTGTATATGCTCCAACCCTTCCTACAGACAAGTTGCCTGTGGGAACAATGAGAATGTACTATATAATCAATCTTTCAGACATCCCAACCCATAGACAAAATGTATTAAAGTACACAATGAAGTGTCAAAGTATTTGTTTAAAAAATGTAAGCTTATTGTGTATGCTTTTCTGGAACATTCCTTAGTTGACCCTTCACATGCCATTATCATAGTTATTTTGGAACTGATTTTCTAATTTGCTATTGTTACATATGTTTTATTGTTATATTGTGTATCAATTACAGGTTCTTGTGGATACAATGGATCATAGGTTACAAGGCACACATTTTTTTCACCGTTTCTCTCTTGATGGGCATTTATGTTGATCTTAATTTCTTTTTTCTGTTTCTTATTAGATATATTCTTTATTTACATTTCAAATGTTGTCCCCCTTCCTGGTTCCCTGTGAAAATCCCATAAGCCATCTCCCCTCCCCCTATTCCCCAATCAACCCTCTCCTGCTTCCCTGTCCTGGTATCCCTCTACACTGCAGAATCAAGTCTTTCCAGGACCAAGGGCCTCTTCTCCCATTGGTGTCTAACAAGGCCATTCTCTGCTGCCTATGTGTCTGGAGCCATGGGTAACTCCATGTGTACTCTTTGGTTGGTGGTTTTGTCCCTGGGAGCTCTGGGAGTATTGGGTGGATCATTGGGAGTATTGTTGTTCCTCCTATGGGGCTGCAAACCCCTTGAGCTCCTTGGGTCCTTTCTCTAGCTCCTCCATTGGGAACCTTGTGCTTAGTTCAATGACAGGTTGAGAGTGTCCCCCTCTGTATTTTTCATGCACTAGCAGAGCTTCTCAGGTGACAGCTATATCCAGTTCTGGTCAGCAAGCACTTATGGGCAGGATCTTAATTTCTAATGGCAAAAGAAATACACCATAAATACTAGCATGGTTGCAGAATGATTTCTCAGAGAAGGGGAATTTCTGGGTTCTTCATTTTACATTTATTAAGTAATGTGTTCAAATTTTTGGGAAATTATACATAAATAAAACACACTCAAATATTCTTTGGAGTTAAGGGAATGATTTGTGCTCTACAAAATTTGTGGTTTTTATGGCAAGAAATCCAAAAGAATAGTGAATTTTAAGTGGGATGTCCCACACTGTCTATTGAAGACAAGACAGCTGCGAGGGAGACAAACACTGTGACTCTAACTCAGTCTTTGCAAAATGATAATTACTTAGAGGTTGGTATCTCAGTGTAATAGTCTAAACCCAACTACTTAACAGAGCCAAAATGTCCAGGGAAGCAGACAGGGCTTGGTTGGGGAACCAGATGCATATATATCCAGATAGAATACTGGAAATCTCAGGGAGCTTTTATGTTCGTGAAAGAGAGAACTTTTAAAGTTTATGAGATGACCTCAGACTACAACTTTTGTTTCAAAGATATCTTCTCTGTGCCTAATAGAAGCAAGGCTTTTATTTTGGCCCAAGGCTAGCTTGCTTTAATTTTCAACTTCATATACACGGGGGATCAGCGACAGTCTCCTCTTGGATCTGGACCATTTTGATAAGTCTTCTGTTTTGTTAGTGTTTCAGAATTTAAAGGGGAGAACATCCTTACATTTAGATTATTTTCTCCTGTTTCAATCCAAGCCCCAGGACTCCTCCCCCCTCCAGCAGCTTTGGATGTTCATTTGTGGAATCTCACTGAATTATGCAGGTCTTAGAACTTATAAATTTCCTCAAGTGGACTAGAACATTTTCCAGTTGTTAGAGGATCAGAGTCCAGTCCCCAATACCCTTATAAGGTAACTCACAACTACCTACCTTTTATATCCTTCTCAGGTACTCATGTGTACATACCCACACATGGCTACACACACATACACCTAATGAAAAAAAATGAAGATAAAGTCTCTTAACAATCTACTCAAAGATAAAATAATCTCCCTGAAAAGGAAGTTGTAGCCCTGTGCTCTGCCATCTTTGAGATGCAAAGCTTAGCATGGGAATTTTTAAGATGTTCTTATTTTGTTCATGGTACAATCATAGCCCCACCCCCTTATAATAGTACAAAAACTGAAAGAACCCTTAAGACAGCACAGGAAGTGGGGAGAAGGAAGACACTGGAGAGATGTCAAGAAAGTCTGCTTCCTCCTGAAGAAGTGACTGAATGGGTTTGCCTGACTGTTGTGAATGAATGAGCTTACCAGACTGTTGAGCATGGCTGCAAATCAGAGAGAAAGAGAATTAGTGAGAGACCAAAATTAATCAGTAGATGCAGTGAGTGAGATATGTACCAGAGGAGGACAGGTATGGAAAGCGTCAAACACCACCCAAAGATGGTGGACAGAGAAGAGACACAAAGGCTAGGATGGCAGAAGAAGATGGTGGATTTGCAGTTCAGTCAGACTTTCAGTCTGCAGCCATCCATTTGAAGACCAGCATGAGGACCCATGAGGCATTGTTTGTATTTTCAGTCCAAGCTGGAATCGTTCCCTTTCTCATCTTGTTTCCTGTCCTGAAAAGCATCCTCCTATCCTCCTAGCTTTTGGCAGGGTTGTCTAGACTGGGCACAAAGGAAAAAGAGAAAGGAGAGGGCTGGATTTTGCTGGTAGGGAAAGATGGCAGGAGCTGTGACGACAGCAACAATGAGGATATACTTACTAGCAAAGACCTAAGGCAGGAAAAGACAGCAGCTTGTTTCCCTTGGGTTTCTTCATCTATGGCTCAGGAGAAGCAGAGAAAAATAGGGGATAGGAAAAGAAAATAAAAGGAAAGAGAATTTTCCTTTCTCTTTTAATGGTGAACAGTTCAGCTTCTGGTGCCACCCTGGGCTTCCTTTACTCTTCTTTCTCTCTGCATATTAAAGGGTTAAAGCACACGCACAGGCATGCACCAAATCTCCTCTTCAGCTCTCTGCAATTATTTATCCAGGCTTGCTTGCATTTCTTTCTCTTAGTACCCAGTCCCTTCTCATAGTTTGCATTCTTTCTGTGACCCTCTTCTCTATGCCGAATGTGCCTGTGCACTCCTACGCCTAGCCTCCCTCTGCCTGCTGCCTCTGCCTTCTGCCCCTCCTGCTGCCAGGATCCCATCCAGTCCCCAGAGCAAGGACAGCTGCTGACACTTTAGAGTGTCTGAAGGCCACCAAACAGGTTGCTAATCTTTTGAGCCTCGAGAAATATGTCTCAGCCTTTGGTAAGAGAGGGACAAAGGCTTCGAGAGATGGAGCAGAGAGCACGGAGGATCAGTGACAGTTGCAGGGAGCTCACCAGCACCAGCAGGAGGAAAATGCTAGCCTGCCATTTCTAGAAGCTGGGGAGCATATGGAGAGCCTGAGATTGTTATCAGCTGCCCAGAGTAGGCTGCGCTATCTCAGCAGCTTTATTGTGCTCTCTAAGGAAAGCATTATAATGAACTCCTTTACCTGTGGTGGTTCAAGGCAGGTATGTAGTCTCATAGACCTTCCCTAGTCCCCCGTGAATTCCAGGATGTTCTATGAAAGACTGCGTCTCTAGTCATTGTATGAGCTCATCTTAACATGTACCTATCATGGCTTTGAACTTTTGAGTGTTTGGTTTATTGTCATATGATTATATGATGATAAGGACTGCTACAGTGTGAATCTACAGTTGTCAGGGTTCTCTAGTGGAGCAGAGCCAATAGCATTTATATATAGTATATATAGTAAAAAAAAAGATAGTACAACATGATGTGGGTTGGGCAGTCCAATGGTGACCACCTACCTGTTCTGGAGGGGCTCAAAACAAGAAACCCTCTGGTGCTGCAATAGCCCCACTTTGGTACTGAGCGCCTGGAGGCCTAGAGGGTTGCTGGTATTCAGTTAAGTGTTTGAAAGATAAAAAGGACTGGGCTTTGATGGCAGCAGAAGTGGTAGCAGCAACAAAGTAGGTGCACTTACTAGCAAAGAACTAGTGGGAAAAGCCAGCAGCGTATTTCCCTTGGGGTTCATCTCTGGGCCACGTTGGAAGGTTCTTCCCACTCTGGAGTAGGGTTTACTGTCAGTTGATCTTTCCTGGGAATGCCCTCATAGACCATTCATCCCAGGAGCATGTTTTGGAGTTGATCTCAGCTCCAGGGAAGTTCACAGCCAACATTTACCATAACAGCATCTTTAACGTACCCTGTACACTGTATACAACTACCTTAGAAACAGAGTGTTTACAGGTGAGAGTAACATGCACTTATATTTCCTGGCCTACTGGTGCATGATTATTAATTAACAGCCCTTACCCACTATGTGACCTACTGCAGAACTGAGGTATAGTACCTAAATTTTAGATCGCTTGGCAACACCCTGCATTAATATATAATTTTTTTATTTTATTTTATTTTATTTTATGTTATTTTGTTTTTCAGGACAGGGTTTCTCTGTGTAGCTCTGGCTGTCCTGGAACTCACTCTGTAGACCAGGCTGGCCTTGAACTCAGAAATCTGCCTGCCTCTGCTTTCCAAGTGGTGGGATTAAAGGCATGCGCCACCACTGCCTGGCCTATTATATAATTTTTATATAGGTAAATATAGCTATATGTGCTTATATGTTTGTATGAATCATATTCCAAAAGATAGATACTACAATGTACAGACTGGTTATTTGGGGACACTAGGGTTTTAGGACATGAAATTTTATTTAGGAAAGAATGATTGACATTATTTTCTATTTTTCTGATATACACTTAATACGTGTAAAATTACATCCTTAAAATAATCATACATTTACATTTTTAATTAAGATGTGATTATATTATTTCTTCCTTCCCTCTCCTTCCTCCCACACCTTCCATGAATACCTCCCCATTTCTCTCAAATTCGTGGACTCTTTTTCTTTAGTTATTATTGTTACATATATTATTGAATATTATATATTGCCTAGATATATAAATAAAACTTTCTTCATCTGTTAGTGTTGCTTGTACATATATAATTTCAGGAGTAAGCACTTGGTGGATAAAGAATTAGGGCTCATCTCTGGGGACTCCTAATTCTCCCGCTTTAACAGACCTTAGAGAGAGAATAGCAGGATGCCAAGTTCTATGAAGCGGGAAATGGGAAAAACGGGTGGAGCTTAACTTGATAAAGGGATAAGGGAGGTCATTACAGAAGGAGGGGAAAGACAAAATAGCACTAAGGGTGCTAGGAAAAGCCATAAAGAAGCATGTCATTTTTTTATTTACCTAAATTACATATAATACATGCACACACATATATATAACTTGATTATATATTATAAAATATGCATTATACTGTATACTGTATACTTGTACTATATACTACATACTACATGCTATATATTATATATACAATATGTATACTCCCACATCTTCCATGAATACTCCCCCATTCCTTTCAAATTCATGACCTCTTATCTTATTTTATAATCAAATTATTTTATATGTTATATATAAAGATATAACTTTACATATATAAGAATACACACACACACACACACACACACACACACACACACATATATATATTTTCAAGTTCTGCTACTTGGGATGATAATACTACAATTGATAGCTATCACCCCATAATAGTCATGAAAGTTCCATTTCTAGTTGTCAGTCAGGAGAGTCTAAGAGACACTCTAAGTAAAATAGGCTACTGCTGCGGCCTTTGTTAGTCTCTCAGAGGTTGAATATAAATCCCTATTACTGAAGATAGCATGTGGTAAAAACCCAGGATTCAAGAGTTGACTGGACTTGACCTGAAATCTCAGTCTCTGAGGACTAGCTTTCATGGTTGTTATAAAAACTGCTGACAACGGGAAATGATCAATACTCCTACCGAGCTGTGATGCCTGTGAACCACTGGAATGATCAGCATAGCATGATAGCCTTAAGGATACAGTAGTGACACACATACCTTGGTGGTAACCAACAGCTTTCTATTGGGACTTTAGGCCTGCTCAAGGGGAGGGAAATCATGACTGATGCTGAAGACCTAGCCAGAGTTGGGGGCTAATGTGGTCTTGGACCTTAGAAGATAACTATTTACCATTGCTTTACTCTACCAGCATAATTCCTAATTGTAATTAACATCTTAATTCTCTATTTACAAGTGTTTATGTGAACAAACAATACTCCAGTTGACCCAAGTTTCTCTATTCCTATACTGTCTTCCTTCTAGAGTTGATAGACTAAGATGGCTTAAGGATACTTAAGATTAACATGGTCTACCCTGTCAATGTCCTGCAGAGGACACTGGGTCTTTGGGAGACAGCCTGAACTGCATGTGTTCATGGAGCTAGTGTGTCTGAAATCCAGTATCATCCCTACTCTATGTTAGCACCTTGAAATCACTCTTCTTCCTATAATAAAGGTCCGTTCTTTATCTCATTTACTTTTTAATTTGTCACTTGTTACTAAATTAATTAAAAGCTAAGCTTCTACATTGTCCATTTGGCAAAGTAATTTTAGACCACAGAGAATTGTCTTTTGGGCCACAGACTGACTACCTGATGAATACTGTACAACTTTGTGTGCTTGTGTGCACTCACGTGTGTGTGTGTGTGTGTGTGTGTGTGTGTGTGTGTGTGTGTGATACCAGTTCCCCCAAGGGAATGTGCACAGTCAGAGCAAGTTTAACAGGTGCCTCCACTTACTTAGGTGAGGTTTTCAAACTGAAGTGTTTTAACAGACATGTTAAAGAGCATTTGGAAGGTCCATGTCCCACACTAGACTCTACCTTCCTTATACTGTAAGTGTGACATGGCATTCTATTATAGTCAGGAGATCTTTGATCTTCTTGTAACGAGAAAATATTGTCAGAGGCTGGAAATGCCAGTCCTTCCCATTTAATGCATTGCTTAGCTGGCTCGTGTGAAGCCAGGCTCTTGAGCATTGGATTCTAGTTCAATTCTTCTCTGACCTTAGAGGAACTTATATCATTATAAGTCTAGAGTGGATGATGTAGTCACCACACTTTCTCCAGATGTGATATGTGTTTTTCTCGGTAATTACACAATGTATTCGATTAGGATCGACCAATTATATAACACATATATGCATGAAAATATGCACTGCAGTGATAAAAGATATGTCTATAAATCTCAAATATATATGCATGAATTTCTATACCATGTATTAAAATAATAAACATATCAAGTAAGTAAATGTATACTGATTGAATGCTATTAAAAGCAATGGCCGTAACTACATATAAAAACATTCTCTCACTGACTACAGTGCATCCCTGACTCCAGCAGATTCCTGAAAAATCAACGTTAGCAAGTGGCAGAGGGAAAGTGCTCAGTGGAAGTTTTCCTTCCTTGTAGCTGCTATAGGTCAAAAGTAATGTAACTGGGATTTTTTAAAAAATACATATATATTTTTTAAAGTAGGTAGGAATGTCTCAGTTTAGAATCTCTCCACCATCCCCCCCCAACTACTGCTTTGTTCCCATCCTGGGTCTGATTGCATGTTATCACCTTCAAAAGAACATCTGGGTCACCCTGAAAGGGTGTTAATCTCCTAGTATCTTCCCTCACACCTTATTGACAGCTCAAGTCAGGGTGGCCTACTTTGGTAAATCTGATTTGTCAAAATTCCTTTTTGACTTTATATTCATTTGAAAAATAGAGCTTCTGCAATTTCCCGAGCAGGGTATATAATGATCACTATTCTGAATGACCTAGCAGAGTTGCTTGATAACTGTCTGGGGAGGTATTCTGTACTGTTATAAATGCCTAGCTGCATAAATCAGCAAAGCCCGAGGTAAGTAGGTAAGAAATGACTCTTAGAATCTTCTCAGCATTGTGCAGAGAAGTCCAGTGTTCTAGTGGCTGGACATTCAACATTACCAAAAAGAACTCTTTATTTACAATGGAATACATGCAGCCAGTTCCAAGTAGTTCACTATGTTCCTGGAAGGCATCGGGCTTTCTTTCACTGGACCCGAGGACCAGGGCCACAATTAGTCATCAGATGCTGTTGAATGTCTGACTAATTGATGAATCTATTGTGTGAGGACCTATGCGGGGCCTGCAAGCACGAGAGGGGCTCTGTTCCCAGAAGCTCTACGTCATTAAACTACAATCCCCACACTCCATGTCTGATACCTCCATATTAGTTTTTGAGCAGGATTTTATAAGTCACATAAGCATTATAGCCTATGGCTATCTCCATTGCTTGCTGGAAGTAGAAGGTAAAACTCTATTATTGAAAATACTGTATGCTTTGATTACAGGGCATAGAGAAATTAGGCTGGAACTGCTCTGGAAGTTTTCTCTATGCTAGTGCTATGCAGGCTGCGGGAGGGGATTATCCTTAAAGATAATCTTGGAGTAGATCTTGTATACAATACCAACTTTCAGCTAACAGAAGCCTAGGTATAACAGTGGTGCGGCTCTTAAGGGTAAATAATTCATGTTCTGACTGTATTTGAGATCAGTTTCACTGGACAGAAATTATGTTTGACTTTGTAAACCTGGTAATCCCATAGCTGGGAAGGTCATAACCCCTGAGGGACATTTTACTGAGCAGACATCTGAAAATGTATGCTTAGGTCCTTAGATTAGTTCCACTTTCATCCTTAATCAGAGAGGTGTCTTTGCAGTGAGGAGTGGAGAATGCAAGGATTCATAGTCAAGCTGCTTATAACAAGCAACTGAATTTCCAGTCCTCAATGGGACATCTGCATCATTCCTGCTCACCAGGAAACATCATGGAAGAAAGGATATAAGAGTTAGATGATGGGAAGGAGTGTTGTGAAAAACTGCCTTAAACACAGTATATGGCTATTGCACCAATAGCCCTCTTTACCTACACAAAGCCTGTATAAAACTGGCTATGCTAATATTACACTGTGCACGGGGTATGGATTCATGAGAATCCATACCTCTGTGAAGAGATATAGACATTTGATGATTGCCCAGCATCTAGGAAGGGCAGTCATATTTCTGAGTGGTATAGCAATTGGTAAACTATCCTTGCTGGTGTAAAGATTCCCCACTTGTGTTCAGGCAAACAACCCTAATGAAGTATAGTGGCTCACACACAAAAAGGGAGAAGAGTAAGGGATCAGATTTGCTGCTGGATTGTTGGGAGTGACAGGGGAATATGATAACTAGATAGGAATAAAGTGACTAGACAGGGATATGCAGACAAGTCCACTATATCTTGCATGAGATTGTGGATTTTTTAAGAGGCCCAGAGTAGAGGCAGTTATGATAAATACATTGTGGGTCAGTAGGTTATTTGCCATGATATTAGGCCATACCACTTCACTATCATCATTAGGAGATATTTCATCAGGAATGTGAACAGGGAGTGTCTAATGAGGAGATCCACACTTGAACTTGGCCTCGAGGGGCCTGCCATTAGACGAGGACATTTCAGACAGAGGACAAAGACTTCAACTATAAAATCTTCAGCTGTGTTTGGACTGTGCCCAACAGAGAATGACCAATAGTCTTGATTTGTTGGGTACTATGTGGGCTCTGAGAAAATAGCAAGGTCAAAATGATAAAGGAGGCATTAAAATGGGAATAAAAACCAGTGCTTGGCTTGAAATCCTGCCTATGAAACAAGTAGAGGACACTGAACTATTTGAATGTCAAAAGAAATGCCACAGAGCAGGGCTTTTGCTGCTAACTTATGCTCTACGTCGAAGTAGAGTGTGAGTCGTCAGGTGCTGACTGTGCAACTTCAGTAGCCTGTAACCCAGAGGGTGATGCATGGCAATTGGGGACCAGGGGTAGGGTTTCATGCAGGACCAGCATCAGATAGAGGAGAGGATGGTTACATTGATGGAGATCTTGAGTTTGATCCAGAGACAGGGTATACAGAGATGGGTTCTCATGACTTGTTTAAAGAAACAAGGGTTTTGCTGAATAAGAAGGGACCAATGGTTAAGAAGATCATGGCAGTCCCAAAGGAAGCTTGAAGTGGCCAGAAGTCAGCATGTTTTAGAGGCTTTTGAAAGGTGACCAGCATCCAAAAAGAGAATTTGAGAGTTTTTGTAGAGGGGATACAACTATCTTCAATAATCTTGTGAAAATGACATAGATATCCTATAGTTTTAGAGAAGTTCTACAGGAAGAGTCTGACAACCTGGCCCTCCCGACACAAGTGAGCTCAGCTGCCATTTGGAGAGTGGTCAGGGAAGAGTACATATTAACATTTTGTGTGAAGAATTTTCCAGCTTGGGGCATGGTGGCATAAACATGTAATCCCAGAATTTAGGAGGCTGAGGCAGGAAGACTGAGAATTGATGACTTGACTGTGCTATGGTGAGGCCTTGCCTTAAGAAGTTTAACTAAGTAACTAACTAATTAACTAAGTGTCTAAGTAACTAAGTAACTAACTAACTAACTAACTAACTCACTAACTAACTAACTAAAAGAAGGAATCACTGGGAAGCACACTGTAATATTTTACTATAGACAAGAGTGAGTCATACTTGTAAATTTAATTTACCACAGGCACCACATTAATATTCATGTTCTTCACATTAATATGTATGCTAGGAAGCTTCCTCTAATGATGGTTGCAGAACAGATTGGAGTAGGCACAGTGACAGCCATTGCTGGCGAGGGATAAGCAGGACTGACTCAACTTTGCTGTTCACTGCATGTGAGGCAAACCATGAGTTTGCATGGTTTGATTACAATGCCTTTATGGTTCTGGCACAGAGCCCAGCACATGGTAAGCATTTGCTTATGGAAGCCATTATAATATTTTCATTTTATTATGATAAACGGGGGCAGACTAAGTCAAGCCATCAAAAGTTTGGCCCACCCATGGGATTTTTAGATTTCCTTAAGGTTGTCCTCCCTTCTATCCCAGACCAAAAAAATCCATCAGTTGATATGCTGGGTACCATCTCCACCTCTTCACCTAATGAACTGTGAAGTGCCTGAGATAGCTTCTGGCAGAGGCAGAGCCCAGCAATCTATGGGCTGTGATCTGTCAGATGATACAGCAGCAGTCCCAGTGAGGCCCTGACATGTGGTCTCCAGGAAGACAGGAACCTCACTGTGTTTTGACATGGGAAACCCTGACAGGTGAAGGAAGCTGTATCCTGATGTGCCTTCCAGAGGGAGTGAGAACAAATAATGACAGGGGCCCTGTGCTCACTCACACCGGAGTGTTCTCCATGATTGGCAACCTGGGTACCTTCCTCCACCAAGGCGCTTACATCTGTTTGTGATTTGGGAGTCAAATAATAATGACAAAATATGATCAGTAAAACCTAGAATGAGAGATGATGAGAAGATGAAGTTCAGTTTGCCCTCATTCATCCAAACCGGTCACCCCTCATTCTGAAACTGAAGGGAAGCCACACACGGTTGTGCCTAGTCTTGCATTCTGCCTATTGGCCACAATGTCACCATACCTGCCATGTAACTGTGAAGTGTAGTTCTCCCCAGGGAAAGGATTTGGTGAGTAGACAAAGGTTCAAATTGCCCCTGACCTTGAGATAGTTTAATAATACTGCATCTCTCACAGTAAGCACAGAAATGAGCTATTAAACCATGTCAGGTTTTGAGAGAAACTTTGAATAGAATGACATAGAGACAGTGAACTTATTTGTCCCAGATAAATCAGAGTAGATGCCCCCGGGTTAGGGCTAAATTGTGTCCTGCACCCTCCAAGTTTACATAGTGCAGCTACAAGCCACAGGTACTTAAGAATAAGATTGTATTTGGAGGCAAGATCTTTAAAAAGATATCTGAAGTCGAATGAAGCCATTAAGGTGGGTTCTAATACTATTTGAATAGTGTCGCTGTAGAAGGAGTAAACTTGGACAAACAGAAACACCAGGGTTTCATGTACGGAGAATAGAGCATATGAGGGAGAGAAGGTGGCCATCTTCAAGTCAAGGAGAGAGGCTTCAGATGCTTAACCCCAGCACTTCATCTTGGACGTTAAATCTCCTATGAGAGATCAATTTCTGCTGTTTAACCCACCCAGCCTGTGATACTTTGTTATAGCACTCATAGTGGACTGATACAGCCATCTATTCTCCTGAGCATTCCTTATCTGTGAAAAATTAAGGGAATCATGCCCACTCTTCTTGACTGATTTATATAGGATGCTTAATACTTATGCTGTCATATTATATAACTGTGTATACACCTTGATAGACACCTTGATGAGCCTAGTTAAGGTTATATCTTGAGAGTTCCTGGTTCTAGCAGTCCAATTCCAAACACTGAGAACTTAATAATACAAACTGTAGGTCACTGTCAATCCCACACATACTGAGAATGAAGCTGATAAGGATATTTTAGTTATGGAACTTCAGGAAGAAAAATGACTAGCTAAGAATAGCTATAGCTGTACTCTGGAATAGGAAGCATGTGATAGAACATAGTTTGATATAACTAACTGTAATGGTGAACACTTAGACACACACAGATGAATGGACTTGCCAAGTCAAAAGGTCACTAGGCTGTGTGGATGGCACTGTCTTTGGTTTGGGGCCCATCTGTGCGGCTTCCCTTGGTTTGCCTGCATTCCCTAGGACTCTCTCCAATGTGTCTCTAACAGCTCTTTACTCAGTTGGCTCTTCCTTTCATGAACTCTGTCTCTGTAGTGTTATAACCAGTGATGGACATACCTTATCAAGTTGGGAAGAGGGATCTTTCTATTCATTTATATTCTATGCATCAGCAACCTCTAACCTCGGTGCTCAGGGACTTGGGACTTTAGAACTGTGGTTCCATTTTGCATGGAACTGAAATGGAATAAATGCTAGAAAAGGTATCCTATGTACCTGAAAGTCCCTCTTACTGGGGACCTAGAAAAGGGAAATTTGCATAGCCTCTCTGTGTAAAGCTCAGAGAACAGTAGACACCCAGTGCATGCTGGCCCTCCCTTACAGGATGCTTTACTGGGAATTTGTTCCAGGGCCTTGAACTGCTACTCTTTTGGTGTTTGTTTAGAAACAGGTCACTGCCTCTTCCATATGGGATATATAAGGAAGTCTGTGACAACCACAGAAATTGCCTTTCTTTGGGCATTTCCATGACCAGTCCTTTTTAAGTCTGCTTTGTCCAGGAGTTATTGTGAAATATCATGCCCACCACTAGGGGCAAAGGGACAAGCCATGGACCCTAGGTTCAAGTTCCTCTTATCCCCAATTACTTTCTTTTTGATGGTTTCCCACAAGAACATGATGTAGTCAAAGGCACTTTAATACATTGATTTGTTTCTTTAGAGAGACATATTTTTTAGCATACATGGGGAGTCTATTTCTTTCACTCCCAGCATTCCTTAGTTCATCTAAAGTTCTTTGTATAGGGTTGGGGCCTTATGGGTTTTTCAATCCACTTTGGCATGTCTATTGTTGTGTTTGTTCATCTCCTGTTTATACAGTCATATCGATAAGCTCCCTTATCAATGAAACTTCTCTTTGAAACCGATGGAGACTGTTACAGAAAACCACAATCAATGCAGAGTCACGGAGCCTAGTTCCAGTGGAAATATCTAGGATACAGCCTAAGGCTTAGGAATCATTTTGGAAGAGGGCGGCAGAATGATGGTAAGAGACAGAGAACAGGGAGTTTGCTGTGACATTTTGTCTCCTAGGAATGTCAGAAGCTACATCCATAAAAATCTCACGAACATAACTGCCTAAACATGAGTTGAACAAGGAAAACAGTAATAGATAGGCTAAGGTGGGTGGCTGGGGTGGGTATGGGGACCCTAGGAGGGCTCAACCCTACACACAGAAGAACAGACAAGTAAGGAATGCTGAGAATGGGAGAAAGTCTTCCTCAGGGAAGAGCACACCAATACCAAATGTTCAGGCCTGTAAGCATTTTCTTGATTAATCATTTATGTGGAAGGGCCCTGCCCACTGTGGATAGTTTCACTCCTGGGCAGGTGACCCCTGGTTGTATAAGCAAGAGGGCTGAGTAGGCAGTGGAGGATAAGCCAGTAAATAGCATTCCTCCATGGTCACTGCTTCCAGAGTCCTGCTTGACTTGTTTTCCTGAGTTCCCTCAGTGAGGGCCTGTGACCATAAACGTGTGAGCCAAATAAACCCTTTCCTCCCTAAGTTGCCTTTGATCATAGTCTTTATCAGAGCAATTGAAAGCCAAGCAGAACATGCACCAAGAAACTGAGAATCCCAAAGAGAAGCCACTGTTCGCCAGCTGCACGCCTCACACTTGGCAGAAAGGGAACTCCCCCCGGTGTGTCTGCTGTAGCTTGTAGCTTCTGCTGTTTGCTCCGATGGAAGGCACCTGCACATCCCTTTCTCATTCGGACCCTTCAGATGTGGCACCTTTGGGACTTGAAATTTTTAACAGTTAAAAAACAAAGTCCTGCTAAGTCTTATCTGCCTCTCCAAAAAGCTTCTGTCCTATGGCCACCCCTTGTTCTTGTGTTCCCTAAAAAATACACCAAATCCCTGTGGAGAGACTGATCTAAAATTCTGAAATCTTTCCAGTAGCTGAGAACATAGTTTCCACTGGAAATGCCAGGTGATATGAAGGAGCCCCCAGAGAGCTCTTGCTATGGTAGATGTCAGGACCACAGGAATTAACAAAGCGAATACACTGAAACTACTTAAAGAACTCACTCTTTGAAACTTGTCTTTTGTTGTCATTAAAGTATTCCAATTGCTTTTCATAACACTCAAAAGAGCATTGCCCACGTCATCCGACTATTTTATTTTTCTGTAAAAATAAATTGATGGCCAATGAGATGGATCAGCACGTAAAGCCTGATGTTTACAATGCCTGATGGCCTGGGGAGTTCCATCCTTCCCCCCAGGGATCCACAAAATGGAAGAAAGAACCAATTTCCCCAAATCATTCTCTGACCTCTACAGGTCTGCCATGGCATGCACATACCTGTCAACCAACCAACCAACCAACCAACCAACCAACCAACCAATCAATCAAGAAATGTATAAAAATAACAATTAAAAAGGAAAGGTAAATTGGACATGATGATAATTCATCCAAGGAGACCATATTTGATAAATGATTATCTCAGAATCGTATTTTCTTCAGTGCAGACTTCTCCATCTAAGGAAGTCAAGAAACAAGGAAGCCGTGTGGAAACTCTGAGCAGAAAACCTCAGTGAGCTGTAGATGGTTCAGACATAGTTGCTAATTTAAAAAAAAATAAATTGCTTTCATGCAACTACAAATTATTCAAATAGTTTTACTATCAGTAGCAAGTACTGAAGACATCTGAAATTGTCCTATTCTTCAGGTATTTTGTTCTTTAGGAGGTTTAACCTAGAGAGAGGATTGTTCTTTTCAGTCAGTGTTGGAAATGCTTGTTCTCTAGAAACAATGTGGTCTGGACCCTGAGGGAGTGCACTGAAGGCCGGGTAGAGGCCTCTCGGCTGCTATAGTTCTTACTGGGGGCTGGAGTGCTCTTGTGATGTTCGTGTGTGTGTGTGTGTGTGTGTGTGTGTGTGTGTTGACTCAACATCCAGCCTGAAAGAACAAACAACAGTTTCCCTTAGCATCCTGACCCCCTGACCTGAGAAGGGTACTATTGGTCATGTGGGTTTGGATCAGACATCAGCAGACTGAAATATGGTCAGAGAAGAGGAAATACACACTTGCTACTGGGTTCCCAGAACTACAATAAAGCATAATATTGTGGCCAAACTCTGATTTTTCCCTCTGAAAGTGTTCTGGCAGTATGTAAGTATGCAGCGTGGGCTTCTGGCAAATTTCCAGAGTTTCTCTCTCTCTCTCTCTCTCTCTCTCTCTCTCTCTCTCTCTCTGTGTGTGTGTGTGTGTGTGTGTGTGTGTGTGTGTGTTCCAGAATGTCTCTAGCTTCAGGCTCTGCTTTTAGGTAATGTGCTCTATGCATTTCGCTTCTTTCTTTTCCTTAAAATATACAAGATAGTATTGATCATAAAGCCAGCCACAATTATTATGTTTCTTTTAGAGATTCTGGGTGACTTGAATACGAGAATATTTTCTACACATTTGACTTAACTTATGCCCAGTTTCTGGCCTGCAACTGACTACTGTTTGGAGCTGGTGAGAAGCCTTCGGTAGGCCCTGCTCCAGGGCCTCTTTCAGAATCATCACTGTAACACACTTCAGGATCCCTTCTGAAGTTTCAGAAGTGCTTCCTGGGAGTACAGTGAATCTGGCCCTGGGAGTAGCTATGAGAACATAGTAGCTATATAACTTCACCCATCTTGTCTCAGTTTCCCTAACTGTACCCTGTGGAAAAGGTAGACTGGATAAGCCTAGGCCTAGCCTGGGGCTTAAGTGAGGAGCGTGGGTCAGGGAAGCCTCAGGTCCTTTTTCCTACAGGATAGCTGAAGTACCCACTGGGAGAAAAGGCTTGACGTTAATAACACAAAAGTCAAGGAGGGATAGCTTTGGAAATGTAGCCAGATATGAACGCAAGGGAACGGATGGGTTTCACTGTGTTGCCAGACACCTGCGAGGCCTACCCCCATCTTATTATACACCCCATCCAAGTGCCAATCAGCTGCAACAAACCCCAGTGGGCCCCCAACAACAGGTGTCTCATTAAACATCTCTCACCCTCCCAGGCTTCCCCACTGACAGGTACCAAACTCACACTCAATCACTGCTTAATCACAGCCAAACTCCATTAACAAGTCATACTAATTACCAACTTCTAACAGTGCCTCTGGTTCCGAGGCAAAATACCTTATTCTTTTGAGAGGGGCACTGGCTTGTGATCTTTCAGAAAGACCCTTAATTAGGTCCTTTAAAAATGAAGGTCAAGGGGGGAGGCAGGGGAAGAACTGATAGGCCCAGCATGGCAACCGTCCTGAAAGTGATCAAGTCGAAGCTCTGTTTGTTTAATTTTGTGTCTGCTAGGTGGGCCCACAAGGGTCCAATTAGCTTGTTACAGATGCTCACGTCGCATCCATCTCCTTGTCTCTTCTTTCCTCTCCCTCCTTTTCTGATTTTTTTTCTATAGGAGGGATAAACTTGTAGCACAGATTGCTGGCCTGCAGGCATCTGAAGATCAACAATTAGTTTTCTGTGATAAACCCCCTGTGAAGTAGGAAGAACCATTTCAGAATTCCTAATGCTTAGGACAAGGCAAGGAGGGGTTTAGGTGTCTGGAATATGTTCTGCTGCGGGTTTGGAATGGCCTGAGGAGGATATCCTTCCTTGAGTAAGAGCCATGCTGTACACTGGCCTTTTCTTTGCCCCTTTAACACTTCTTTTTTAGATTTTTATGTAACAAGAGTCTCTTCTGTTGTTAGTTACTGTGTTTTATTATTTGAACATCACCTTGTTTTCAGATCATGAACAGCATATAATATATCCCCGGACAGGAAATAGGTAAATTAGCAAACATGGATTCCTTACTGATCTGTAGATGGTCTTGGTCTCTGGGTGGTGTTTTTCAGATGTCACTGTGGTATGAAGGTCAAAGCTGACATCGTCATCATCATCATCATCAGTAGCAGCAGCAGCAACAGCAGCAGGTGGGTCATGAGCAAAGGGGGCAGAGCTAAAAGAAAAAGCAGCAGGAATTGGGATCGTTTTTTTAATATTCCACTTTCATTTTCGAATGAAGGAGCGTGAGGTTCAAACACTTTAATACAATTTGTCTTTACCTGCTGACAATGCTATCATATCACATTTTACATTAAATAATTTCTATGATATTTAAGGGACATATGACAACACCATCAAGGGCTCTGATTTGTGTGAAGTCTGTTATTCCTTGGAAATTTATTTTTTGAAAAAAAAAATTGTTCTCATTTTAAAAATATAGTCTGTAAGTTTGTTGACAGAATACAAGTCA